>CM060700.1:178707826-178720326 GCA_030686995.1 Artemisia argyi | reverse complement strand
TACATATTAACAAGTCATAATATTTAATTAATTAACCTAATGTAAACAGTTAATCTTTGGCTGTATTGAGAAAAAAACGCACATCTAAAATTGATACAACAATCTTGATTCTGTCCGTTATATGACAATGATTATTTTTTAGCTAACAATCTTGTTTTTGTCTTGTGAATAGTTCAACTACTATATTTGATTCTTGATCTCGTACAATTTCTTCAAAAGAAGTACATATATGATGTCCTTTTTTAGTAGACAAATAAGTTAATGTATCTTTTATGTAATTGGAGAGACTTGATAAGTAACAAGATCCAATGTAGGTGGATCGGAGATACAATCACTACTGTGAACAAATGCAAATGGTGGTGAATTCATTTGATCTTGTAATGGGGTTTGGGGCGGCAGTGCCATACACAGCATTAGCACAAAAGGCTATGTCACGCCATTTTCGGTGTTTGAAAGATGCAATAGCATCCCAATTAAAGCATAGTTGTGAATTATTAGGAGAGAAAGACCCTGGCTCTTCCGGGGTTACAAAAGGTGAAACTCCAAGGCTTAAGTTGTTGGAACAAAGCTTGAGACAACAAAGGGCATTCCATCAAATGGGCATGATGGAACAAGAAGCTTGGAGACCCCAAAGAGGTTTGCCTGAACGTTCCGTTAACATCTTGAGAGCTTGGCTTTTCGAGCATTTTTTACACCCGTAAGTCTCTTTACATTCTTTGTTCTTCTCATAATAGAATAAATGAGCAGAAAAATCTTTTGATCTTTCTGCTTTCTTAAATTTGATAACGTAGGAAAAGTGTCATCTCAATTGAGTAAAAACTCTTATTATGGCTATAAAACAATAATTATATTATCAATGATAAGGTAATCATGAAGTCATATATCATAAAGAGTTTAGCTAATGAATCAATGTATGGTAAGTTGGTGTGAGCTTTTAGTATTTTATCATCTATGTGGAAAATATAAAATAATGAATGTATGTTGGAGTGTGGAGTGATGTTGTCTTTCCAACTATAATGCCAATAAAGTGGTTCTTCATTATTTGGGTCACTTGACTCAACTGAGCCTTTATAAACCTTGTATCTATTAAACACGTATGTCAAAACTTGATCATTTTCCATGAAAGAACTCAAGATACACAATTAGTCGTGGTCTGTTTGAATGCATAAATCTTAATAAACGCTAACAAGCATTATTAAACTAAATATATGTTGAAAATGATCCTCAGGTATCCAAGTGATGCTGATAAACATCTCTTGGCTCGACAGACCGGGCTGTCTAGAAACCAGGTTTGTTTGTACTTTAGTTTTCATCTCTCCTCTAGATTAATCCAATTCTTCTTCATGTTACAATATTAAGTAAAATAAACTATTGTCAACCAAAATAAATTGACCATATTGGAACACTAATCATAAACTATTAACCACATACTAGATAGCTAGAAGTGGACTTATATTCCACGATATCTGAATTTTCACATAAAATCCTTAGACGCAAAACTAATGGTTAAATTTTTAATGGTGCGATTAATTGCATAACTATCTTGATATAACGTACATGTATATGAAGTCAAGGATACACATGTCGATTTATGTTTATTAGTGTGACATTTGAGCTTTACATCATGATAATGAAATCTTAACAATGTTCCTTAAAGAGTAGGATAAAATTTAAAAACAATAGCAGATTCGACATGCCATTATCAGTAAGTTAATCCATCCTTTTCTTCCAAGAGATTGGATTTGCATGAGTTCTTTTTCCTTTCCTTGTTGTCTTTCTACAACAATGCTTGTTTTAGTGTAGCAAAATTAAGGACTAAAACGCTTTTTGTTACAAAACTGTTCTTTTTATTGATTTCATTAGAATTCATAGAGTATTTTGAAACAGGAGTGTCAAATTATTACTTTCGGATTGAAACTAAAATATAAAAGCTAATTTAATCTTATTATATTATTGTAAAGATTGTTTCAGTTAAAAATCGAAAGCGAATAACCCGTGTTTCAGATTGCAGTATATATACAAAGCTTATTATTATTATTATTATTATTATTATTATTATTATTATTATTATAGACGAATGTGGTTGACTTGCTGAAGCGGATACGAAAATTCTCTATTACTCAAGATATTGAGGCACAAATTGATGTTCACATCTTTAATATGATAAATTTTGCTATAGCTAAATGAATTTGGACCCATACAGTATATTGGTTTCCCACTAACATTTTGTAAATCTTTTGAGTTTTTAATAAAACGAATAATAATAATAATAATAATAATAATAAAGTTTAACAACAAAAATAATAATAAATGTTACTTTTAAAAACAAATATAAAGTATATGAGGTATTGAATAAATTTGCTTGATTAATTGGGGTAGATGCCTTTTCTTTGTTTTTTGTTCTTTGAGGGTTTTATTTATATTGTGTCTTTTTAAAAAAAATTGAATAAAATTTTAAATTACTAAAAATTATGGAAAATAAAGTTTTTACACTAAGTCCACTATGGAGATTAAAATTACATCGATCACAATGCAATTAAATTTAAGATTAACAACTAAACTGTTTAAAAAATAACCTTATTTCCCAACGTTTATTTTTTCAAAAGTTAGACACATATTTTTTTATAGTGTTTTTTTCCCTGAACAAATTTACCAAATATTGAACAAAATCAAATTTAATTTAACTTTTTATTTGCCAATAGAAGCCACAAAATATGCTTTTATTAATTAGTATTTGAAATAATCCTTTTTTATAATATTAAAGAATTTATCAATCAAACATGCTTAAAACATGTCATCTAATTAAACTTGATAAAGTAATAATAAGTTTTATCCAATATTCGATTTTTTAAAGAGTATATGTCGTACGTTAATAATTGAGGACAATCATTTGTACAAGATATAAAAGAGTAAGCTAGGCTTGGGTTAGTACCAAAAAAGGAGAGGCTAATGCACCTGTGAACAGTAAAGGGGACAGTGCATCTATTCTATTCATCGATCGTAAGTACAGTTGAGACAAGACGTGTGATTCATTTCACAGCTCTCACTGTTTCAGCTAATAATAATATATTCTAAAAGGCAAAATGGTTACTGTAGCAACAGTACTCACACAAGTTTCACGTTTGCCCATTTTAGTCTCTGAGGTTAATGATCAATTGCGAAGTTAGTCCTTAACGACCGTTAACTAACAAAAGTGGATTAAATTTGCAACGGACCAGTAACTTCAGGGGCTGTTTCTGTGCAAATAATAAACAGAAACAGCCCCTAACGTTAACTATTTTTCCACCGTTAGTCCCTAAGGATTAACATTGCAACAGAACGTCCGTTAAGGGACTAAAACTGAAAAATACCTTGCTATAGTGCCAAACAGTGGCTGCTACAGTGCCAAACAGTGGGGAATAGTGCATGTACTGTAGCTAAGGATTTTCACTTTTAATCCCTCAGGTTAGCTAGAAATTGCACCGTTAGTCCCCCGTTAGCGATCTTTTGCAAATTTAATCCTTAAAAAAATCTATCGTTTTATTTCGAGTTTTGTTTAGACACAACATTCTCGCAGCAACGCACGGATACCCCGCTCGTTACAAGTAAAATTTGTATATCTGAACCACTATTCTCTTCTCTTCAACCACTTTTCCCCTTATGCAAATCCAATTTCTTAAGTTTCCAACTCAAGTATATTATTTACAATTTTACACATTATCACTTGTTTTAGAATTTGAAATAACATTTAACAATTTGATAACGTAAACTAACGCAAACCAAAAAATTGAACCTTCGACCAAATAGGATGTGACGTACCACCATCTAAGTTGAATATTTAACTTGTGATGCACACCTACATATTTTAATAGAAATCATGTTGCAATAAACTAAATTTTATATAATTGGATGGTTATTTTCAATTGGGTATATAGTATCCAAAATGCTATACTTAAATTGAAGTATTTTATGAACTTAATTGTTGTTGTGGATGAAATTTGAAAACTATATAAAGTTTTATAATTTTATTATGACATTAATTTACATACCTTTTTATTTTATAAACATATGTTATTTATTTATAAACCTCATAAACCTTTATCAATATCATACATAATTCAAATGCATTTAATTATAAAGATGTTTGATATTCTAGACTAATTTATAAACCTATCTTCATTCTGGTTTATAAGTGTTCAGACATCTTCATCAATTTATAAACCTTTTCGTAAACTATTATAGTGGATGTATTTTGCATCATTACTTTTACAGTAAAACTTCTATGTATTAATACCTGATAAATTAATAACCTCGATAAAATTAATAATTTGTCCGGTCCCAACTTGTGACCAGTACAAATTTGGACACCAATCGATAAAATAATAAGATAATAATTTTTTTAAAACCTCAGTATATATATATATATATATATATATATATATATATATATATATATATATATATTAGTCCCAACAAAACTATAAATTAATAATTAATAAAAATTCCATATATATGTATATATGTGTAAGAGAAATACACTTCAAAATCTTAAGATTGTTTAGTAAAAAATGAAATTCATTATCACTTATAATTTTTTGTTGAACTTCAAATCTATATTGAGTTTATCTCAAAATCTCTTTATTGTTGTAAAATGTTGGTGTGTTGTTTTCTCGTATTAAGGCAAAAGTTGTTAATTTTATTTTCATAAAATGTGAATATGAATTCATAAAATTTTAATTGGAACTTGTTTTTCAAATTTATTTTTCATCTCTAAGAATTATACATTGTAACTAATATATTATCGATATAAAACCACTTTAAATTAATAAATTATTAATTTATCGATATAATAATATTTTGCTAAATTAATAAAATATTCTGATCCCAACACTATTAATTTATAGAGGTTTTACTATATATAAGGATCTTGTGTTTGAATTTAACTATTAAATTGAAATTAAACTACATAAAACTAAAAGTTTAAATTTCAACGAAACTAGTTAGTCTCCCAAGAGATATAAGGTTAAGAAAATAGGATCATTATAACTAATTCCTTCCTTTTATGTTTTTATTTTTTTATTTTTTTTATTTTTATTTTTTTAATTGGTTTATTTATTTGTATCCACATTGTATCATGATCCATGTATACATGCGTATATATGTGTAACCAAGGGCGGAGGTTTTAAGAGGCACTGACGCATCCCTAGAATTTGGGCTAATACTATATATACTTACTTATATCACAAGGGTAATTTATTATCTTGCTATATGGCCAACCCGTAAAATGCAACCTAATTATCACATTTTGAACTTTGAATATGTACATGGTTTACATGCATGATATGAGGGTACTAAGATGAATAGTATACAGGAAATTAGAAAACACACTTGGCTTTATCATGACGACAGAAGTAAGATGACTGTTGGAAGGCACACGTCATAATCAATGTACAGTTTATGATGACATATATGTCGACTTCACCTTGGTTCTTACTTTTTAATTGCATGTACTACTAGTTTTTTCTTGTGTTTGTATTCACAACTCATTTCATGAAGCTTTAGATCCTTGGTCTAATGGTCTTGAATATTATTATACATGTATTGCTTGTCTAGCCATAAGACCTCATGTTTGTACGTCTGTCTAATGTGAAAGAATATGTTTTGCATAGACTTTATATTATCCGGACCAAAAGTGTTACAAAATCATACTACGTAACAAAGATTAGCTTCTTAGTCGCTTTTATCTTACATAAGTATCCCGCCTAGGGAATTGATAATGCACTGAACAACCATTATGGAGCAAATCTAGACTTTTGCTCGATTAAATTAATTTGCACTTTTGCTCCCAAAACTTTACATATATTACAAATGATAAACCATTATGGAGCAAAAAAGACATATAGCAAATAATTTTTATGAGTTACTTCTGAATAAAGATTCTGTGATGTCTATTCTTTTCATTAGATGGGGTACTTTTTACTATTTATTTCACTAATAGGAGGATATTCCTACTATTCATTTCACTAACAGGAGGCTATTCCAGTAAAACAAAAATCTAGTATTAAAATACAAAACTCAAATCCAATTGTTTATTTGATATTTATTATTAAGATCTAATATATCGCATGCATGGACTGGTGAATCTGATGATAATAAATTAATGGTATGTTTGTTTTTGTTTTGCAGGTATCAAATTGGTTCATAAATGCAAGGGTCCGATTGTGGAAACCCATGGTTGAAGAGATGTACCAACAAGAAGGCAAAGAAGAAGTAGGTGATCAATTACAAGAGGAAGACCAAGATATCATCGATCAAGAAACCAATAAATCAGACACCAACATTAATTACAACAATAATAACCAACAACACAAAACCAATGGTCCCTCATCATCATCTTCTTCTTCTGCACTAGCACAAACTTCTATGCCTCCACCACCACCACAACCTCCAGCCACCACACCAACATCTGCTAAAAGATCTGAAATCAATGACTCTGATTACGACGCATCAAACCATGCAATTAATATGCACAAATGTTTAGCAGAAAACCAAGTCACTCCCATGTCATACCCTGGAAATACATCCATTGTTCCACCTTTTCAGGCTGATGCTGACATGGGTTCAACTCTAATAAGTTTTGGTACCAATACTGGTGACGTGTCACTCACGCTAGGGTTACGCCATGCTGGAAACATACCGGAGAAAGATTCTTTTTCAGTTAGAGACTTTGGGGGGTGTTAAATTATTAGTACTTGTCTATAAGGTACTTAGTAATCTTAAATACTTTTTTAGGCCATTATTCTACCAAGAAGCTCATAAGTTTTCTTTCTTTTATTTTTATATCTTATTCATGTTAAACAATAAACATAAAAGGAAAATTTACACCATCATAAAACTGCATGTATGTAGTTTGATAGCAGTAGTCTAATTGTATAGTATGTACCATGTATATTTTTTCTTATCTTGCTCTTGTATTAAACTTTCTCTACTCCAGTCTTTTTTCTTGTTATATTAAATTAAATATGCAATATTGCATAACTTTATTATTTAAAATGTAATTTCTTCCATTTGTTTATTGTAGGTAACTAATTGTATCTTGGATTTTTGCAAAAAAATAGTAATGATAAAAATACTATACCTTAATTAGGAATTAACCTATAGTTTGATATATTTTTCTTTGGCCTAATACCATAATAAAGCATCATACTTGTCATAAAAAGCTGTTCTGAGTATCGTACTAAAATTTTTCCGTGTTTGTGGATCAAGCACGACTATTTTGTCCACAAGTGACGTTTTTCCACCCTACAACCGGTTACACGCCAGATCATCAGTTTTTTATTATTATTTATTTATTTATTTATTTTTTTATTTACATTTCAAACTCACATTTATTTTTACCAAATAATCTCTTAATAAGTACACCCACTTTACTCTTATTCCCAAATCACTTTCATCCTACAAAACCCTAAAACCTAATTTTTCATTATATTAAAAATCACCCTTAATAATACAACTCGATTACTTCTTCAATCACTTTGGTACCATGGCATCGTCTTCCTCCTCAACTCGTTATTATCGAAGGAGGTATACCAAGGAGGAAATTGCACGTATGACACATTGTGAATGTAAGTATCCAATCTATGAACAAGTTGCTTGGACTCTTGAAAATCCAGGAAGAAGATTCAAAGCATGTCCAACCCGTGTAAGTAACAATCATATTATGTCTATTATGAACATTTATTTTCTACCTTCTTTTCAGTTTATTTTTTACCATTTTCTTAAAAGAAGGAGAAAAAGTGTGAAGTCTATGGTTTCCTTGATGATGAGTTGCCATCACAATACTACAAGGACCTTATGTTCAAGCTTATAAGGACAATGAGATACTGGAGTGCAATCTTGAAAGTCTTGCTATGCAGATACCACCTCAAACGGCCAATGTAACTCAACAAACTCATGACTTCAAACATATTGACACACAGAAACCTACTGGAAATGAAGATGTCTCCATGGCAGTCATTTACATGGAGTTGAATGACTTAAAGATTAAAGGAAAAGTATTTGACATGTTCTTGGTTGGTTCTAGTTGTTTGATAATGCTCCTTTTGGTCTTGGTTGTTGCAGTCATTGTTGGGTCATTTACAAAGTAATGCTTCATGTAATGTACTCATTACTTATGGTTTTATGTTATGTACTCATTAGTACTGCTTCATGTAATGTAGTTTTTATGTTATGTGGTTGTTTGAACAATCTTTATTATGTAGTAATGAAATGGAACAACTATTCTTGTGGATGTAACATATTTACTTTCTCAGAAACATTTAACTAACAAGTAAATGACACAAATATCAACAAAAGGTGTTCTTTAATAACATCAACTGTTTGTGCACTTGCACATTACAATGTTACATCTAGAACATAGTTCATCATTACTAAAATAAAAGGCCTTCAGTGAACAAAATAGGCCCGAGTAGTGGCATCATAACCATCACTACTTGACATGTGTTTCATAAGTTAATAGTGGCATCAAATGCAGCACCATATCAGTTTGTTGCCCTACTAGACAAGGCCCTTTCATGAACAAAATAGGGCAAGATAATTACACATACACTTCCTAATATTAACTGTTTTATCTGCACATTAGAAATCAGACAGTTTGACAAAATATGTGCAATCAAAGAGTTCATATGTCATGAACTAGTCAACGATGATTTCATTGCCAACACTTGAACCAGGTCCTGTAACTGGTGCTGACAATTTCTTAATCAAAATCCTTTGACTAGGCATTATGGGTGGTAACATTGGCGGTGCAGCTACCATTCTTGGTGCAGCTATCTGTCTTGCTTGTTGCACAGCTATTGGTTAAGGTATCTGTCTAGGTTCTTGCACAGTTGCTTGTGGCTTAGACATTTTTTGTCTTTGTTGTAATGCACTCCTTGTTGTCCTTCCTTGGATACCAATGGTCCCACTTCTGACAGAAGGTTGTTGCATACAAATGCTGCCACCTCTAACAGTAGTTCTTGGTTTTCCACCCCTTGCCATTCTTTTTATCCTTCCTCCCCTTGATGGTTTCATGATTCTTGTTTCCGCAAGTTCCGTTTTAGATTGACCATTTTCAACATTCATCAAATTGCTTGTACCTCCAATAATCTGAGATTGTTGTGTACCTAACACAATTTCAGGTTACGTATAGTTATGACATACAACTTTATGTTATTACTGCATACAAAAATTATACTTGTATAACACTAACCTGGTATGTTGACCTCATTTAGTGCTTCATTGGTTGTTCCTCTTATAGGAGCATTGAATGGTTGTTGTTCCTCAATTGTATCTGAAGTTCCCCCATCATTCGCCAACCAAGTACCCATCCTAGAAACCCTTTCCACTGGAATAAGCCTACCTGAGTTAGTCCTCCCACCTCTCATTTTAAAATGACCTCTGTTACTACTACCACCACTCTTATTTCATGTTTTCACAAAAAACGCCCTTCCATAACTCATCACACCCCTCGTATATGATGTCCCCATTTCAAACTGGTTAATTTGAGTATTTACAAACCTAGGGATATCATGGTCATCCACAAGTTCTTCTTGTCTGTTTTGCTTCTTTTCAGGCCTACCAGCATTACCCTTTTCTTTTGCAACAGATGGTATAGAAGCTTTTTTACACCCATTTTTGTTGTGCCCAGTTTTACCACAATTTTTACATGTCATTATGGCCCCTGCTCTACTAATTGTGTGGCTTCCAACCTTAGGTTCATGGGGTACCCTAACCCTTTTTTTCTTAGGCCTACCTGGCATTCGCTTTGCAATAGGACCTAATATTCTAGAATGATGGGTAGTATCTGGCCAAAAATCTATTCCTTCAACAGGCTTCATATACTGATTGTAAGCAAGCAAATACCTATCTCTCCTAAAGCACTCAGGTAGATAATCTTCCGCGTACTTACCCAACTTAAATATACATGCAATAGCATGACAACAAGGCAAACCTGATATCTGCCACATTCTACACGAGCATGTTCTGTTCGGCTCATCCACTTTGAAAGCATCCACGCCCTTCCTAACTTCAAATTTGTTACCACCACAAGGGACCACATACCAAAACCTGCAACAATTAAAAAAAATTATAAACATTAAATTCTTTTTATACACTGAGTTATTAACTAGTATTGAAATTTTATTATTACCTTTGGTGATCCTTTGAACGTTCCAGAATCTTTTGAATGTTAAACATCGCCAGTCCATTTTTCCATTAACAGTCGCATGGTATGCATCCTCTCCGTTACAAGGATTCGCATGGACTCTAACATTGTGATTATCGGTTTGTGCCTGACACTTACCAAAACAGAGTTAAAATATTCGCTAAATCCGTTTTCTATTGCCTCACATTAGACACCTTCTCTAAAGAATGCTCTAGACCAAGTCTTTGGGTCCTTCTTGACCAGGAACTCATGCGCCTTTGGATTTTCCCTTTTAATTTTTTCCATAACCTTGTTATGGCTCTGTGGGTATGACGCTTTTGCAGCACACCAGAATAGCCCTCTAAATTCCTCACCACTGAATTATCTCCTAAAACCCTCGTAGATGTGACGAGCACACTAGCGATGCTCTGCTAGTGGCATTACATCCTTAACATCTTCGATTAACCACTACAATTTAAATTAACACGTATTAGATAATGCAATGTCACTTTCTGTATAAAAACACAAAAGTAACTAAATATTTAACATGTATACATTACCTTGTGTTGGTCTGACATTAGAGTCAAACCCTATCCAGAAGTAATTTCTAAGTCTTCGCCTAACAAATCTAGAAACCAGCTCCAGTTATCCTTATTCTCTACCGTTACAACATCCCATGCAACAGGGAAAATATGATTATTCCCGTCTCTACCTACCGCTGTTAATATTTCCCAACGGTTTGGCATCTTTAAGAAGCAACTTCCAATACTAATATCCTACGGCAACCTAGTTTCCAACCCTCCTTCAAACCATTGAAACAAACGTAAAATCTATCAAAGTAAGTTTTCTCAACAGGGTTGACGGTCATACCTACTTTCACGGTACTACCTTCATTTGAGTCAACCAATGCTTTGGCGTAAGACCTAAGTAACCCGTAATGATCCTGGATGGTTGAATCTCTTTCATTTAAAGCGTAAATTTTAGCATTCCTACATTAGCTATGGCTAACGTTGCATTTGTATTTCCTTTGGACTAACTTAACAAGGTTCATTAATGTCATTTCAGGGTTCATCCTAATCCTATCTCCAAATTGTTTTGCTATCCATTTGTAGTTAACTAACCTGCCATAATGGAAGCTTCTAACACAAGTATGAGAGTCTATTAAAGTATAACCTGGAAAGTGGATTGGTCTTTTAGGATCTTCCCATAACACTTCCATTTGCAGTGTGAACTACCACCCTTTTCAGAAGGATACTTGTTAAAGTTTAGTTGCTTCCCTTTACTTGGATCTTTAAGTGTTTCTTTACATTGACCACATTTGGCTATTACCTTGGTTTTAGTGCTCCTTTCAAACCAAATGGAAAAACCATTTGCCAACGCATAGTACGTTAGGCACTCTTTAAACATGTCCACATTTGGATATTTTTGTCCAAGCTGTCAATGAGAGTATAAGGTATATTAATGTTTAAATAAAAGAATAAAATATTGAATCAAACTTAAATAAGTATTGAATGTTACCAAAGGTTTTTTCAATCTCCAGTGAGTATCATCATCGTAGACAGGATATTTGTCATCACATTTTCTTGAATTCTGAACAATTGAGAAAGGATCAGTTACACCAACTCCGTTACCCTTTAGTTTTTTGAGCAACCTTTCCATGAACCTTTCATGTCCTCGAACTAATGACCCTAAAACATTGGGCCCTTCCCCATCATCCACCTCTGGAGTGTCATCGTCTTGTTGATGTTTAGATTCATCGTCTTCATCAACCCTTCGTTATCTTTTACGCTTTCTCAATTCAATAACCTCCTCTTCTCTGTTACTCAGATATTCGTATGACTTATCAGATTCACAACTGGATTCATAAGAATCATACCCAGTAGACCAGTCACACTTGAAAATTTTGTCGTCACTTTCACTATCGGAATCTGATGTAGGGTTGGGATTGGGATTCTCTCTAATGCTTATACTATTACCTCTATGAACATTCGTTGAAGTAACGTTTGTTGCCTTTTTTTTCGATGTCATAACAGACTTTCCATTATCAAGTTTCCTTTGCCCAACCAAGACAACTTCATCAATGTCAACGTCCAAGTCATTGATATCAGGCTACAAACCATTATCATTACCCACCAATGTATTTGCACCCCGTTGTGCAACTGTCTCGTCAACCGTATTTGGTTCAAACTGAACTCTTACCTCATCACCTGATGTTTGTGGAGGAACCTTATCAGGCCTAGTCGGTGTAACCTCATCTGTGTCCATATTAGAGAACATATTCTCTAGTTATGTGTCATCCAAGCCCGTATCGTCTGCGTCTTGATTAGCATTCACGTTA
>CM060700.1:171423090-171424826 GCA_030686995.1 Artemisia argyi | reverse complement strand
TTTAAACGGCATATGGTCACACTTATTAACGCTTTTGGCCACTGTTTGCTTAATTGTATGTGACTAAATACCCAAAAGAAACATGGTTTGTGTGACTAAATATTACAAAAGGCCATGCAAACATAAACTTCATGTGGCCATTGGATGATCAATAGTCTCACAAAATACACATTTCTTCATTTTAAACAGCATATGGTCACACTTATTAACGCTTTTGGCCACTGTTTGCTTAATTGTATGTGACTAAAGACCCAAAAGAAACATACTTTATGTGACTAAATATTACAAAAGGCCACGCAAACATAAACTTCATGTGGCCATTGGATGATTAATAGTCACACAATACACATTTCTTCACTTTAAACAGCATATGGTCACACTTATTAACACTTTTGGCCACTGTTTGCTTAATGGTATGTGACTAAATACCCAAAACAAACATGCTTTGTGTGACTAAATATTACAAAAGGCCACACAAACATAAACTTCATGTGGCCATTGGATGATCAATAATCACACAAAATACACATTTCTTCATTTTAAACAGCATATGGTCACACTTATTCACACTTTTGGCCACTTTCTATTAAATTGTATGTGACTAACTCCAAAAAAATAACACCCATTGTGTGACTAAATCATCACAAACGTCACATTTATTGTATATTCATGTGGCCATTAGATTATCAATAGTCACACAAAATATACATTTACTTGAATATATCATCTCAAATGTCACATATATTATATACTTACGTGGCAAAATGACGAACAATAGTTACTCTTAAAAAACATTCGTGTGACTATAAGGTGTTTACGGTCACTGATATGACTAATCCAACAAAACTTGTGCCTAATTTGTCACACATATTCGGGGTTTTGGTCACTCTTTTTCGATGGAAAAGGCCACAAACTCAACAATGTGACCATATGCCACCTACGGTGGCGGGACCTATGGTGACACACGACGAAAAAAATGTGTGTGACTATATGCATATTGTCACACATTTTGGCATGACCAATACAACTTTTTGTACCAGTGATGCGGTATTTTTGCATTTAAAAGGTTAATAAGTGTTTATTTCTATGTATTGTGGTTGGTGCTAATCACAACCTATCTTATGCAGAAATATGCAAATGTGGTTGGTCCTAACGACGAACCTTGCTTGGACTCTGTATTTTCTGATCGTAAATGGAAGAAAATTAATCGAAAAAAGATGGCGGCGAAAAAGAAGAAAATGGATGAAAACTTGTTTAACTCTATTAGATCAACGCAGAAGACAAGAACATCAGCTTGTAGAAAGGAATCGATTGATCCTATTATCATTTTAGATGTAAAGCACCGTATTCCATTCATACTAAAACCAATATCTGGTTGGCCTCTGCTAATATATGTTATGTATGATTTCAGGACGTATCTGGCAACCCCAAAACCCGGTCAATTACTGATTTCTATATGCCCAACATAGATCCTTTTGTAGAGGTAGTCTATTTTTTATTGTTAAATTGATAACATTATGATCCGTTTAATGTTAATCATTTATTTGTTTCTTTTAGGATCTATCTTGACACCCCAAATGCAAAAAGGAAAAGGTTACTTTGCCTGATTCGCTTCGTAGTTATTTAAAGCAAAAACACCCAATAGACTATAAGTTTCCTTGGGGTGGTCGTACCATTGTTGCTGGTAGGTGTTTTTGGTTTGCCTTTGCCTTTCTTGAAGATTGTAAAGGCGGTTG
>CM060700.1:171073090-171418090 GCA_030686995.1 Artemisia argyi | reverse complement strand
ATATTGGCGTTCAGTAACATGTACCCTTTAAAATAATTGACTTGTGATTGTTACCGTTTGTGGTTTGTAACATTTATGGGTTATGATTTCATGACAATAATTAGTATTTGTATTATGTTATGTTCTTAGTGGTATTTCTTTACTGCTTGCTATGTTTGTCAACAAATTCCAACCGACGTACCAACAAACGTATTCAATAACGATTTTGTGCAACTTTTATGGACGTTTAGGCCACTTAAAAAGTAATTTACGCATTAACTTTTACTCCTTTGGGCAATTAGTATTAACTCAAACTATTTCAATATACGACTTCTCTTTTTCCCTACACACGTCCAGTACATGTATAAAACAAAACAACACATCCTACTAAACATTCGACGTTTTGGGCAATCTTTCCAAGCAGTTGCCCAACTTTTATAACAAGTTGCCCAACTTTTAATGCAAGTTACGCAAAGTGAAGTAGGCTCATTAGGAACTACATTAGCTTCATAAACTGCTGATGCAAAACCAATTCTTTACTAGCATCACAAGAACACTTAACTTCACAAGCACATTTAGGAATTTTGGTCAAAGCATCCTCCAAAGAGAGTTAAATTGTGATAATAGTCAACAACAATACTACCACCTTGTTTGACAAAGTTAATCTCTTGCAAAAGATTATATATAATAGAACCATCAATTTTATCATAAGTAGCTTGTAACTCTTTCCAAAGATATGCAACATTTTTAGAATAAACCAGTCCTATATAAATATCTGGTGACACAAAATTCATTATCCAGGTTAAAACTCTAGCATTACATCTACCCGATTGAGCATATAACACATTACTAGTAGCATAAGAATCTTTCAAGCAAGTACCATCAACAAAACTAATATTTATTTCTAGCTTGAAGAGCAAGTTTCATAGCACCAGATCAGATTCTACAATTTTTAGTCCTAAGAAATTTGCATGGAATTAAGACAGTACTACTACTATCATTAGACTGAATATGCAATGGATTACCAACATCTAAATTATTAATCAACACCTTAGTGGTGCCACTACCACCAGCACCTCCAATCATAATGCCGAAACAAACAAGACAAACAAATAACCACTAAACATGTAACAGAACAAACAGATAACAATAACAAACAAACTAATTAACGAACAACTAAATATGTTACGCACCTTCAGTCACAGTTAACCAACAATTAAACGCAAACCACCAACTTCCAAGACTGCCCAAGAACCTAACCTCCAGCAATCTAGACACAATAACAACAAAGTAAATAACATCAGACCATGTGCCTTGGACTCAGAACCACAAAACTTGATCTCGACAATATCATTATCTTGAAGCCTTGACACAAACATACTTAGCTTCAGCCTAACATCAGTTTTACCTCTTCATGACATCATAGTCAGGGTCAATACACAAGCTTAGGCCTAGGTGCCCTTGTCTCGACCCGTTTTTTGAAAACGATTTATAATCAATTTAAAACAAAATTATCCTAACACGATGGACTAAAGTCGTAATCAAGTTGAAGTTAATCAACATTCGCATCACAAACACTTTATAGAATAAAACAACAATTGGTGCATGAACTTGGACATCGCCAGGCGATACAAGAAAACCATTAATAGTCACCCATATATGGCAGTAAACCTCTTAACAAAGCAAAATGTCAACGAAAACATTCAATGTTGCAAAGAAAGATTCATGATAACACTAAATGACATGAAACAGGCAAAGACTGGAGTTCATTGCCTGGTAACACAAGCAAGCAGGGTTGACTATTCCCCAGACAAACATCCAGCATGAGGAACTATTCCTTTAGACAGCTAAAAAAATCTTATATTAGCTTATTAACCTTTAACGACACAAGTCGACTACGATAAACCTGATAATGAGAACCTTACTTTGATGGGACTATTATATCGAGTCAGGTTATACATATCCTTTCTGGCATAACAAAGCCATCATGACAATAGGCTCTTACGCCATTAGGCTCATATACCCTCAGGCTCTTATGCCATTATATCAGCCTTATATGCCCTCAGGCTCTTACACCATTACATTAGGATCATATGCCCTTACGCTCTTATGCCAGTACATCAAGCTCATATTTCCTCAAGCTCTTATGCCACTAAATCAGGCTCATATGCCTTCAGGATCGTACGCAAGTACATATCAGGCTCATATGCCCTTAGGCTCTTACGCCATTACATCAGGCTCATATGCCATCATGCTATTATATCATTACGACATGCTCATATGCCATTACAATATCATATTTATATGTGCAAAGCATATTTTGTTGGCAATTGACCAGGTCTATCCTGTCTCTCGTATCCTCATAGCTAGTTTACTGTACATGTAACTACGAATGAAAGATGGTTTCATAAGATAGTGGGAATACAAATGAATTTGTATATACATAGTCTCAGGCATATTAAAGATACCTGAACAATCAAACAAACAACAATTTCGCATATTGGTTCATGTATGTCCAAGGAGAACATGTCGCCAACCTAAGGGGTAGTAAATCAAGTTTTTTTTTATCACTAAATATGCTACTATTCCAAAGTCATGATGAGCTCCAAATTCAACATCAACCCTTATGCTTGCATAATGTTTCTTAAGGAAAACACGACATCTGCAATATACACTTTGAGGAGTTAAATTTAAGCCTCACAAACAGCTAAGGCGCAACAATTATCAAGTAAACACTTCCAGATACACAAAATTTATAATGTCTAAGAGGCTAATAAATCCTGAACAAACACTTTTGAAAGAGTTACGCTCAGAATTCACAAACTGTTCAGGCGCAATAATCTTCGTGTAGAGACATCCTAACAAAACAAATTTTGTAACGCCTGAAAGGCTTACAGGACAAATGGAGAAATTAAAAAACAAAATTTTATAACGCCTGAAAGGCTTATGTACCTGAATGAATACTCTCAATGAGTAACATAAATCCCCCACACCAAATTGAGGGTAGACAATCGTTAGGCAAACACGCCTTAACAAACAACACCTTACAAAAAGAATACCTAGCATATTCTACGAATGCCTAAGAGGCTTACAAAAGTGTAGCCATTCAACAATGATAAGCTTTTCATTAACAAGTTATGTAAACATACAACAAACTATACAAAAGACTCAAATAACTGAGATTCAGGCACAATAGGCTTGGAAAGTAATATTTTATAACATCTGAGTGACTTATGAAATATTACATTACATTGGACAAGGGAATTCATCAATAGAATGTTTGAAATACAACAAAAGACTAATGAATTCCCACTTACAAAATTCCTGTCTAGCAATCTACGTTCCCGGAAAATTTTCTAGGAACGCGTAAGACTCAACACAACTTTATAACTTATGAGTTATACGATTTCCTCATAGACACTTAAGGAATGTCAATCTTCAAGCAAACATGCCCTAAAGCATGCTTATTTTATTAAAGCTTATAAACAATCAGGCTAATATATCCTGAAAAATCCTTATAAACGCCGGAAGGAATCGTAAGAAACAAATCAACACAACATCCTATAACACTTGAGAAGCTTATGAATAACAAAGAAAAAATCATTCTGAAATGATAAATTTTCATTAAATAAGTTGTTCAACACACAATAAGACTGATGTAAAGATAAGCAGCTACAAAGCCTCATAAACACTTGAGCATCGACAACTATCAGGCAAACATGTCCTGATACACAATACCTTGAAACACCTGAAAGGCTTACAAGACTTAACAAATACTCTTGAAGAGTAACATAAAACTCATAAAGAATTAAGAAATAACATTGGCAGGCAAACATGACCTGATCAGACATTTCTTAGCACCTGAGAGGTCTACGAAAAACTTTAGAACATATATTTTATAACGCTTGAGAGGCTTGTGAAACACGAGACAAAGGAAACTTCATAAACAATTGAGGTACAAAATTTATTTGGGAAACACACTCTCTTAGGAAAATATAAAACATTTTACGTCTGAAAGGCTTACAAAACATACGAAAAACAAAGGATCACAGGCCAAACGAACATTTAAAACATGGCAGGCCTAGGATAGGAAAACCTCCTAGTCACTCAGGGTGTGTTTGTTAAAAGTAGCAGTGAGATGTGAGCAGTAGCAGTAGCTGTGAGCAGTAGCCACGGCTCAATGCTTCTTAAAGAAGCATTAAAAAATTAGCTTTCCTGAAAATTAGCCAAAGCACACCGCTCTTTTTCCAAACGACTACTAAAATTCAAAATGCTAATTGTTCACCACGCATCGCCTCAAGAAGTTGCACACCGCTCTACGCCAAACATAGCTTCAATCTTTGTAATAACTACTCACAAATATTTTCATTGAAAAGACAATACATTCATTAAACCAACAGTCTGGAAATGGAAATATTTTACAAACACTCAACCATCGCAATCTGTGACTCTAATATTTGCATTCCCAGGCAGATCAAAGCATGTAAGACTCCCTAAAAAGCCTAAGAAGACATATTAGAAGAGTATGAGAGCAGTCAACGTATTTCCCTAGGCAGTCAAATACATTAATGGAATGTGGGGGTGGGGGGCTTGATAGCATATGAGAGCTTCTGCTTAATTGGCTAAAACCCATACACTCTATATAGGCCCAAACATGAAAAAGCCCATACACCCCATCTACTTTACCCTAAATCCTACCTATGATTTAAGGCAAGCTTTTCCAGGCAAGACCTACTCACAGCCGCCATTGGCTTACTTGTTAAGAATGGATCTACATCCATTTTTAACCAACACACCAAAACCCGTCCCTCTCCATAAGACGAGATGAAGGTAGACGGTCGCCGTTAGCGTTACCCCAGCTCAAGACCTTGATCTATCACAGGGGCCTTACCGAACACAGGAAACCGAGCATCCGACCATTGTTACCCGACCCATATCCTTGCTTTGCATATTATAAGTAAACATATTAAATCCCTGTAATTTAGTGTAATAATCCCATAAGGGTACTTCTGAAATTTCATATCTTAATCATCACTTGCAACATTAGTCCGTTTCGTTAATTCCATTACATTGGAGGTCCTTTTCTGTTAACTATTTGTATTATCCGTCCTTATCCCATTAAGTACTAACTGAAATAATCATTCTGAGATCATATAAATAATATTAAATGTCTATTACTAAAACTTCGAATTTCAGGATGTTACGTTTAACTTCTATGAATAAACCATTATTTTAGAGGTTCAATATTATACATGCATATATAGTTGGAAAGTTAAAAATGTGTATTTTTCAATGCGAAAAATGATGAATCTTTAAAAGTTTGATAAAAAAAAAACTCATGCTTATTTTATGAGAACATATTGAGTGTATGAACTTACAATTAGTTTTATATTACATGTGATACATCAAGTGAGTTTGACTATCAATTTTGTTCTATTTTTTCCAAATTCTATGAATAATTTGTAATGATTTGGAGGTTCCAAAATTATGTGTGATATATAATTGGAAAGCTAATGATGTTTATTTTTCAATACTAAAAATAATGAATCGTTTAGAGTTATGCAAAAATGTTTATGTTCGTTTACGATAGCATATTGAGTGTTCGAACTTACATATTAGTGTTATATTACATGTGGTATCAAGCAAAATATTGTACTAAAAAAATATAACACCAAAAAAAAGTTTGTCGAAAGTCTTTGGGAGTGCCCCTTTTCTGAAAGATAATTAAATGCTCGTCACAATAGTGTAATTTCTATAGATTCACGATTTACAGTTTTTGAGATATGTAATTTAAAAAAAAAATTAAATTAAAATATCTATTAGTCTCCCCCCCCCCCCCCCCTCATTTTTTTTATAAAATGAGTGACTGAGATTTGTCCATCATTATGCTAGAAAATATGCATACCTAAATGAACTTTTCTCTCGTATCATAATTCGCAAATTATTGAGCTGGGTGAGTTATTTTGGATAAAATAAAAAACCTAGAGACTGATGCATCATTCCTGGTAGTCATTTTTAGTTAAAATAATACTTTAATCCCTTCTCATCATTTTTTTTAATAATTAAAACCTACTTTAACCATTCTTTTTATGAAATCAGACATTTCGATAACCGTTAATCGTTAGTCGAAACAAATTACACAATGATGGTGAGCATTTAGTTATCTTCAAAAGATGATCATTGTTATATATATAATTTTAGGTACATGAGTCTGTTTGATATATCCATGTGATATAACAATAATATGTGATATAACAATAATATGTAAGTTCAAACACACAACATGCTATTGAAAAATGAGAAAGTATTTGTGTAGAACTTCAAATGATTTCCCGTTTCTGCATTTGAAAATGCAAATTCTTAGCTTTCCAACAATATATCACAAATAATTTTTGAACTTCCAAATAAATAAGGTTTACTCATAAAAGTTAGAGAATATATATGAATTTTATTTTTAATATTTAAACTCTCTTGATATATCACATGTGATATAACACTAATTTGTATATTCGAAGACTGAGTATGTTGTCGTAAAATGGACATAAGTATTATTGTTTAGTGCAAAAAATGTTGAATCTTTTAGATTTCTATACAAATACTTATGCTTATTTTACGACAACATGTTGAGTGTTCGGAATTATAAATTAGTGTTATATCACATGTTATATATCAAGCGAGTTTGAAAATCAATATTTTCTTTTATTTTCTCCAACTTCTATGAATTAACTGTATTGATTTAGAGATTCAAATACTATTTTGATATATGGTTAAAAAGTAAAGTATGTGTATTTTTTTTATACAAAATGGTGAATCTGTTGAGTTCTATACAAATACTTATGCTAATTTTACAACAACCTGTTGAGTGTTCGAACTTACAGATTAGTGTATTATCACATGTGATACATCAAACGAGATTGAATTTAAAAAAAAAAATCTTATATTTTCTCCAACTTCTATTAAATAATTGTATTGATTTAAAGTTCCAAAAATTAGGTGTGATATACGGTCATAAAGCTAATGATGTAAGTTTTTTGTGCAAAAAATGTTGAATCATTTAGAGTTTTACCATATGTTCATTTTACAACAACATGTTGACAGTTCGAATTTACATGTTAGTGTCATTACTTATGATATATCAAGCAAAATCGATACCCAGAAACACCCAAAAAAAAAGTTGGTAAAAAATATATGAAAGTGCCTATGTATTGAAACATAATTAAATATTTGTCGAGATGTTGTAATTTATGTTTAGCATGTTAACGATTTACGGTTCTAGAGATATGTATTTAGGAACAAAAAATTAAAGTAGTTTTCACTCAAAAATATCAATTATTTTTTAAATGAGTGACTGAGATTTGTGAGTCAATATGCATGTAAAATCTTTAAAAAAAAATACCAATATGATCAAAATATATTACTACTTTACCATTTTTTACTGAAATATTCAAATACCATTTACCAATTTGGCTAATGTGGTGCTCAAAGTATGGTGCATGTTCACCATTTTACTTTTAAATGGACAAGAAAAATACATGTATACCATTTCACACAGAAAATTAAATACAGCGCACAAAGGGTGGTGCCTGCGCACCAAACTTTAAAATGTGTTTGACTATAATCCCCAACCACCGAAATTAGATATGGTGCTCTAACATCTCTCAACATATCTCATTTAATATTTGGTGTGCAATATACCCCTCTTACGCACCAAAGTCTAGGTGGCAACTTCTCATTCGTTTATAAATTAAATGTAGTGCTCTAAGATGTTTCACCAACTAGTTTTAAAATATGGTGTGCACATTATGATGTGTGCGCATCAAAATGACATAAACTGAAATATAATACGGCCTTTTACTAATCTTAACTAAATATAAAGGAAAAACATTCAAATGTGAAAAGATTTGAAAGTCAAATGTGAGAGAAATAATACACGCCTCTTAATTGTGCAAGCTGTATCCTCTCATCTTCACATCTCACATCTCACAACCACCTCCTCCACCTCCAGAATCCCTCCACCACCGAGACCCTACCACAACCAAAGCCCCATCACCACCAAACGCCACCTCCACCACCGTAACCCACTGCACTACAAAACCCCAAGCATCGAGACCAACCACCACCGAAGCGTCTACATCACAAAAGGGATTTCAAGTTTTGAGTTGTTTTTTAATGTTTTTGTTAGATCTATCTATGTTAAACAACTTTTGAAGGTTTTCTTATATAGGTTTGTATATTTTAATTGTAGATCCTACCTTTTTAAACATTTTGTCAATTTTTTTTGTTTCAGCCACCCCTGACGTCGCTGCTGTTAGTGGTGGTAAATGGAGTCCGACAAACTCAGTGGTGGTGGCTGAAGACCGCATAGAAGATGTTCGATGGAATGTGTAAGAGAAGGGTAAATGTGGGAGGTATTCGTTACGTTAGTAATTAGTCTTGTGGAAAACTAGAAGGGGGGGTTGAATAGTTTTACGTCTTTTTCGTTTTGCTTATTTTATAAAAGATAGTTTCTAAGATAAAACTTTCAAATCACTTTAATACATAAATATATATACTAGTTAATTTATGATTTTGTATAAATACTACTTATGTATAATGTACAATTTCAAAACACTTAACTACAAAAGTATAAATACAAGATTTATTAAAGGTTTTATATATACAATGCTTATGTATAATGTTTGGAAAGAATATACAATTTCATATATTTTATGTAAGCATATATATGTGTAGTAGTGTATAGATATAATTATATGTACTAGGTTGGTTTTTGTAAGATTAGTTTTATGAATGAATTTTAGTTTGATCTTTATGTGAAATCAACATATGCACAATACTATCAATTATGACTATGTGTGAAATGCAAGTGAGTAATAAATCAAAGAGTGAGAGATGGAAAGATCAAACCGAGACACAAAGGATTTATAGTGGTTCGGCTACAAGGACACCTTCCTTGCCCTACTCCACTCCCCGAGTCACCTACTCGAGAGTTTTCTTCACTAGATCAAAAACCTCCTTTATGGCGGAGAAAACCGTACACACCAAATAACACACCACAAGAATATCACACCACAATCACAACTTCAACACACCTTCTTCACACCAATCTTCTACACACCAATCTTCTATTTTCTTCACACCAATCTTCTACACACCAATCTTCTATTCTCTTCACACCTTCAAAGTACTAATGTCTTGACACCTTCAAGTCACTAATATCTTCACAACTTCAATGCACTAGTGTCTTGACACCTTCAAGCCACTAATGTCTTCACAACTTCAATGCACTAATGTCTTGACACCTTCAAGCCACTAATGTCTTCACAACTTCAATCTACAAATGTCTTCTAGTCTTCTCCACTAGAGATCCTTAATTTCTTCACTACAAGATCCTATTGCTACAATCTCCTATCACCACTACTATCTAACCCTTCTTCTTCACTTCAAGTTACACTTCACACTAATCAACAATTCTAGATTCTTCAACTAAATCTAGATAACTAATACATACACCTTATTCACCAAAGTATAAAGGATTTACAACAAATTATAAATAAACAACTTAGATAGCAAGATGATACTAAGTTGTAATACTTCTAATAGAAGTATTCTTCTCTTTGCACTTGAAAGAATGAGGCTTTGGATCACTTGGAAACAAAGGCTTATGAAATGAATGATCAAAGGATTTTTAGGATTGAAATGAAGATCTAGAACAGAAAGTTTTAGTGCAAAAAGGTGAGGAAAAAATCCAGGTTTAAGGTGGTATTTATAGGCAAAAGTTTCTGACAGAGGAGCGTGGCCGGTCCCCTTAAATCATGGCCGGTCCCCTTAAAATTAAGGGGACCGCCCTTTATAATTAAGGGGGCCGCCCAGCTGAAACGGCCAGAAACTTTGTCTTTTAGTGGAGAAAGTTTATTTGGTGAAAAACTAACTGATTTTGGTTAAATATTTGAAATCATATATTTAGTATGATTAAAACATTTTTCCTTATTACCAAAAGTGTTTTTCAAAAATATATAATAAGATTATATAAATAAATAAACTTTGTATTAGTTAATTAAATACCCCTTTGATCATAAATTGCACTAAGCACTTTGTTTATTCATACCTTAAGTGATTAGTTGGTGAAAGTGATTATTTATTACTAAATACGTGTTTACGTCATGATCTTTGGTTTGATTAGTTTAAGTTTTGTGATTATCAAAACATAGAGATATCGGAAGATATGAATAATGTTTTTAGTCAATCAATTATTTATATCAACAATCTCCCACTTTTTGATGATTACAAAACCTAAACTTATTAAATCCAAAAATTAATATATAGACAAGTATTTAGTAAGTTTACATTCACTTCTCCCCCTTTTTGTAGAATCAAAAAGGTTAGGCCGAATAAGCTTCGTGAGAGAAGTTTAAACGGGTAGAAAACTCCCCCTTGATGTATGCTCCCCCTCGTTTGAGGGCACCAAGGTTTCGAGAAAGTAATTCTTGCAAGAAAAATATTAGAAGCACAAGCATGGCACAAGCAAATACATATAGCATAATATTAACAAGTAATAATCATGGCACAAGGGAATAAGAAACATATATTAAACCATTCAATAATAGAGAAATGATTATGTCAACCCATAATCATTGTTACAAAGGCAATACAAATAGAATTCTAAATAACATAGAACATCCTATAGTGCCAACAAGGAGTGTCACCAAACTTTCTTGAATCCCAAAATGGTTGAGGAGTTTTATTTGAAAATGAGAAAACATAAGCATATCAAATGCTTGGTGGTTTAGTGGAGGTAAACTCTTGGTTCCATGGGTGTTGGTGAGTTTGTAGAGCTTGGAGGTGGTGGATTTGAAGTGGAGTTTGTTGGTTGAGGGTTGTGATGTTGTTCAAGTGATGGGGTTTGTTGAGATCTAGTAAGAAGATACTCAATCCAAGTGAAGTGCTCATTCAAAGCAATAGTTTGTTGTTGAAGGAAGATGCAACAAGGGCAATTGTTAACATGCTTCTCAAGTTGGTTTTTGTTATGTGGTGATGATGGTGAGCTTGATTGTGGTGGATCCAAATTGCGTTGAGCAAGATGTAATGCTAAAAGAGCACTAAGCTCATGTGCCTCTTTTAGCTCCTCAACGAACTTCAAGTGTTCGGAGGAAGGTGATGGTGGTGGAGCTTGATAGTTGTGTTGGGTGAAAGTTTGAACATGCAACATGGGAGTGGCATGTGAGGTAGTAGGAAGTGGTGGTGGTACTCTAGGTGGTGGAGACATGTTTGAGCTTGGGTAATCATGAAAACATGATATGGGTGGAAGATGTTCTTCATGAGTGGATGATGTCTTTGTTGAATGAGCAATATGTGAAGTGTTGATTGAGATGTTGGGATTGTTGTTTTGGGATTGAGCATGCTCATCAAAAGTGGAAGCATTAATGAGGGTATTAGTGGAAGATAAGTTGTGGGATGACTCATTTGAGTGGGTTTGAGGTTGCGTTGTTGGTTGACTTGAAACAACATCACAAGGGTTATGACAAGAATCAAGTTTCCTCCTCCAAACGGGTTTGACGGAGATCCTTGCGGTTCTTGAAATCTTTGGTTTTTGGTTGTTGGAAGATGACATGTTTGGGTGTGATGGCATTAATGGTGGGAGGAGAGTATTTATAGTGTATGAAAAATGTGGTTTAGGAAGGAAAATTTGAGGGATAGTATGGGACAAAATATGTTTGTGAATTTTGGGAAGTATATGTTGAAATGGGTCAAAAAGTGATAAAGAAAACAGTATCCCCGACCATCAGATGGCCGGTCCCCTTAAATGGAGGCCGGTCCCCTTAAATTTAAGGGGGCCGCCCTTATGATTTAAGGGGGCCGCCCATCTGGTGATTCCCAGAATGCCAGAAATGGGTTTTTGGCAGAAAATTTTCAAAAAGGTTGTGTTTTTGGATTTGGATTCAAGTAAGTTCAACTCTTGAGGCTATATAGAGCATACTATTCATGAATGTAGAGAATATCATTGAAATGATTAGAGTGAACAATTAATTCCTAATAATCATGTTATCTACTAATATTTCAATTAAGTTTGGTAACTAAGGAAGCAATAAAGCAAACTAGTTAAGTATGCAACTATATGAAGATAATGGTAAGTAGGATTAGTGCAAACAAATTTAAGATTGTTTATGATAAACAAGTGGGAAGATATGATTATATGAACTTCAAAACTTGTTACAAACAAGATCCATATGGGCAAACCATGATTCTCATGAAATGATTTGATTAGATTGTGGATGTCATTTTCACATAAGTTTATGACATATGTGAGAAAATAATAATGTTTTAAACAAAATGTTTTTAGTTTTATTCAACAATGTTTGAAAGTAAGTTTTCACTTAATGCCATAAATCTGGGAACGAAAGAATCTAATGAGAAGCAAGGTTCATAAAAGTAAACTAGCGTTGGGTATATATAGGAAGTGCAATTTAATCAAGTTGGAGAATGAGTATGAGACTATTACTAGTGGTGCTCAATTCAGGCTAAACACGACCATTTTTACGGGTTACACACACCCAACTTCTCACATAGAAGCAATTCAACCGTTAGGTTAAATTGAATTTCTAGTCAATAGATTCTCCAGTAGTCATTCTCCTTTTAGAAGAAATCGAGTTCCTAAATTTACCTATCGAAGATTACCAAATATGAAGTTTTCTTGATTCACTAATACTTGGCTTAATGTTTTGAAATACATTCAAGTTTGTATCCTAATGAAACAAATTTTGTTTTGTTTCAAAAAGAAAAATGTTTCTATCTGGATAAAGATCAAAATAATGTTATGATAGCTTATGATTAAGCATGTTGTTCGAAAAAGCATAAAATAGATATTCGAAGGGTTTTAACTCAAAGAGAGAAGTTTTTAAATATGATGTATTGATTTTGATAATCAAGAAATTTCAGGTGAAAGATATACTTCAAGAGAATCGATTCAGCCCATTGTCACATGTAATCATCTCTAATGGCAACTAAAGATGTGAAAGAGATATGGTAGACATTGAACATCTAAATGCAATGAGATAGGAAAGGTCAAAGAAAATCATCAATGAATGCAATATACACATATGTATATATGCATGTATACAAGACACATTGTAATATTGAGTCACTAGCAAGTCTTAATTATAACACATCTATTAATGCAACTAGTAAGATCATATAGCACAAATGGCAAGTATTCTATTCTAGATCATAGAAGATTATCAATATAGATGAAAACTAAAATAAATGATAATAGACATAGCAATAAGAGGGTTAATTATCCTAATGTTATGTATGCATATATTGGTATTCATGATCTAAAAGCATAGCAACTTGCAAATTAAAACATATTAATATACTAATTGAAGCATACTCTATCTTAATGTAATGTAGGCAAGTTTTTGAAAAGAAAACTTACCTCAGGTCCAGCTCTTCTTTAAGAGTGGTCATGAGAGCAATATAAAACGTCAAGAAGGTTTTCCCCAAAGCAAGTTGAAGAAGCGAAGTAATATCCCAATGCAAAAAGGATCAAGGAGACTTGATCATAGAAACACTATCGGTCGCACCAATCATCACAAGTCGTGCAGATTAAGAATGGTAGAACAAGAATCCTTCGTCATGAGGTAGTAACGAACACACCATAAAGTCAATGGTCATCAAATGAAAGAAAGCGAATAGAGCGATCCAAAAAGAAGTAGTTCCTTTGATCGTTAATTACCTACACATGACAGAGAGCTTGGTACCCAGATTCTCATGTGTCCGAGTTGATTAGTAGCGAACATCCAATGCACTTAAATGCATATGAAGAGGATGTCGTCGAGAAGTACAAGAATTCATTATTTGTTTGTTTTAACAAACAAACAATAACTTTCTTGACTAGAGAAATAATCAATGGATGTAAATAATAATAGTTCTAAATTTTTCCATTAGGTTTAACAAATTTTATTTGTTTTGATGTATTTGTCAAATACTCATCTGCCGTAAATCCTAATCCGGTTTTATCATAAAATGACTTTTGAATGTTAAGTAGATATTTTAAAGATTTAGAACTATTTTCGAATTTTGCCAATATTTTTGCTTTTTCCTTTTCCATTTTAATTTCATGTTTATAGTCTTGACAATTTTTACATTCAAGATCAATTTCAATATTACTTTCAAGTCTAGACATTTTGTCTTCTAAAATTATTTCTTTTTCAAAGTTATTTTCAGCGGATGTTGAAGATTCATTTTTAAAAATAATTTTTGAGTCAATGTTGCAAAAGTGTTTGAAGTTATTTTCCATTTTTGAAAATTCTAATATAAATTGATCATAGCAAAAATGTTTGGTTTTGAATTGTACCTTATTTGTACTTGTACAATCTTCACTTGCTATACGGTGATCAATTCCATTGTTCATGTCGCTCCATGTTTTGTTTATAGTATTGCTTGGATCTTGGAGCATGTAATCCTTGTCATCACTATTTGTATTAACATTTGTTAGGATGTTCACGTATTCCGTATTTACATCGTCTTTATCGTCCTTGTTGCACCATGATTTATTAACATGCTTTCTTCGGATTTGACACATGTGTTCTTCATTATTGGTACCTTCAATGATCACATTTGAACTAGTAGTACATGTGTTTATTTCAACTAAATATTTATCTATTAAATTTTCTAGAGTAACTATTTCATGTGCAATATCAAGTTTATCATCTTTGGTTTTACATTTCTCTTGGTGAAACTTTAAAAGGCATTTCCAAATATCATTTGCCGTTTTACAAGGAAATAATCTTTCATATTCAACATTTGGTAGAGTTTTGAAAATAAATAATTTAGCTTTAGTATTTTTATCAATTTTTATTTGAAGATTATTATATTGATTTTCAAAATCCATTTTAGTTAGTTTAAGATCACCAATTGAAATAATATGCCAAAGATCAAGATCTATTGATTTCACATAATTTTCAAATTTATTTTTCCATTCAAGAAAATGATCATTTTCAAATAATGGTGGTTTTTGCGTAAATTCTCCTTCTAGATATTTTTCGAATTCCATAGATCGTTAAAAGTTTTAAAATATAGTATATTTTAAAAATCTTGTTAGACGTGGCTCCTGATACCAATTGTGGAAAACTAGAAGGGGGGTTGAATAGTTTTACGTCTTTTTCGTTTTGCTTATTTTATAAAAGATAGTTTCTAAGATAAAACTTTCAAATCACTTTAATACATAAATATATATACTAGTTAATTTATGATTTTGTATAAATACTACTTATGTATAATGTACAATTTCAAAACACTTAACTACAAAAGTATAAATACAAGATTTATTAAAGGTTTTATATATACAATGCTTATGTATAATGTTTGGAAAGAATATACAATTTCATATATTTTATGTAAGCATATATATGTGTAGTAGTGTATAGATATAATTATATGTACTAGGTTGGTTTTTGTAAGATTAGTTTTATGAATGAATTTTAGTTTGATCTTTATGTGAAATCAACATATGCACAATACTATCAATTATGACTATGTGTGAAATGCAAGTGAGTAATAAATCAAAGAGTGAGAGATGGAAAGATCAAACCAAGACACAAAGGATTTATAGTGGTTCGGCTACAAGGACACCTTCCTTGCCCTACTCCACTCCCCGAGTCACCTACTCGAGAGTTTTCTTCACTAGATCAAAAACCTCCTTTATGGCGGAGAAAACCGTACACACCAAATAACACACCACAAGAATATCACACCACAATCACAACTTCAACACACCTTCTTCACACCAATCTTCTACACACCAATCTTCTATTTTCTTCACACCAATCTTCTACACACCAATCTTCTATTCTCTTCACACCTTCAAAGTACTAATGTCTTGACACCTTCAAGTCACTAATATCTTCACAACTTCAATGCACTAGTGTCTTGACACCTTCAAGCCACTAATGTCTTCACAACTTCAATGCACTAATGTCTTGACACCTTCAAGCCATTAATGTCTTCACAACTTCAATCTACAAATGTCTTCTAGTCTTCTCCACTAGAGATCCTTAATTTCTTCACTACAAGATCCTATTGCTACAATCTCCTATCACCACTACTATCTAACCCTTCTTCTTCACTTCAAGTTACACTTCACACTAATCAACAATTCTAGATTCTTCAACTAAATCTAGATAACTAATACATACACCTTATTCACCAAAGTATAAAGGATTTACAACAAATTATAAATAAACAACTTAGATAGCAAGATGATACTAAGTTGTAATACTTCTAATAGAAGTATTCTTCTATTTGCACTTGAAAGAATGAGGCTTTGGATCACTTGGAAACAAAGGCTTATGAAATGAATGATCAAAGGATTTTTAGGATTGAAATGAAGATCTAGAACAGAAAGTTTTAGTGCAAAAAGGTGAGGAAAAAATCCAGGTTTAAGGTGGTATTTATAAGCAAAAGTTTCTGACAGAGGAGCGTGGCCGGTCCCCTTAAATCATGGCCGGTCCCCTTAAAATTAAGGGGACCGCCCTTTATAATTAAGGGGGCCGCCCAGCTGAAACGGCCAGAAACTTTGTCTTTTAGTGGGGAAAGTTTATTTGGTGAAAAACTAACTGATTTTGGTTAAATATTTGAAATCATATATTTAGTATGATTAAAACATTTTTCCTTATTACCAAAAGTGTTTTTCAAAAATATATAATAAGATTATATAAATAAATAAACTTTGTATTAGTTAATTAAATACCCCTTTGATCATAAATTGCACTAAGCACTTTGTTTATTCATACCTTAAGTGATTAGTTGGTGAAAGTGATTATTTATTACTAAATACGTGTTTACGTCATGATCTTTGGTTTGATTAGTTTAAGTTTTGTGATTATCAAAACATAGAGATATCAGAAGATATGAATAATGTTTTTAGTCAATCAATTATTTATATCAACAAGTCTCCTGTGATTTTTCGTTACGTTAGTAATTAGTCTCCTGTGATTTTTAGACATTATGTGCCTGCTAGATATTAAGTTTTGTATATGTAGTTAGGATATTGTGGTTTTGCTTTTTATTTGTGGATTTTTTTTGTTACGTTAGTAGTTAAGATGTTGTGATTTAGTTGTGTGAATGTGAATTTGCATTCGTTATGTTGGTAGTTAAGATGTTGTGTTTAGTAGATATTATGTGTTGGTTGAATGTTTGTGGTACGTAAGTAATTAAGATGATGTGATTAGATTAGTCAATTACCATGAACTATTGTGTGCAAGTGATGCCCAAATAGAATCTATTTGAATCAACCCAGTTGCAATGCATTAGTTTAATCAGGTAGTTGCATTAAATCAGTTTAAGTTAGGTAGCTTGAAAAATGAACCAAAGTCAAATAACCCAAATCAGAGAAGGCAAGAACCAACTAAACCCAAATGGTTCTAACATGAACATTTATAAATTTGGGTGAGTGCTTAAGGTGTTTGTATGTACATATGTGTGCATCATATACATGTATAATAGTTCACACATACATACAGTCAACTAACTTTGTGCTACAAGCTATTCATCTATTAATTGTACTTGTCTAAGACTGTAATATGGTAATATAGGCATTTTATTGAAATTACACAAGTATATCATCAAGTCATTCAATTAGAATATCTGCCAATTTCTTTCTTTTTCTTATATACAAGTCATTTCTCTTAAGCTTCTTCTATTCGATAATTTCCTTTTGTAGAATGTCACTTATCTACAAAACTTAAAGTTTAAATAATACTTGCGTGTTGTTGGAGAAGTTAAACTATACTAAGTTTCTATTTGTTTTTTGCATATGAGAATATTGCACGGCAATACAGTACTTAAAGCGAAAAAGACTTTATGAGCAGCAAATTGAACAACTTGGCAATTTTCAGTTGCATATCCACGATCAGGTATATATATTAAAAACACTAGAAATTATTGATTTGTTTTAATTGTATAAACAATCATACTAGGTTGCTAACATGTTAATATCTTTCTCTAGGTACTAGATGATAATGCTTGAAGGTGCAAAAACTACCATAGAGATGGTGGATGCCTTGAGAACTGGAGCTCAAGCAATGAAGGCAATGCAAAAGCCTATGTAAGTTATACAAATTATTATATTGCACATTTGCAAAGTGCATCTTTTTTTTTTCTTTTCTTACGTAATCAAAATTTTCTATAAAAAGGTGGAAATTTGGGCGGGGCAGGTAACGGGTCAAATCAAGTTAATATGACCCGAAACATATCTTTTCCAAAAAAATTATGCTTTTACGGATATTAGTGGGTCATATATCACCGCAAAATTATTTCAATGATAATCAAAATTTAATCTGAATAGGTTTTAGGCTTTAAAAGGGTCGAACTTGCCACCTGTAAGTTAGTCTTTCGAGAAGCAAGTGATGCATTCTTGTAGGTATTTGATGAGTACAAACCAATTCAGTTGATCAGGGTAACTGTATTTATAAGGTGAAACAATGGATAATTGTTAGATTCATATGATATACGCTTTTGGCTTATGATTTAATTGTACTTTTGAGATACAGGAATATTGATGATGTGGACAAGACAATGGACTAGATAAATGAGCAAACAGAGAACATGAAACAAATTGCAGATGCATTGGTAGCACCTATAGGCACATCAACTGATTTTGATGAGGCATGGACTCTTAACTTGTTTTATTCTGGCATAATTAGTTTAATTTCAATTAGTTGAACCAAACTTTTACTTTTAAGTTGATGAATTTGTTAGATGAGAAAACGAGATTCTGCTTTCACTAAACATTACAAAATTGTCTAACAAATTGATGTTCTTTATTAAAGAAAATCAATTGGTTTTAATCCAAGGTCAATATATAGACTGAAATGAACGACAACAAGAGATAATATGCGGTTTACCATAAATTGCTTTTTTGGATGGAAAATTTGCATTTTACATCCCAAATGGAAATTCTTGTGGGCAGGAGTAATAAAAAAGTAATAGGTTTGACCTCGGAAGTCAAGTTGACCATCTTATATTCACTATTAGGTTCTCTTGTTGTTGGTATTTGTTAATGAGTAGTAATTGTGATATGTAGGATGAGCTGGAAGCTGAACTTGAGGAGTTAGAAGGAGCTGAATTGGAGGAACAGCTTCTACATCCACCTGCACAGCCACTGCCACAGTATGTGCAACCTGGAAGACAACCTGCACATCCAGCTCCCCGTAAGAACACTGCTGAGGAAGATGAGCTTGCCAAATTGCAGGCTGAAATGGAATCAAACAGCGATTTTTGAATGTTTGCAAAAATTTGAATTGTTATTTATTATCTCATTCATGTAATGTTTTATTTTTCGTTTCACTAAATGTTTTTATGTGTTCTTTGATACATGTTAAGAATTTTTGTTTAAGTTGAATTATCGCATGTTACAACTATTTGCAATTACATTTTGATATTTTCGCGTTCTATTTTGAATTTTACACGAAACTATTACTACAATATCGCATATCGTTAATTGTCTGCCGCTAGGAATTTCCGTTGCTATGCACGGGTACTCACTCGCTTAATACATTAGTAAACTTATATATGAAATTTTCACAAAATCTGAATATCTAAATTTACTTTTCTCTTATTCAGCTAAAAATACGCTATTTTTCTTGAACGGAGGGATAGCGTATAAGCCTGCATCATCACAACATAAGTGTCAAAATACTAGACTAGATACCAAAATCGGCTCCGACACAACATGTGAACATATATCTCAGCAATATACATTCTTGCTTTCCTACTCAAATTAAACAAAATACAAAGTATAATATGGCAATCGAAGCTCACAACGTTAGGGTGATCGGAGAAGGTCGGGAGACGGTGGTTCTCGGCCACGGCTTTGGCACGGACCAATCCACATGGAAATATTTAGTCCCGCACCTAGCCATCGGTTCCAACTACAAAGTGGTCTTGTTTGACATGATGGGTGCTGGAACTACGAACCCGGAGTTCTTTGACTTTGACCGCTACTCGACTCTCAATGGTCACGCTTTTGACCTGATAGCTATACTTGAAGAACTTCAAGTTACAAAATGCATATTTGTTGACCATTCGTTGTCGTGCATGGTTAGCCTTGTCGCGTCCATACTTCGTCCTGATCTTTTTGTTAAGCTTGTCATGCTAAACGCTTCTTGCAAGTAAGTATTGCTTGCGCGCTTTTGTACTAGTAATTATTAACAAATTTATTCTGTTTAATTTACGTAAAAAAACAATTTAAATCCATTCTAAGCATCTTGTTTCTTTCTATATACATGTAGACCGCCCATGACACTAGCAAATTGAGGTATCAAGGAATCAAGGACATATGCACTAATATTACAAATTTTTATATCCAGTCATACCCTGTAAATATGATTATTATAACTCCCACTTTTAACGTGTAAGACTTTTTTTTTTTTTTTTTTTTTTCTTCTTCAAGGTATGCATATGTGCTTATACTTTGTAATCTTATCTACCCAAATCTGCCCAAATTTATTTTTATTTTTATTTGTTGCTCGTCATGATTCATAGACAGATTGTTTCCTTGAATTTCCTTGTTTTGTTGCAAATTGGATAGGTTTGTGAACACCCATGATTTCTATGGAGGATTCGAGCAACAAGAAATTGATCAACTCTCGGAAGCAATGACAACCAATTACCTTTCATGGTGCTCGGGTTTTGCACCACTAGTAGTCGGCGCTGATATGGACTCAGTGGCGGTACAAGAATTTAGCAGGACCTTATTTAACATGAGACCAGATATTTCTCTATGCACTTTTAAGATGATATTTGAAAGTGACTTAAGGAGTTTATTGTGTATGGTTTCGGTGCCTTGTCATATAGTCCAAAGTTCTAAAGATATGGCAGTTCCAAGCACTGTGACAGATTACCTACAACAGAATATTGGAAGCAAGACCATTGTGGAGATCATACAAACAGAAGGTCACATACCTCAACTTAGCTCCCCAGACATCACCATACCGGCCCTCCTTCTCCACATACAGTGTGACATTGTAGTTAGTTAAAAACGAACAAATGTTGCAAATTAAGTTTCAATCCTTGTTGCTATGTTGTTATATAAGTAATTAAGTATTGTCCTTTTCCAATGGAAAATAAATAACGTAAATTGTGTTTGCAAAGACAAAATGGTCGTGCAACTTCGGCATGTTCAGTGGTTTTCTTATATATACATACTTCGATCCTTATAGTGATTAGTAACTTTTAAGTCACGAAATTGATTTACAGAATCAGGTGTACATTTAATATGGTTTTGAAATCACAAAAAGATCGAATATAAAATGTAGGAAACAATTTGAATGTGGAGCAATTTAACAATGGGCTTAGGATTTAAATTGAGTTGTTTGTACTAGTAACTATTATCAGTAAAGTGCCAGAGCTCACAAGTTTAAACCCTTTTTTATGTAAATGTAAACAAGCCTTAATTAGTCATTTTAATTAGAGAGAAGAAGAAAAAAAAAAAAAAAAAAAAAAAAAAAAAAAAAAAAAAAAAAGCTCGATGAACAACATTGCATGATTGATCAATATTTTGTTTCTGTTATATAAAGTGCTCATGGACAAAAATCAAGAAAACTCACAATGGCCTATTAAACTCAGAATGGGCTTAATATACTCGCGTAATTCATTCTTTAGAAAATAATACAAAAATCAACAAAACTTATAATATCCTATATAATCACACTTTGTTACACCATTTGCACACACAAACACAAACAGAAAAATAACAGAAATACAAAATGAGCATCGATATTCAAGATCTCCATAACTACCAACTACCCAACAACCACCATCAACCATCATCACCCGCCATCAGTAAACACCACCTCCACGGCTTCACCACCTTACACCTCCCTCAAACGCCTCCATCATCATCACCAGAATCACTTATGGGCGCCGTTCTTGGTCGCGCAATCTCTAACAGCAAATCAACTTCTTTCCAAGATGCCCTAACCACCACCACAACTAACACAACTACCAACAACAACCAACTTGCTCATCAGCGTTTGGACGCTAATACTTCATCTTTTACTCAATATCTTTCAGCAACCACTACACCACCCAAGATTCCCATGCAGAACGTGCTTCGTCGTGCTAATACTGATATGATCACTTATGAACGTCAAGAACAGCCCGATGCAAGGACCAGGAGTCATCAACCGATTCGTAGGGTTCTTTCGGATGCAGCTGAGTATCATTATCAACAGCCACCACAGAAAACAAGGACACCGCCCTCACGTGTTTCTTCTTCCCCGATTGCTACTCCTGAATCGTCTGCTGGAAAAAGAAGTCCCCAGTTGGAGGTTTGTATTGAATCTTTAAGTTGCTAAAATACAGTTTCTCTTTAAGTTGGTTGGAATAATTGTATACATATTGTTTTTTGGACAGAAAATGAAAAAGATAGAAGATATGGTTAAGGAGATTGAACAAAGGTGTTTGGATATTATCAATCAAGATGATCAAGATGAAGATGAGATTCCGGACCCCCCTAAGCCAAAGGTATCGAATCGATCTTGAAGTGAATTATACTGATTAATTAATGTTTATATCAAGAACAGTAGGTTGATTGATTGGTTTATTATGAAAATTTTTGTAGGAGCAAGAGGAATGTGTAGGAGTGGAGCGGCTGAAGAACGGGGATTTAAGATTTGTGTTGAGTTGTGCCTGTGGTAAGCGTTTCGAGATATTGCTAAAGAAAAATGGCTATTGTTTCTACAGATTGACATAGTATTGGTGGGCTGAAGTTGGTGCATGTATGTTTGAAATTACTCTGTCTAAATGAATTGTATTCCAGTAGTACATATATCGTGAAATTGTAATCATACGAAAAATAGATGAACTACATTTTAGTGTTGTAATCGTATTATTTCCAGGCTTATACTTGTGAATAAAGGCTTAGGGGTTTGGTTATTATGTTCTTGGCTGCAGCAACATTTGTCCCAAATCTATATTGGCATGTTAGTTAAATGCGCAATTCATTTTAACTTGCATAAGAAGGCCAGATAAGCTTCTGATATGTTCCTTTAATTTCCCTCGGTAAAGTTATCAGTTACCATTTCTTCACTTATGAATTCTGGTACATGTGTTCATATAATATTATAACTTTGTATCCTGATATACATATTTTCAATTTAGCTATTTGGTATCTTCAAGTTGAAATTGTAATTTTTGTTATACAATTATCTTAGACCGGCGTGTCAGGTATATGCAAAAGTGCTTATACCATTCAGCTCTTTGTATGTTTAACACATGTTTAGGCCATTAGCTAAATCCACACTTTGAATAATTAATGCCGTAAGTTTCGTGTTAATGTAATGTATAGTTAGGCACTTTATGTGATACTTTAAGCATTATACGCCCTACAACCCAAGGCTGACAGAGATTTTTTTTTTTTTTTTTTTGGTGCTTACCGATTTTTGGACTAGTTAATGGCCATTCCATGGAGCTGTTCACAACCCACTTTTGGGCTATATTCGGGATTCCTTTTTGTGGTTTATGCATAGTAAAACAGATTGGTTTAGTCTAATTTTCATCAATTACAACCAAGTTGGTTTATGCATAGTAAAACAGATTGTTTAGTCTAGTTTTCATCAATTACAAACAAGTTGACTTTTTAGTATCTTAAAACCTCAAGAGCAGCATCATATATCTTTAGTCTACTCATTTTGCTTAGGCATTAGTTAGCAGGTAACACTTTTTTGTATGTTATATGGTTAACATACATATATAGGAATATATACGCTCCTTATTACTTGGTTACTGACCTCCAATATAACTGCAAATGATCTCGGTACCAGTTTCTAGTTTATCACTTTAATGCATTTTTATATACACTATAAATATTGCATTTTGTTTTGTATGTTCACTCTATTAGTTTACATTGAGCATTAGTAAGTGACTTTACGTTTAAATCAAAATTCACCTAATTAACTGTGTGGATTGATTGCTTCTGTGTCGACTCTCTCTCCCCATCCATACACTCAACCATTGCAGAAAACAGATAGTCGATCATTTCGACATAAATATCCAACTTTAAGCATGCTCTAATGTATATAGAGATGATTAAATTCAAAAAAAAATTCCAGATATCAGACACAAGAACCACCACTATAGCATCAGTAGATTATTATTCATGATATTTGGAATTAAAGTTGGCCATCCGCCATAGACTCTTGAAAGCTGGAATATAAGGTGTTTTAGTTCTTATTAACAGGGTCACAAACAGAGTACCTACAACATGAGGCCAATTATCATGGTATTGAATTTCTTTAACCACTAAAATTACTTCCAAATTCCCGTTGGAGTTAATTACTTAAATGGTCCTTGTGGTTTGTTGATTTTTACGGATCTTGTCTGTGCTTTTTTTTAGCGGGTTTGGTCCCTGTGCTTTTAGAATGTTACGGATCCTGTCCCTATTTCGACCCAACTTCAAACGACCGTTAAAAAGGACCTCAGTTGAATTAAATGGACTAACGTGAGGGCTAAACTTGTAGTTTGGGTTTTCCCTCTCAAATACAAACCTCAAGTGTGTTATATGTAAGCTCGTGAACAAGGCCCATCTTAATAACTTGATCTATCATGAAAAAACCAATAATTCAACATAGAAAACTTGTAATGTCGGACCAAATCTGTTTGAAATAAAACACGACACAACTAGGAGGGAAGGTCATAGTATATCTTTGGGCCTGAGCAAATGCAAAACTCGGACCAAAAGTCTATATATTATCTTTCATTGTTATTATGTTTAGATCAAATCAACTAGTTTAATTTTTATGGTTTTAACTCTTTTTCCATCATGAAACATGTATTTGTTTGCAAACTTAACAGACACAAAATAAATCAGTGGAGCACGCTGAAACCTCCGAAACTATGAAACAAACATACATAACTCGCCGGATCTTAAGCCGCGTGAAAGATCTAAGTGAGTGTTTTAGTATGTGTTTGAAAGAGAGAACAATTATTCTAGTAAACATGAATTGAAAGAGATAGCCATATGTGTAACCCACTTCTGGATTTTTCTTTTTCTTACTAATGACACCTTACTCGAATTGTGGTGATACTGATCCAATGGTATTTAAGTCTTTTTGCATAATAAAAAAGTATTTGTTAAGCATTATGAAAAAAAATATGGACTTAATTAGGCATATTGACAATAATAAAAATATACTATGTAGAATGAGTGTATTTTGTAAATACGTTAAACATTTATGGCTTTTACCCATTCATATGGGGCTAATTGTGTTATACTAGACCTTTTGTTATTTTGGTGTTAGTATAATCTGTCTAACTAGTCACATAACCACCTTCACGAGACTCATTATTATCATAGCTTAAATAATTACAGTGAATTTTTAGGCATTTCTTTCGGTTCTTCAAAATAATTGTGAATGTGGAAATTAATTCATGACCCGACCGATTTACACAAAAATAAATAAATAAATAAAAATAAAATAAAATAATTGTTCCTCAGACCATCTCCAATGGCACGGATATTTTCATTTCCACAGCAATGACACATTGGATTTTTATAAACTACAAATAATATAAACTTCATAAATGAAACCCAAATATGCATTTCTTTAATATGTGTGAGTGCCAAAATATAATATGAACCCACATAAGTGATAAGTTCATATCTTCTAAGTCTATGGGTGTGGACATATCTTCATGTCACTGTGGACATGCCTTATAAATCTCCATTGGCGATGCTGTTAGTTTTGCTCAAGACCTCAAGTACGCAATTTCATCAGAATGAATTCATTTGTATCATGTTTAATTCAAAACAAAATATTTCTCCCAATCAAAACATCTATATAAAAATTACCTTCCATTATCAATGTTCAAATATTAACAGATTATTCCTTAACAAACATATAAGAGATTCGAATACTTCAGAAATTACTAGTAATATTCATCGATTATTCAAGTGTTGCACACAACTTAAGTATGCACCACTCCCAAAGGACAAAAGAAAAGATGATAAAGATGTGGTTTTTCAAGTGACGATGTTGAGTTATGATATATTTCATTTGCAATGCAAATTTACATGGTTTTTTTAGTGAATCTACTCTTATTCTTTTTGAGCATTTAGCCAACTTATCAAATTAGTTTATAAACAATAAACATTTGTTGTAAGATGATTAGATGATCAATGCTTATATTTTGTAACAAACTCGATAACAACTCTGTATTTATCTTAATATGTACCCAAAAACAAATTTTAACCAATTATTTACATCTAAAAAACTGATACGAAGCCATTTGTATTACGATTTGATAAAATCTTATGCATTCGATGAAAACAGTGTGAACAAGGTTAATAACATTTCTAAGATGGGGCATAGGCAAAATATGTTGAACCACTTCTTTCACAAGTTCAGCACATTGACATATAAAATTCTCACTATGTAACATATGTATCATGCTATAAATATTCAGTCGGTTAACATAAAAGAATATAGTTGAAGGATGAATAAAAGATACAACACATGCAGGGCGCGCAAAAGCTACTACTATTATTAGAAGGACGGCCTGATGACAATCAATTGGACATGACGAGGTTTTGACTTAGAAACGTGTAGCATAGCTTGCAAGTCACTATGGGTATGGCATCAGTATTTGTGGTTGGATATATGAAGAATAATTATGTATTCCCATCTCGAGATAAAGATGTACGAGTAGTACTATTTACTCGATCTTTTTTGGGTAAACTAACGCACTTTCAAAAATATTTCATGTTATTGCATTTTATTGTATACGGTCATTTCTTAGACATCATAAGTCTAGTGAATGTTTCGTTTGATCGGTCTCATGACTAATTGAAAGCAGGTTGTCCAGAATCCGCTGCTAGCATATGAGTTATAAGAAGCTCTATATTAAACTTACACATTCCCATCAAGGCCGGCTTTGAGGGTGTGCAAGGTGAGCGATCGCACAGGGCCCCAAAATTTTTAAGAGCCTCAAAATTTGCCCCGTTAATAATATGTTAGAAAGTTTAGCTAACTAATTGCATTATATCTTATAAATAATGACATTTTTATATAACATTCCTTATCGAAAGGACTCATTATTTAATTTCGTTTAAGGCCTTCAAAAATTTCATAAATTCATGGGACGGCCCTGATTCCCATTCTTCAATAAACATATTAGAGGCGACATTAAAGCATGGTACTCATACTAAGCGCATGTATAAGGACAATTGGATAGAAAATTTTCATACAAACAATTCACTCCACTTGAAATATACTTTATATAAAGGCATACAGCTATACACAATCAATATATTTCTCAAATGACTAACGTTATATCGGCTGCATAATCAACATATATGATACAATTTATTTCTACTTTTCTAGCAAGTAATTTCAGACATAAACCGATAAACAATCGACAAAGATGTAAGTATCCTAGATGCAAAAATATCAATTCCCCACAAACCATCAATCAACCATATACTTTCTAAGGGTGCAATCACTATGTCAATCTGTGAAAACAATAGCCATTGTTTTTTATCAACATTTCGAAATGTTTACCACACGAGCAACCCAAATCAAATCTTAAATCCCCGTTCTCAAGAAGTTCCACTCCTACACATTCGTCCTGTCCCTACAAAGATTTTCATATAATTGATTAGCTAATCTGCAATTCTTAATACAAATATTTGTTTCTCATTTGACTGATGCAATAATTAAAGATTTAGTAGTACCTGAGGTTGAGGGATTGGATTTTCATCTTCATCTTGATCATCTTGATTGATAATATCCAAACACCTTTGTTCAATCTCCTTAACCATATCTTCTATTTTCTTCATTTTCGGCTCACAAAACGATATCATGTAAACATTATTCGATATGAAAACCAAACCAGAAAGAAACTATAAATAAGCAACTTAATAATTAGACACACACCTCCAACTGGGGACTTCTTTTTCCAACAGAAGACTCCAGAGTAGCAATCCTGGACGAAGAAACACGTGGAGGCGGTGTTCTTTTTTTCTGTGGTGGTTCTTGATAGTTAACTGTATCAGAAAATGTACGACGTAGTGGTTTATTTTTTTTTTGGGTAAAAGGTCAACGACCCGGTAAATATATTACTCCAAAAAACGTTTAAGTACAACGGATATGGGTGAATCCCATATCTCAGCCCGTTACATAGGCGAAAAGCTTACATAACAAGATACTTCCAATATTCAAAACAAGAAAAACAAGCCATTAATCACATGATAGTAGTGACGTTAACAAAAGATAAACTACTTCCTACGACTTTGGAAATTAACACCATAAATGGCATTAAGAGCATCCAATTCCCCTGGAAGATCATAAGTGTGCTTCGAATAATCATCAAAGTCATACTCATCTTCACGCTCATGACCACCACCAAAAAGATTTGCTGATTCGTTGAACGTGTTAAGAACCTCATCCTCATCGCTTTCAGAAACCTCAACCACACCCACCTTCGAAAATGGGTTAGTCCTCTTAGTGACAGAGGTAGACGGAATAGGATGACCAGCATCATCCACAAGAATAGCTTTCCCATCGATCAGTAGCTCTTCAAGCTTACTAATTTTCTCAGCAATAGGAGTAGATCCACATTCCATAGTTCCCATTGAATCACTCACAAGTGGTTCTTGCATATCACTCACAAGAGGGACTTGTGATGTAGTACCAGTCTTAACTGACGCATCATTATTAACTTCCCTTATACTGCCAGCATCTACATCCATGTTAGTAACAACCTTAGGACTACCAAATCCATCAGTATCATCCATATTAAGAGCATCAAACTGATTAGAGGTAGTGATCTTGATACCACTCGTACTAGCCATATCAGAAGCTTTCTTCTTACTGACATTATCTTTCTTTGGTTCTGGAAGAGTCTTTTTGGGCTGATATTCAAAACGCTTACCCACCACAGGTTTGGTAAAACCTCCTCGACCTGGATTCGAACCAACTTGCTTTCCCTTTTTCTTATTGTTAACAGGCTGGAACCCATCACTTGTGTTCTTAGTAGGTTGAGCATTCGGAATGACAACCTTAGGGCACTCATTCAAATTATGACCAAATACCTTGCATTTATCACAGCGAGGCGGTTTCCACTCATATTCAACCCGGATCATCTCTATAGTCGAACCCGTACCATCAAGTAGAGGAATCTCAACAGTGAGACTGTCCTTTAGTACCTCATCCGACTTTACTTCAATCATACACCTAGCAAAGCTACTCCGGCCCCAAGATTCCTTGCACATTTGACTAGTAAATGCATCTAACCTTTTGGGCGTCCCAATCACAGTAGCAAGGAGGCTAAGCCCGTCATCAGAGAACATAGCTAAAGGAACATCATGGAATTTAACCCACACCGGAATGTTAGTCAAATCCTCTTTAAGCAAGTTTGTTTTCAATGTCCATGGTTTAAGAATAATAGGAACATTACGAATCAACCAAGGACCATTATCAAGAACATCATCAACACCTTTCTTCGAGTTAAACTTGAAGAAAAAGAACCCCTTAGCATTCATCATAACCTTTTGTAAACCATACTTAGACCACGAATTGCGAACATAATAATCAACAACAGGAAAAGCCAGGCGTTGACCAAGGAAGTATCCGTAAAGAGTATTCTCAAACCTCATGTTCACCTCTTCCACTACTTTCAACGGGACTGAAAGGTCAACATCATCCTTCTTTTTGCTGCATTCTAACCTCCGAAAATTAGACACGTTTTTCTGGGATTCATTAGAAGCAACACCCACATAAGAAACCGACTTAACTCCATTACCACTAGTAGTATCAACCTTGGGTGCATTAGAACTAAGCCCACTACCACTCGAATTGTTCAACTCAGAAGATGAAGCCATATTGGCAAAATCACTATCAATTTTATTCATTGCTTCATCAAACTTCTTATTCGCATTAGCAATTAATTGCTCCACATTAGGCTGTTTTGAACCATGAGAGGATTGCTCCAAATCATCCAAAACAACCTGATCGTTACCCTTGTTCACATTATCATCTAAAACATCAACATCAACCATTGGAACACTAGCATCCTTAGCATACGAATCAAGTGAAACCGGCTTCACTTGTTCATGAACATGTTCACGTACGTCACTTGGTAAAGGGGTTGTTTGTTCAACAAAAGCATCACCACCATTATCCATGTTCGAACTCGTCTTCTTTTTCTTATGATTACTTCCCCTCCCTCCCGAATCCAAAAACCCTCTCTCCATATCTATACCATGTGCAAACTTCTGTTAACACAATCAATCCAAGAAAACCCACTCAACGGCCAACACCAATCAACAGATAAGCACCAGAATCACTATAATAAATAATCCGAACCCTACGACCAACTCAAAAAAGTCAGTTAGGGATTAATAGCTCAAAGACAAGTAAACTTTAATAGTGATTTAAAAAAAAAAAACAAAAGAAAGACGATATGCGATATGCGATTTGCATGTAAAGTATAAAACCCTCAAGGCAATTAATAACTAAAAGACAAAGCATATGTCACTTAGAATTAATTAACGATTAAGGGAAAGAATGAATCGCAGATCGCCAATATTCGCCAAAGGAGGGAGTTGCTTTTTTAGGGTTTTGACGTAGTGGTTTATTCGTCACTGGTATCCCGTGTTGATGATAATCCATTGTGACAGTATCAGATAATGCCATCCGCTGAAGCGGACAATGTGTAGGGACCTTTGTTTCCATTGCAGTGGTTGTGGAAAGATCTTTATTAGCACATGAATTAGCATCTGATAGCATTCGTACAAGTGGGTTGTTTTGCGGGATCTTGGGCGGCATTGTCGTAAACTCTTGATAATTAGACGAACCAGTGCCGGATAATGTACGGATAAGAGGGTTCGTGGTGGTGGCGGCTATTGCATCTTGGGAAGAAGTTGATGGCATGTTAGAGATTGCACGGCCAAGAACAGCGGCCATAAGTGATTCAGGGGTGGTGGAAGTATCACCAGAGTTGGTGGTAGTAGGTATCATTGGAGACGATGATGATGATGACTGCTGACGGTGGTATTCGAGGATGGCGGATGGTGGCGGGAAGTTATGGTTTTCTTGATGATAACAGTTCATTTGAATTTCTGTTACTTTTTTTCTGTTTGTGATGCGCAAAGATTTTACAAACCGTTATTATATAGCCGATAAGTTATTTGATTTATGTGAAGACTTATTTGAAAAATGATTTAGACCCCCCTTGGCTTGTCACTTATTACAAATCAAGTCATTGTAAAGTTTATTTTGTAAAGGGAAATATCAACGTCTCTACTTTAGGTAGGGGTAAGGCTGTATACGTTTTAACCTCCCCATACATCGTAAAAGACGGTATTAAGACCCATAACCCGTGCAAGACGGTATTGAGAGTTACTTTACTTTACTTTTTTATACTAAGCTAATGATTAGTCATTCGTTAATGAGATTCAAAAGTGCAATTTTCGGTTTTCATAAATAGTATTGTCCCATCTTATATTTTTAGGTGTCTCAAAATAGTTGTCCATTAACAAAATGAATTAGTTGAAATTGTTTAAATTTATCGTATTAATTTTAATTAAAATCAATATTTTTAAAATTAAAAGAAAAATATTAATTAATTGTTAAACATTAAATTATCAACGTTCATTTTGCAGATGATCTTACTGTGTTTGCTCGTGGTGATATTAATTCAGCTAAAGTCATTATGGAGTCTCTTGAAGAGTTTAAAGGCGTCTCGGGGCTAGTTCCTAGTATCCTGAAGAGCACGATCTTTTTATGTAATGTAAGTGACCGTGTTAGAACTTCTATTCTTCAACTCATGCCATTTGAAGAAGGTACTCTCCCAATTAAGTATCTTCGTGTTCCTCTTATTTCTTCACGTCTTCTGTACAAAGATTGCAAGATTTTTATTGAAAGAGTTCGTAAGAGAATTGGAGATTGGAAGAATAAATGGCTTTGCTTTGTGTGGAGGCTTCAACTTGTTAGTTCGGTATTATCATCTATGCATATATATTGGGCATCCGTTTTCATTCTTCCCGTTGGTATTATGAATGACATTGAGCAATTAATGTGTGGGTTCTTATGGTGTCAAGGTGATATGAAGCGTGGTAAAGCGAATGTCTCTTGGGATGATGTTTGTTTTCCTAAACCTGAAGGTCGTCTTGGCATTCTTAAGTTGGGTGATTTTAATGTTGCATTGATGTCTACCCATATATGGAAAATTAAAACTAACAAGGAATCTTTATGGGTGAAATGGATTCATGCGTATAAATTGAAAAAATAAGAGTTTTTGGGATGTGGATTTGGCTTCTAATGTGAGTTGGGGATGGCGTAAGTTGCTCCAAATTCGGGATACTATCAGTCCACATTTTTGGCATGTTCTTTGGGTGGCCAAAACACATCAGCATGGTTTGATAATTGGGATACTCAATGTCCTCTTATGAATCATGTTTTGTATCGTGCTGTTACAAACGCGGGTTTTGATCTTCAAGCTAACGTTTTTTATCTAATTTCTGAAGGAGATTGGGCGTGGCCCATTGCTTGGTTTCGCAGGTATCCGGCTTTGTTTCAAATAAATGTTCCTTTTCTTAATGAAGCTCGGGTTGATAAGATGCTTTGGAGAGCCCATGATGGTACTCTTAGAGAGTTCTCTACTCGAGAGGTTTGGCATACCATCAGACATAGCGAAAAAGATTGGTTTCACCTTGTATGGTCAAGCTATGAAATTCCAAGACATGCTATACACCTTTGGTGAGTTATGAGGAAGAGATTGAAAACTCAAGATCGGCTTAAACAATGGGACGTCGGAAATGATATTGATCTAAGTTTACTTAGGTACCCGCTATGCAAGACGCAACAAGACTCCCACGAATATTTGTTTTTTGAATGCACATTCTCATCTAAAGTTTGGCAAATTGTTTTGGACATGGCTGGTTTTTCAGGAGTGTCATCTAAATGGGATGATATCATTCTATGGGTTCTTCCTATATCCAAACACAAATCTGTGCAAGGTATTGTTGCACGCCTTCTATTGGCAGCAACCTCGTACTTTTTATGGATGGAACGCAACTTCAGAGTGCATGGGAAAGTAGATCAGAAAGTTGAGTAGGTAGCTAGGTTCATTCTTGATTCAGTAAGGTTAAAGCTAGCTTCTATAAAGTTCAAAAGGAATGCAAGAGTGGGCAAGCTTATGGAAACGTGGAAGCCAACTTATGGAAGCTGATGGGAATTGATTAGTGTCACGTGGTCTAAAGGAATAAGATAAGTAAGTTCTTTATATTTTCTCTAGCATAGTGTGGTTGTCGTGTTTTGAGCTTGTTCAAAGCACGTAGTTTTCCTTTGTTAAGAGTGGTTCATAGCTACTCTTTCTTGTACGATAATTCTTTTTATTAATATACTTCACCGGGTACAACCCGTTACCCAAAAACAATCTATTTTTTCTTTCTTTCTTTCTTTCTTTCTTCTTTTCTTTTTCTTTTTTTTTTTTTTTTTTTAATTTTGTAGAAACCAAATCAGTATTAAAGATATGTTTTTTTTTTTTTTTAATTTGTGTTTTTATTTGTAAATAATAATTTTAGGCCGCATGGAGTCCTCCGTATAAAAATGTGCTAATATCTCAAACAATTAAAACTTCAAAATATCAAAATATTTTTTAATTATGCGTTAAAAAGATTATCACTATTGAAGAGAAAAGTTCATTTCTTACTCTTATTTTAGTGTTTACTGAGAAATAAATCACCACCATCTTTCTATTTTTATCTAATAGTAGGAATTAACCTAATATTCAATATGTCAACCTAAGTCATGCCTTTTCTTTTTCTTTTTTCTTGTCTTTTTGTCTTTCTTATTTATTTACTTTTTTTGTCTTTTTTCTTTCTTTTCTTATTGGTTTTTAATTCACGTTTTTTTAAATACAGGTTTTTTTAGTTCACGTTTCTTTTTTTTTTTTAATTCACATTTTTTTCAGCTTTCATACGTTTTCGTCTGTTTTCATACGGTTTCGTCCGTTTTCATAGGTTTGTATCCGTTGTCATACATTTTCGTAAGTTTTCGTTCGTTTTCTTACGTTTTCGTCCGTTTTCTTTCGTTTTCGTCCATTTTTCATATGTTTCCGTCCGTTTCAGACGTGTTTTTAGGCTTTCATACGTTTTCGACCGTTTTCTTATATTCTCGTTCATTTTCTTACGTTTTCGCCCGTTTTCATACGTTTTCCCCCATTTTCATACGTTTTCGTCCGTTTTCTGACATTTTTTGTCCATTGTTCATACATTTTTGTCTATTTTCGTCCGTTTTCATGCGTGTTTTTACGCTTTCATACGTTTACGTTCGTTTTCATACATATTCGTCCATTTTCTTACGTTTTCATCGGTTTTAATACATTTTTGTCCATTTTTAAATGTTTTCGACCATTTTCATACATCTCTGAATATAACAAGTGATATTTTGTGATATTGAAAATATCACAAGTGATTTTCTGAATATCACAAGTGATTTTTAACTATAGGCATCACTAATTTAATCACCTAATTTCATTAACAGCATCACCAATTTTATACTAAACCCTACCAAATAACAATCATCAACACTAATATAAACAAAAACAGCTACCAAAAACACAACAAAAACGAACAAATAATGATTTTACTCATCACCTAAAAACGTTCCACATGTCAAATATGCAAATCTAATCCAACCAATACAAATATCACAAATCTTAATCTTGAAACCCTAACATGGGTGTTGTTATTTTTTAAGCACTAATTTAAATTGCACACTAATCAGCCAGCACAAATAAAACAAAAACCCTAAAGCAAGTGTATTACAAGATCTCAGTCCGTTAAAGACGAATTAACCATACAATTAATAATACCGCTATATCCAAACAAAACATTAGTAAGAATCAAAGATTAAGAATGAAAGATAAGGTGACCTGATGATAATGAAAGCCTAATGACGTTTATGGTATTACCATATCTTTCCATTAGAAACTGAGTTGAAATGGTGCATTTAATTGTATGTGCCTACAATGAGCCATATAATGTAATTAGAGTCAAAGTCATCTAGACTGTACCTAAACGTCATTTGTGTGAACAATCACCATGATACGTTTTCATCCATTTTTCACAAGTGATATTCTGAAAAGTATAAAAATGGACAAAAACGTAATAAAACGGATGAAAAAAATAAGAAGACGAAAAAAATACATATGAAACGGACGAAAATGTATGAAAGCGTAAAAACACGTCTGAAAACGGACGAAGACGTAGGAAAAATGGACGAAAACGAAAGAAAACGGATGAAAATGGACAAAAACGTATGAAAACGAACTAAAACGTAAGAAAACGAACGAAAACGTATGAAAATGGACGAAAATGGGTGAAAACATATAAAAACGTCACTTGTGATATTTAGAATATCACATAACATCACTTGTGTATTCAGAATATCATTTGTGATCACTTGTTATATTCTGAATATCACAGAATATCACTTGTGATATTCAGAATATCATTTCTGATCACTTGTGATATTCTAAATATTACATAATATCCATTTGAATTATTCAAAATATCACTTGTGATATTCAAAAACGTACGAAAATGTTTGAAGACGGTCGAAAATATTTAAAAACGTATGAAAACAGACGAATATGTATAAAAACGGACGAAAACGTAAGAAAGTATAAAACATGTATGAAAAAGGACGAAAAGGTATGAATAATGGACAAAAAAATAAGAAAACGGACGAAAACGGATGAAACGTATGAAAACGGGCAAAAACGTAAGAAAACGGACGAAAACATATGAAAACGGACGAAAATGTATGAAAACAAACGTAAACGTATGAAAGTTAAAAAAAAGTGAAAAAAAAAAAAAAAAAAAAAAAAAAAAAAAAAAAAAAAAAAACCTTTAACTAAAATAAATGTGAACTAAAAGAACGTGAATTAAAAAAATGAATAAATAAGAAATATCAAAAGAAAAGAAAAAATCATGGACTTAGTTTGATATATTAAATCTTATGTTAATCGAAACATTTGATTAAATTAGATTGATGGTGAGTATGGATTGATTTGTGGGTAAGCAAAATAAAGGGACTTTTTTACTACTATTGAATATAAAATCATTTGCTTTTTAATTTGTGGCCGAGAACGACATGGTTTGCTCGCGGATAATATAAGTCGTTTATATTTACGAAAATCCGCAATATTCTTAGATATTCAAGCAATAACCAATGACAATTACAATACTTGTGTGTGGATGTGTTTTCCGGACAAATAATCATCTCCACGTGGAGTTAATTTGTCAATCCATAAGAATAGTAGCAGTGGAAGACGGCATCACCATCGGCATGGTCATGCCGCCGGTGAACACCGCCGCCATCTCGGCGGCATGGCCAGCGGCAAGAGTCCAACGGAAAAGATTGCCTACGCGGTTTGGTGTTTTCAAAGCAAAAATGTATCCGTTGGAAAGTTTAATTGTCGAACGTTGGAGCACAAGAAAACAAAAAAAAAAATTTCCTATATATACTAAACAAAAACACATACATTTTTGACACAAACAATACAATTCACATATATAACCAATTCACATATTTTTACAATGGCTTTATTAACTTCTTCTTCGTCCGACTCGATATTGAGTCCCGCAGAATCGTCCGAACTTTTGTTATCCGGTAGCACCCTAGAAACCTTATTAGCCGCGTACGATTCAATTGACGACACGGCAAGCTCTACCGAAACTCGGGAGTATGTAACCCGTTTTCGTGAAGAAGCTTTACGAACCCTTATTAATGACTATTTCGTTGAACGTCCAAAGTTTAACGATGAACATTTTCGTGAACGGTTTCGTATGAATAAAAGCTTATTTTTAAGAGTTGTTGCTGATGTTGAAGCGAATTTCGAATGGTTTCAAGAGGGCCTAGATGCGAGGGGAAAAAAAGTTTCACGGCGTTACAAAAATGCACATCGGCCATTCGGCAACTCACAACGGATGAACCTCCAGGTTATATATTTTTTTTAAAGTTCTTGTTATTAGTTTTTTATAAAGTTATCGATATATATTTTTTTTAAAGTTCTTGTTATTAGTTTTTTATAAAGTTATCGTTATGTATTTTTTTTAAAGTTCTTGTTATTAATTTTTTTTATAGGAGAATGTCTTGATAATTTTTGCCAATCGATTATTCAATTATATGGTCGAGAGTTCTTACGTAGGCCAACATCCCATGACATTGCACGCTTATACGATTTCCATGAAGATAAACATCACATTCCTGGAATGCTTTGTAGCATTGATTGTACACATTTCCCATGGCGTAATTGTCCTAGACATTTGAAAGGTCAATATAAGCGAGGTGATCATCAATACCCAACTATTATGCTTGAATCCGTCGCTTCATACGATTTGTGGATTTTTGGCATTCGTTTTTTTGTCCTCCCCGTGCAAACAATGATATCAATGTTTTGAATCAGTCACCATTGTATCTTACGGAGCGAAATGGAACGGCGGCAAACAGTTCATTTCATGTAAATGGACGGTTTTACAAACGTGGATATTATATTACCGATGGAATCTATCCTACATAGTCAACGTTTGTTAAAGCATATAAGCATCCGGTTGAACTGAAGGAAAAGAGATTCAAGAAGCTACAAGAGTCTGCAAGAAAAGATATCGAGCGAGCTTTTGGTCGTCTTAAAAATAAATGAATGATTCTCGCTCGTCCTCTCCGGGCAATGTCGGTTGAAAAGATTCGACAACTCGTTTATACGTGTATCATATTTCACAATATGATTTTAAAAGACGATCGAGTTGCAATATCACCGGTTCATATAATAGATCCGCCAGTCGCGCCAGTTTATGAAGATAATGTATTACCGGAGTTACTCGACGAACAAATCCATTACCGACTCTTATATGATCTTACGGACCACGTAGAGGCTCAAAACTTAACATATCTCGATGACTAGTTATTTCCTTTTTTTTAAGAATAATGTAATTTTCTTTTAATTATGTTTTTTTTAAGTGTTATGTAATTTTCTTTTATTTATTAATAAAATATTATGTCTTTATTAAATTGTTAATATAATTTATGAAAATAAAAAATAAAAAATAAAAAAATAAAATTAGTTGGGAGGTATGAAAAAGGCATGATTGCCATTAAAAAGAGGTTGAGAGGTATGAAAAAAGTATGAATGAGGTGCAATGAGGTGGAATGATATTATTGATGGATTTGGGAGGTATGGATGATTTCGAAAGCATGACTGTCACCCTCCTAAGATACGTTTTGACTAAACTCACATCAAGGTGCAGTTTGGTATGAAAGTTTTGCACTATTGTACTAGTATGAAAGACAAAAACAATAGTTTGGTTAGGGTTGTCTGAATGAGATGAATGAATGGACTCACCAACCCCATTCCACTATTATTTGATGGGTGTCACTAAAAAGTTCTAACAAATCATATTGTTCAAATTTTCTAAGCCACAAAATATTGTACTTTCCATTTTTACTATCTATTTTTCTTTTTAATAATTCATTTATACAATATTTTTAATTTAATATAAAGTTACAAAATTAAATATATTTATATATAATATAAGTTTAATTTAAAATTTTGAATTAAACTTTGATCTTTAATATTTTTGTTTGTATTATATAATACTTAATGTAAAATATGTAAATTGAATGTGTTTTAAATATATTTTTATTTGGTATAATTTTCATCAAGTGTTATATATAATACAAACAAAAATATTTAAAATTAAAATTCGATTTAAAAAGTTAAATTGGACTTATATTTTGAGACGGAGGAAGTTATATTGTGGAGCATAAAAGTATTGCAATATCGTGTTCCTGTCATGAGGAAGTCACTTGAAGTCCCGTGACCTTAAACACATCTTCAATTAATAGGTTTTTTTTTGTCATACAGGCACATATCCAAAATGCATTATTAATTAATATGTTTAACGTTACATGACCAAAAACCTTGATTATTACATGAAAAATCTTGCTAATTAAAGTGACAAATATAACTTTATTATAAAAGTGAAAAACATAAAAAGGTACACTTTCATAAATGGTTGATCATTTGACTTTTTCTTTCAAAATTTTAAACCCATCACCACCCCACATATACTATGAAAACCAACACCCATCTGTGAGCACCACCCACAAAAAACAACCACAAACCAATCTCCAAAAGACACTAACACCCCTGTCAACAAAGCCATGTAAGGTAAGCAAGATGGAGTGCAAGATGGAGTGCAAGATGAGCAACGAGAAGGCGAAGCGAAGAAAAAAAGGAAGCAGATTTATCACAAGAACATGGCGAACTTTTACATAAAAAACTTCCCGATGTATTCATGCAAGACCAATCTACATGACTTGTTTGTGAAACGTGGTGAGATAATTGATGTGTACATTGCCAGAAACGTTAGTAATTCAGGTAGAATGTTAGGATTTGCTCATTTTTCTCATGTTGAAGATATGCAAGCACTTGAGAACCGTTTAAATGAAATTATGATAGGGAGATTCATGTTCAGTCAAAACATTGCCAAGTTTGAAAGATGCTCATTTGAATCTAGGCAAGGAGTTTTTAAGTCGCGTCATATACCAATAGTAAGCCTTTTCACTTCAACAATTAAACCGAATAGCTACAAACTGTTCTGGTTATTGAGATTACTTCAATCCATTCTCTATAGATCTATAATCATTATTTTGTAGATTTGATGTAATTGATTGCACCATTATTTTATCTTGGTGGTTTAAAATGTATGCTTAACTTTAAAGATAAAGAAGATGTATCATATTTCCTAACTAATAGGAAAGTTTGCTAGTTGCGTTGGTTCAAGTGGCTATGTACATGGACATCCGAGCACTTAAAATAAACGATGATGTTGATCCTGAAGAATAGTAAGGTTTGTATTAGGGTAGATAGAGTAGTAACGAAGATACCGTTTTTGAATCTATTGGAGATCTTGATTCATTATTCGGTTTTAAAAAACTAGATTTGGTTTTTAAGGGAGCCGTAGTGAAGAAAAACTTGTTGAGAACAAACTCAAAATAAACGATGGTGCAACAAACATGTTTACAAAAAATAATAAAAAAAATCAGTTTTGTCGGCGACAACACTAGTGACAAAATTATCTTGCGATAAAGATGGGACATTGCGTTCATCTCCCAAGGTGCAGAAGTTTCAGGCTCTGAATCAAACATGTGTATTGTATATGCAAAAGCATAAGCATGTGAATTTCAAAAGGTTATGGGGTGGAGGGTATGATAGGCAGGGATTTAGTGAGAAGAAAACTTAAAATAAGAAAGATAATAAGTAATTATAACCACACATTGAAAATGCATCGACTTGAATTGGATGCGTCTAAATTCATTTAGGGGGTGTTTGGTATGATGGAAAAGAAAGATGAGAAAAGGAAAGAGAATCGATTCCCATGTTTGTTGCAATGGAGAATGGAAATATGGGATTCAGTTTGCATTCTCATTCCCTCATTTTCATTCTCTACAAAAAGTGAAGAAAGCCGTGAATGGATATTTTACAAGGGGCGGGTCTTTTTCCTCATTATCACGAGAATCACTGAGGAGAGTAAAAAAGTTGGGTGCAAAACCCATTAACACATGCTAGACATATTCTATTCATAGTTCTCTCTCCCCCATAGAGATTTTCGGCCGCCATTCTCTTCTTATCTTCCGATCATAAAATCAACAATATATGTCATCTCTATCCTATAATGATTCTTTCATTCTAGGTATGCAATACATGTGTTGTTGCGTTTTTAAATTTAAAAGATGTCAGCTGTGCCTTTTTGTATTATATTAATGAAATCTTCATGGTTTTCTCAATTGGTGATTCATCCCTTACAACCATAGTGGTCGATCATGTATTATATTCTTTTATCTACTGATCTAATTATAATGAGTCGGTGGATTTAAGAATTTCTTATTACCGCAATTGTTTGGGTCTATATCGCTAAAGGTTTTAAGGATCGCTGATTGGTTATTTATTATTTCATACATCAGATCGTGGGTCGGTTCATAGTCTTTATTAGTATGGTTTCGATTATGATGTATTTTTGGGCGATCAAGAATGTTCAAGAACAAAACCCTAGGTTTAGAGTTTCGTATTTTTTGTTGTGATTGGCCCTTTGATGTTTATTGATCCTGCTGCTCGTTCACATATATTACGATTTGTGGTTTGCTGCTGGTGCTTAACTCAAAACTTTACTCGTTTAGGGTTTAGTTTTTATTAAATTGCAAGTAACCCATTTAGGGTTTGGGGAATACAAGTACGTTGGGTTTGTGGAAGTCACGCTGCAAGTTATCTCATCTTTGGGATTGGTATGTGATTGCATGTTCTAAGATGATGTATGTGATTATGTTAGTGGGGTATGAGAGAGGTGTAAGTCAAGTTGTGAAGGTTCCTTGTTCAAAAACCCTTGATGCTGTTTTCAAGACCTGCTCATGATTTGTGTTTCAATATTTCTAGTTGGAGGTCTTGTGATCATTTGTTTTATCATGTTACTACTGGCATTCATGGGGCTAAATTACTTGGTGGTACGTAACATGATCTATTGGAAGTTAGGGTGTCTTTATACCCTATTGTTGTTGATGACATGAATCGATGTGCTGCTGGAATGGCTTTTATGATGCAAATTTTGGGCAGATTGGTCATGTTTGGGAGAGTGGAAGTTAAGGTAATCTTGTGTAAGTCAAGTTTAGTTGGTTTTTGTTCAAAAATCACTACTCGGTTTGCTGCTGGTCGTTTTGGATGTTGTGGCTTATTGGTTTCCTTTTCAAAACTCCTACGATCATTATGGGAAGTTAGGGTTTAACCCTATGGTATGTACAAGTCCATTTATTACTCAAGTTTGGTTCGTATTGTGCATGCTCAGACTTAGTGGATAGGGCTTGTGTTAGATTTGTTTGTGGTGTTCGTTATAACTACAAACAGATTATGTGTTGAAGACCGCTTGGATGTTTCTTTGTGGATCCTTCATGAAAGTTAAGGTGGACCGTCATAGTGATATAGAAGGCTCAAGTGTTTCTTTTGAGTAGTATTGTAAATTTTTATGTACTTTTGTCGGTATTGGTAGGTTCATTTTATTGTGAGTTATAGGAATGGTGTGTCATTCCTATATTCGAGTCTGTAAGTGTCCTAAGGGACTGAGGTGAGGGATATCACCCTCATCCTATGTACTTCAACGTTTTTTGGTGTAACGCATTTTACCGGGGTGAATTAACCCTTTTACCCAAAAAAAGACATATTCTATTCATAAAACTACTCTTTGTGATTATAAACTGAAACCCTAGGCTTGATTTCATCATACCTTTATGCTCCCCAACGTTGTTGTTCATCTATACTTCTGCTTTCTTCGTTGCTACTAACCACTAATTAAAATAAATTAATATAGATTGAAGAAATATTGTATTATTATTTGTTATTTCCATCACATATGACGTGCAATGTTCGTATAATTGAGGTTTGTTTATTCTTCACTGTTGAATTTATTAGTAACATCCGTTGCTACTTATCCTATTAAGTGTAATCTACAGAACAACCACATCTTGTTAAGTTGTTCTAAGGGTTATGAACTCAAATTCAATATGACGTACATGCTAAATGTTGCTAACTTGGTAGCAACAAGTGTAATAAGAAAAAGAAGTTGGAAACTAATCAAAATTAATGTGATAATTGAAGGTTAATTAGAATTTTTGTTTATTGGTCAAGTGTTACTTCCACTTTAATATGATTCTTCACTAATAACAAACACAAGAGTCAATGTTTTAATCCATTCCAAAACTAGATTCCGTACATTTGCCAAACATCGGAATCATCTCTCTTTCTTTATGTTAATTCTCTTTCTCAGCAATTCCATTATGTGCTTCATTTCCATTCTTAGTGATTCAGTCTTACCAATAGTCCCCTTAGATGCATTGCCTCTCATTCCGAAAGTGATTTTGAATTGAAAAAGAAGCGAAGTAGCATTAGAACCACATTTAGCACGTAAGGGACGAAAAATACGCAAGATTCATTTAATTTAATAAAATGCATCTAGTATATGTATATGCATCTAATTTTGATCTAGAAAATACATTAGGAGGCATTTAAATAAATAGAGATGCAACTAATTCGAGTCGATGCATCTCGAATGTGTGGTTATAATTACTTCTCATCTTCTCATTTAAGTTTTTTCTTCTCATTTGATTCTAACTAATGGGATGGAATCATGTGTGACTTTTTGTCTACATCAAAGAAATTTCAATGTAGGTGTTTCTAATGAGGATACAACAATATACAAAGGTGTTCAAACATCTTATGTTAGCTCACCTATGATAGATTGGGCCAACAAGACTATTCCATCTCCTAAATTAAATCAGTAGGCTGAAAAGATTGCTCAGACACAAACAAACAAAAAATGAACTAGCGCAAACCAGTGAGTGCAGAAATTCAAAAACTATGTGGTTTGTCTTTGAACCGTCAAATATGGAGGAGCTGAAAAATGTTTCTCCGAAGTTAAGGTCAAGGAAAACTTTCAAAATGCTTCACCATTTGGCGTTCTAACTTTTGTAACCAAGGTGTCGTTATTTAGCTGGAACTTTAGGTGTCTTTGAATTGGTTGGGTGTCGATTAGGTTTAGTCTTTTGTTTTTTAAGTGTTGTTTTGTTGTATAGGCTTTTTTCTGTTTGTTTTGTTAGTTTCTAGATCTTGTTAGGTGCTACATTTTTCGGGTGATCTTCTATGTTGGTGTTTAGGTGTTTGATTCTTCTAACTTCTTACTAGTCCTTAACATATTATGCCATTACAAAAGTAGTTTTAATACTATCATTTTGTTCCCAGACCCCGCTTCGGCTAGATTGGGAATGTTGTTGTTGTAATCTGTTCGAGTATTCCATTGTTGCATTTCATTGATAATCATGATTGATTTGCTTTCGAATAAAAATGTGAAAGAAATGGGATTTCATAACGTACGTATTCTAGAGTTGGATATGTTAGATGATTCTTGTAGTTGGTCCAAACTTAATTGTAGGTCTGGGTTCATTAGGTTAAGGGTTTGATATGCTTGTTCAAAAAGCTATGTGCGCATTTATTATAAATACAGATGCAATTTTTATTATGTAATCATAGAACACAATTCAATAAAAATAAAAATAAATAAATAAATAAATCTATTTGCTATGTTACATGGTATCGAAGCTTTAAGTTTAACCCACCACAAAAATAGTGATCTTCAAGTCATCAGCTACTTGCCGATGATTCGAAGGGATCCCGATTATTTAATTTCTTTCAATTTATATTTTCGTTTGATTAGTTTTTTTTTTTTTTTTTTTTTTTTTTTTTTTTTACCGAATCCAAATCATAAGCCCTAGAACACAAAAAATCTAGTGTCATAACACATCTCATTTATGTTGATATAGCCATCAATCAACGAAATTTGTCTCATCTGCATTACTCTTTATTTTACCATCGGAGATCATTATCGTTTTTCAAAAATAGTTTGTTGCAAAATTGCCTGGTAGCAAATTTATGTGAGCCTAACGATATTCACTTATCTAGCATTGAATGTCACACGCAATACGCTCTTATGTTTACGTTTTATACATACTTTCGGCAATGACGTAGCTATGGGTCTCACAGTGTCACGAGGTGTAGTGTTAATTTTTCTAAAAATTTTGATTTTGTCTAAATGCATTTGGTCTTTAAAATTTGTGCCTATTATTATAGGTTTTTTTTTTTTTTTTTTTCCTCGCACCCAATCCATGTTATTTTTCGTTCCCTCCATGACTTTTGATATTTGGTCGTCAGTCGTCACCTTAACATGCCAGCTGTTATAATTCTGAATTTGAATTTAATGAAAAGAAGTTATTTATAAAATTGAATTGACAAAGAATTCTTTCTTAAAGTCAAAAGTCGTTTTTTTTTTTTTTTTTTTTTTTTTTTTTTTTTTTTTTTTTTTTTTTTTTTTTTTAAAAGAAAATTGGCAAAAATTCTATAGTGCAAGTTAAAGAAGTAAGAATACAGTCGAGCCATAGTAAGAATACAGTTGATCCAAAGAAGTAAGAATACAGTCGAGCCATAGTATAAGTTCCCAAAAAAACTAGAAAGCATAACTCTAAAGACATATGTACAGTTATATTTGGTTTTTCTAAAGATAGACATTTATATGAAAAACAAGTTTGAAACGTAATAAGAGTCATTTATTATTAGTTACTATTTTTAAATAAACGGCTATTTATATGCATGCAAGAGATCCCTTGCCTCTTCTTTCTATACCTATCTTCATATTATTTCCAAATCAAACACACACACACACACACACACACTACACCACCATGGATCAGAAATACACCCTTGTTCTAGCCCTCATGGTCGTCATAGTCGTGGTTGTCGGAGGCCAAACTCCTGCCAACGATCCAACAAATTCACTACTACAAATTACCAAACCTCCAATTACCTCACCTTCAAATGGTACAGCAGCAAAAACACCAACTATAGCACCTACTGCATCTCTAGCAACCAGCCCAACACCTATATTACCTGTTCTTCCTTCTAATGCACCACTGAGTGCCCCAACCACAGCTGCTCCACAACCAGTAAGTTCTCCAACAGTTGTGGCTCCTGCTCCGGTGCCTAGAAAGAAGAAGATCAAAGGAAAGAAACACATTGCACCAGCACCTGCGCCGCTAAAGGGTACATCACCTGCTCCGATCGTAGCTCCTGGAACTAGCCTTGTTACTGTTGGAAAAATGGTTTACAAAATGAGTTTTGTAAAACTTTGGACATAATTTAATGTATGTATATGTTATATATATTTATGTTTCTTGGTGGCGTTGTGTTCTCCTCCAAGAGAGCTTCGTAACAAGCTAAAATATGTCCAAAATAGAGCTAAGATGAATGAGATATCGTGTCTCAAAGTGAGGCACGTGAAACACAAAATTGGAAAAGTCCCACATCGCCCAAAACAATGAGTTAATTCTTTCAATCAGTATCATAGGTATTTAATTTTTATTAACTTTTACGGAGTACCAGTTTTAATATGATTTTGAGAAAAAGTTTATATCAATATTTTGCCAAATTTGAAAACCGGAATATGAAATTTTCAAATTTTAAAAGAGTGTATTCTTAATAAAGATATATCTAATTAAATAGTTTAACTTTTCATATATTCTTAATCAAAATCTTTTTTTTTTCTTTGGGTTTCTTATGCAATCTCAATTTTTCTTGTTAGCTTGTATGTTTTTGTGTAAAGTTTTGAATTTAGATATATGAATAATGTTTCATATGCACTTGGTTAATTTATTTCTTATGTATATGAAACTTGAGGATAAATGTTGAAAATCCAAATTTTGCAGAGTGGAGCAAATAAATTGAGAAGCATGCAGATGGTGGTCGGATGTTTGGTTTTGGGATCGGCTCTCTTCACCTTGTTCTAGAGATTTTTTTTTTTTTTTTTTTTTTTTTTTTTTTTTTTTTTTTTTTTTAACGTTTTTCTTTTTATGTTTTAAAATTTATTTATTTTTATCGTACCAAAATTTGTTCCTAGTTTTGTTTTTTTCTTTCCTATTCTGGTATTGCATCCATATATGTAACTAGAGAACATGAGATGTACTCCAGATATTATATGGTTGATCATTTCATGTGTTTTCTTTTCTTGAATAGTAGTATAAGGTTTGTTGCAATGCTTATAAATATGAGACAAATTCGAGTAACTTATAAATCAAATTCCATGCTATTCAAGAAGTTGTTAGAGCATACACAATGGTAACCTTGGTGTCACGTCAGCGTCACATCAGCTTTAATACTTTCACCTTAACTTACAAAAAAACACCCTCAATTATAACTCAACATTTTGGGTTCTACTTTTATCATTTTTTCCAAGTAGTTAAACAAAATACAAATTAAAATAAATTACATTTTTATTCAAACAAATAACTAAAAATAAAAAATTTATTTACTTAAAAAAATAATAAAAAAATAAAAATAAATAAATAAAGGCCAATCTGTATAAACCCACAAGGACCAAACTGTAAATACACAAAATCTTAAGGACTAAAAGGAGGGGGGAAAATAAAAATAAAATAAAATAAGATAGATAGAACCCTTCTTCTACTCTCGACACACACACACACCCCTGCACACGCACTGAAAACACACACACACCTGCAAATCATCACCTCTTCTTCTTCACCAGGGAGCAAAAGTGTATTTTTTTTTTTAATCAAGCGAGCCTTAACTCAGCGTTAAGTGGCTAACGCCACACGTTAACGCGAGATTCACTTGGACTGCTGCTGTGGTAACTCAACTTAACGCAATGACATGGCAGCTCCACGTCATCCTTAACACAAGCCTTGCGTTAGCATTGCCAATGCTCTTACTGATATTAACATCCTATAATTTTGCAAGTTCCACAATTTTAACTAAGTGTGAGACCGGATGTTACACGCTAATACAACACGCCACAATATGGACAATTGAGCACATAGAGTGTCAGAAGTTACTTGAATGCCATGGTTAAATTGACACATCCAATTTGTATAAAGTATCTTATCTAAGACATCGGATCGACCACAAAACATTAGATTAACATGTTGAAGAGGTCAGGTGAAACGAAATCCTCCCTATCAAAGTTAATATCCATTACGGGCGGCTCTCTGTCGATCGTTTGCCCACTCGTTACAAGTTAGACTTCATGGCACTCATACATCTGACAAGAAGGTTCTGGCGGTACTTCCAAGCACGCACGGTCACCATCTTAACCAATAAGCCTATAAGGCTACTGTTGTTAAAGCCTGACAATTCAGGAAGGGTAGCCATACGGGTCATCGAGTTGGGAGAGCATGAAATTGAGTTTAAACCAAGAAATGCAATAAAAGGACAAGTCTTACCAGATTTCTTGGCGAAAACACAAGAAGGAGATGATGAGAAAGATAAAGAACCTTATGAGAAAGAGAAATGAAGCATAATGAAAAATGATGGACGGAAGCTTTACACAGATGGAGCATCAAGTCAAGATGGCTCCGGAGCAAGACTAATGTTTGTCAGCCCGGAAGGTCTTAAGTTTACGTATGCTCTATGGTTCTAGCTCGATGCTACGAATAATGAAGCGGAGTACGAACCGTTAATGGCAGGGTTACGCATCGCTAAAGAAATGAAGGTGGAGGAGTTGACTATCTTCGTGGATTCTCAGCTCGTAGCCAACCAAGTAAACGGCTCGTACAAAGCAATGAACAAGTCAATGAAGCTATACTTACTAAAAAAAACTTTGGGTCTGTGGGCATAATCTCGACATTGCTTGCTTCATTTGTAACAAACGAAAGCTAAAAGGCTAAAATTGTTAGTTAGATAGTTTATAATCGCTAGTCGGTTAATGATAGTTAAAGGTAGTTATAAAGTTAGTTATGGTAGTTATTTTGGTTGTACCTGTTCATCGAATAGTCACATGGTTCGCCTGTGAACCTATATATACGAAGCATATGTAAAAGTTACAATGGTTAGACGATATACAAATATTATTCAGTAAAACAACTTGCAACTTATATCGACTAGGGACAACAATTGGCATCAGAGCCTGCTTATATACGCTCGTTTGATTCCAAATCTGTGAACGAAAGAAAACTATACGCTGGGAAAGAAAAGGTCTCGGTGGAACGTGTTGTCAAACAAACAACAAAACCTTAATAATTTTTGGAAACGTTGGAGACAATAGTGCACGATCAGAAACCAACGGAAGTTGAAAATGAGAAATAACTTCAATCAACTCTTGAAGGAAAAGAGGAACTCATTAACGGTTGAAGGAATATACTGCCAAGAAAAATACCAAACGATTTGGTGGGAAAACTTTGTTGGGGAGTGCCTATTAAGCGCGACATAAAGGAACGAAAAGAAAACAACGCTTCATAAGAAGTGTGATACCGGGAAAGATCTTGCAAACTTCTGTGGGGACTGCTATCGAATAGCGACATAGAAGGAAAAAGAAAAAAAAAACAACGCTTTGTGATAAAAGCAAGTGGAGAACTTTTGTGGGTGACGTATGTTGAAGAACGACACAAGAGGAAAGGAAATACACAATGATTGTATTATAAGCATTTGATACCGAAAATGAAAAATATTGTTGTGTATCATTTGTGGGAAACGGCTTAGAAGTCGACACAAAAAAAACAACAACGATACCAACGTTGTTTGGAGGAAGACCGAAGGAACAAGAGAAGTTCTAGGGTTTGTTTTGTAGGTAACGAATTGAAGTCAACACAAAAAGGGAACAACACCAAAATTTTAGGAACAAAGTCTGTGATACCAAAAAGAAAAAGAAGGAGTCTCGTGTGTATGTGTGTGTGTGTTTTTTTTGTGGGTAGCGAATTGTGATCGACACAATAAATAACAACGAGACAACAACAACTATTGGGGAACACCGAATAGAAAAAAGCAATATTTGATGCATTTGGTGATACTAACATGAGAAAGAAAGCAGAAAATTGTTGTGGGTATCGACGTTCAAGTACCGACACAAAAGGGAATACGATTGTGTTTTAACGCAACGATAAGGTTAGAAATCTAAAATTTTCTGGATTTCTATCATAACTAGTAGTATAAATTTTATAGTTTCCATACTATTAGGAAACTATTTCTGTTTCCCGTACTATTAGGAAATCCCATACTAGTAGGAAAATTCCATACGTTAGAAAGTGAAGATCATACGCACAAATAGGATGTCTGTTGAGGATCTTAGTAGCACTTTGTTGTAAATCAGCAAAAGAACTATGGGAATCGTTAAAGAAGAGACACATTGGAGAAGAGAAAGTACAACAACCACGACTACAATCATTGATGATTGGATTTCAAACACTCCAAATGAAGGAGGACGACTCAGTAGATGCATTTACCGCTAAACTAAACAGATGTGCCACTAAGGCAAAAGAATTAAGAAAAACATTGGACCAATCACTGTTAGTACTAAAACTATTAAATTCCACACTAGATAGGTTCATTCAAATCGTCGCATCGATAGAACAAAACAGTGATCTTGATGACATCACCTTAGACGAGATCATTGGAAAACTCAAAGCATTTGAGGAAAGGATAAAACTTCAAAAAGGATGACAAGTAGAAAGCCATGAGAACTCACTATTCGCACACGACGAACACTCGAAAAGGGGAAGGCGATTCGGTAATCGCAGAGGTAGATCAAACTTTTCATGAGGAAATTGGAACGTAATAGAAATAAATATGACTCAAAGGATGAAAGGCTCAAATCACAAAGGAAAATCGAACACAAAGTGGAATAAGCGTGAGTGGGACATGAGCAAAATACAATGTCACAAGTGTAGGAAACTTGGACATTTTAGAAAGGACTGCACTCAATCATCGACAACTCAGGAACAATCAAACCTTATCTTAAAGGATGAAGAACCATCACTATTAACGGCAACACACGAAATTGAACACAAGGAAGTACTTTTGAATGAAGGAAAAATTCAACCCGGAAAGTATGCTACAATAGATGCAAGTATCTGGTACTTAGATAATGGTGCAAGTAACCATATCACGGGAGCTAAGAGTCATTTCAGAGATATTGACGAAAGCATAACAGGACGTGTTCGTTTTGGAGATGAATTGTATGTGAAGATAAAGGGAAGAGGCTCTATATTATTAGGATGAAGGAATCACGAACAAAAGATTATATCATATGTATACTACATTCCAAACCTCAAGAGCAACATACTAAGTTTAGGACAACTCACAGAGATAGGATGTAAAATCATCATGGATGGAAACCAATTGACTTTGTATAATAAGAATAAGAAGTTGTTGATGAAGATTGAAAAATCTAAGAATAGACTTTACAGAATTAGACTACAAATGGAAACACCTATATGCCTCTTAGCAAATGTAGATAACCAAGCATGGTTGTGGCACGCTAGATTAGGTCACCTAAACTTTGACGACATCAGTAAGATGACAAGGAAGAGTCTAGTGCAAGGAATACCAAGAATAAATCATGCAAGACAGATTTGTGATGCATGTTTATTAGGAAAACACAGTAGGACCCCATTTCCAAATCAAGCTAAGTTAAAATCTAAGAACCCTCTAGATTTAGTATATGGAGACCTCTGTGGCCCTATAAGTCCAGCCACACACTCCAAAAAGAAACTCATTTTCTTGTTAGTGGACGACTGTACACGGTTCATGTGGGCTTACTTTCTGACATCGAAAGATCAGGCATTTAACACTTTCAAGGAATTTAGACAACATATTGAAATGGAATTGAGAACAAAATTGAGGATGCTAAGAACAGATAGGGGAGGTGAGTTCACATCTAATGAATTCACCAAGTACTGTAAAGAAAATGGAATAGGACGACAATTGACGGCACCTTACTCACCACAACAAAATGGAGTTGTGGAGAGGAGAAATAGAACAGTGCTATCCACTACGAGAAGTATGATGAAAGTGATGAAGTTACCATTAAACTTTTGGACGAAAGTAGTCATACATGCCATACAAATAGTAAACAGGTGATGCATGGGAATCGTAACAGGCTTTACCTCTCGAGGGATCTCGAGAAGCTTACAACCCCCACCAGGCAGTGTACCTGATCGTTGTAGTATAGTATAGTGACAAGTACTGGGGGATTGATCGTTCAGCTTAGGAATAGTGTCGCTAGGATTAGAAAGCCTAAATACTAGTTCTAAAGGTGAGGGATGATTATTTTTGTATTTTTATATTTTTATGAAAGCAAGTAAAATCTCGGGTTTTGGAAGAGTGGGCGGAATTAGTTGCTATTCAACTAACCCAATACTAAGATGTAATCAAAATAAAATACTAAAAATGAAATTAAGCTAATTAAACTAAGGTTGTGAGCAGTAATTGGAGAAAATGTGTTTACTTAGATTTCACTACTCCCTAGATATCTTTTACACGTTAATTACTTGTTATAATTGCATGGATGACGGATCGTATTCCTTAATACCATTCATGGGGTGGCACACATAACTCCCCAATTCTATGAGCTCTTATCTCCTCCTACACCATGCCCAGCACAACTATAGGGATTGTAAACAGTGGCTCATGCATTAAATACAACCAATAAAGACCTAGTGCGCCTCGGTTCATGTTTCTTAAGACGTTCAAGCATGTTACCATTTGGAGATCTGCCAGTTTTCTTAAGCCTAACATATAAATCAATCATCCAAGACAAGAATAAACAACTAATCAACACATAATCAATATCTAGGTTTCATTAGATCTAAGCAAACACAAGATAGATCTAGCCTAGCATGATAGAATTAAGACAAGAACATGACATAGACAACCAACACATAGACATATTGATTGAATTAGAAGAACACTTATCTTGATTAATCATGCAAGGTATCAAGGGGTTGGAACCCTTGAAAAACCTGTAAAGTTACACCAAAATCGTACTTAGGGTTTCTCCAAAAACTTCTCTCTTTAATGTGTGAAAATTAGAAAACTATATATAGAAAAACAGGTCTGACGGCGTCAAGACAAACAATTAGACGCCGTCACCTCGCGGCCAAAACTCTCCTCGGACTGCCTAGATCCACTTCTGACGCCGTCAAGACTTAGGTACTTCCAGGCCGTCATGACTCTTTTACTCTTGACGCCCTTCCTACGTGACGCCGTCAAATCCGTTCTGGGTCGTCATGGAAATTCATGAGATTTGCTCTTGACGCCGTCAAGGTTTTGCTCTTGACGTCGTCACCTACTGTTCCCAGCATGGAAAATTAAGACTTTGGCATTTTCTTCACTTTTATGCTCCAAAAACGTCCGAATTGTTTCCTTTTCCAGATTTCTCTCCCAAAGTACCTAAAATCACAAAAGGAACGATTTAGGGCAATATTTGATCAAATAAAGTCAATTCCGGACTTGAATGACCCCCTAAAAGTGGTTCATTTTTCGCCTCATCATATACCCTTACACTTGAGATTTGCTTGTCCTCAAGCAAATGCGCTTTTATTCTACTCAAAAGACAAGTTAGGGGTCATTTAACACTAATATAAAAGTAATTACAACAAATAATCGTTCCACTAAAGACCAATAGACAAGCACGGAGGTCATACACAAGCACCTCACAAATAGTGTTTAGATACTCACATCTCTCGGGTGTAATAAAGTGTAAATTACAATATGGAAACGGAAGATATCTCTCACTACCTGTCATAGCAAAATAGATTACCATAGGCTTGGGAAAGGATCAAACCTCCACCACATGGCGTAAGCACCTAGGATAAACTATCAAAGAGGTCTTTTAAAGGGTTGTAACGTTAGGTGTAGGGATATGAAATACACGGTTTTGTTGGATAAAGGAAGTTTTACTGGTGGCGAGTTAACAATCTTAGTTAATTACATGTACAATGTGGCGTTGCTAAGCCAAGACTAGACTCGACTTAAGCTAATAAATGAAAAATAACAAAAACATAAAACATAGAATAAAAAGGGATGGTAGTCCGTATGTTTTTTCTCTTTTTTTTTTTTTTTTTTTCTTTTTTTTCGAATTTTTTTTTTTTTTTTTTTTTTTTTTTTTTTTTTTTTTTTTTTTTTTTTGTGCATACACTCTTACCCTACCATCCAAAATAATACATCATAGGAGATGAGAATTCCCCTTACACTTGAATCTTTACATACTTTACATTTAAACTAATCTAATGACTCGAATTAAGAAAATCAAAACACCTGGAGCACTTTTAAGATTAACGTACATATGGGAGTAATAAATGATGTTCTTCCCCATTACTCCATAAAATAAGTACTTACCCATGAGTCCCAATCGTCCCAAAACAATATGTACAAGGATATGACTCGACTTAGCAACCATGTAATCAATTAGAAAGTTAACTTAGGGTTTAACAAATAACAATAATGCACTAAAAATGAGCGTATACACGGAAGGCTAAGGCGATTTGGGTGTACATTTAGGTGGGGTGTAACAAATTCTTCCTTTAAGTAAGATGCTTAAAGTTAGAAACGAAAAGATAGGCTCGGAGGGGTGTACTAGGGGTTTCGTGTACTAAAAATGAGTACAACGCTAAGGGTGTGGGAAAAATTAGTTGACTTAACTAGCCAAGTAATATGACTTAAATGGTCAAGTAATTATAATACGGGTTTAACACAAGGGTAATCCTAATGCCTCTTGACTCCTGCCAAACCAACCAGTCAGCCTTGTGAAGCTGTTAGGCCCACCTGGGAGAAAGTGCAAGTTAATATTGACCGTGGAAATATAGGGAAATCCCCGGATCGTTAAATCCCAACGAGATTGAAATTGTATTTGTTGACGGATAGGAAAGTGAGTGGTACTGAGGACAGTAATAAATATGATTTGAGAGTTGATTACACTACTGATTGCTTGATATTTGGAAAATATGAAATTATAACATAAATACAGAAATAAACACAAAATCAGATAATCAGATAACAGACAGAGAAAAGTGGTATTTAACAAGTTACAAACTACAGGGACTAAAAGTGAAACTTTTTAAAACTTAATATTAAAGAAAATAGAAAATGAATTTGAAATTATGAAAATGATTATTATAATATTTAATTACTATTTAATTAATAAAACTAATTAAAATCTAATTTAAGACTTAATTTAAATTAACTAAAAATTACAACTATTACAAATAAACCTAAAAACTTAAATAAATAATTTCTAAACCTAAATAAGAACTTGAAGAAAGTATAAAAAATTAAAATAAATATTTTTGTCTTTTTATAAGTATTTTATTAATTAAATACTATTTAACTTAATTAAACTATTTTAACTATTTTAAGTTACTATTAATACTAAATTACCTTAGAAAATTATGATAAAATTTATAAAACTATTTAAACACTACAGGAATACTACAAAATTATAAAAACTTGCTAAAAATTATATTTAAGCTAATTGACTAATTAATTACTATTTAATTAATTTTAAACTAATTTAATTAATTTAAATAAGAAAATTATTAAATGAACAGGGGAAATTATGAAACTATTTTTTAAAAGTCTTAACTATATTATAAAACTTAGGAAAAATATAAAATTCTACTTTAGTTGATTAAAATTAAATAAAAATATTTAATTACTAATATTACCTATTTAATTATTTAAACTAGTTTTAAATCTAATTAATAGTAAACTGCTTAGGAAAATTCTAATAAAATTATTTTAACTACTTTAAGGTACTAAGTAATTTATAAAATTATAAAATTGGACAAGTGCTTATTAATAAGCTAAAATGAAAATTAATTAGATAATTTCTATTAAATAGAAGCTATCACTATTTTTATGTTTGCTTTTTCTTGTTTTTCTTTTACAAAACTATTTAAATACTTAAATAATGAAACTTTAATAAAGATAACTACTCTGGAAATCAAGAATAAGCACTGAGATTGCTTATTAGCTTAAACAGTTGACTAAGGTTGACCAAATGAAGAAATAAGCTAAACCGAGGTTATGTGGGGTCCACTATGGTGAAATCTAGTTTACCTAAGTTATTTGAACTATATTAGACTAAACTTAATGATATGAGCTCCTAAAATAAGCTGAGAAGCTCAAATAAGCACTTGCTTATTTGAGTTCTGTCTCAGAAATGGGACAGAAATTGGTGGCAATTTAAGGTGGGGTCCACTGGTCTATAGGTCAGATTAATGGTCAATATTTGAACCTGAGTAGGAGGGGGGTTGTAATAAGCTAGGTTGGAGGTGTGGGTCCTAATGGTGTGGGCTGCAGCCACCACTTAAGTTGGTGGTGTGGTGATGGTGTGCTGATGTGCAGGGCAAGGCTATGCCTTGCAGTCCACTTTCTAAAAGTTGTGGGGTCCACAAGAGTAAAACAGGGTTCAAGCTAAGCCTAGGGGTTCAACTAAGGGTTAATAAGCTACAAATTAAACTAATAAGCTACCTTATTGGTTCACTAATAAGCTCAGTGTGAGCTTTTGGATTGGTGATCAAATACTGAGTAATCAGTGTAGCTTGCTTCACAAAGATCACAAATTTGATCCTAAAAGCTATCCTATAATAAGCTAAAGTCTAAACTAATCCTAGATATGATAAGCTGGTATATTAAGCTACACTTAAGCTGAAACCTAGGGTGTGGGGTCCACTGAGTTGATAAGAAATTACCAACAAAGTTTTGGTGATGAACTGGGTCCAAGTGAGCAGGGCACACCTTTGCCCTGCAAGTAAGTTTGAGGGTCTGTGGAGCCTAGATAAAAAATCTTAAAATTATAAGACTTATTGGAACTTAAAGCTAGGGTGGTAGACTATTAAACCTGAAAAGCACAAAGTGTAATTCTTAACACATAAATCTACAAAAATCTCCTAAGATTTGAGAAAATCTGATAATGGTAATTTTGACTTTTACTAATTTTAAGCTCAGTTGACTTTTATGAGTTTCCAGTGAGCTTAACTGATTAAATAAGTTAATATAAGTTATTTTTAACCTAAATTAAGCTAAACTTAAAACTTATAAGCTAATTGTGTGAGTTTGTGGACCAACTGCCATTCCAGTTAACAGATAAGCAATCTTTTTGTGGATCTTGACTTTTTTATACTATGACCACTAAGTTTTATGACTGATTAGTGGTACTAGGACCTAAGCAAATGTGTCAAGTTAAGATTTGGCCACAAAATACCACAAATGCTCAGCATACACCCTTGTGCCAAACAATACCTTATGATGACTGATTTTTAATTTTCAAAGCAACTAAAAGATTTGAACCATAAATTTAATCCATAACTGACTAATATGAAGTATTAAACTAGTAAGAACACAAATCAAACACAAATAACAATTTTTACTAACAAATGCAAATTATACTAACTATGAGATTTTTAGATAATAAGTTACAAGTAGTTTTCTTAACAGCCTAGCAATCTCAAACTATAAATCAACTTAAATACACTGATCAAACTTAAGAAACACAGATAATAGCCATGATAATCAAAATCAATACATATGCAATATAAAGAAAGTTATGAAAATTTTTTAGAAACTTACCAATTGCTTTCCTGCTTGAAACCAAGAACCAAGAACCACTTATTTCCTCCCCTGAGGATCTAAACCCAAATCCAAGCTTCTTGTACTTCCAAATCAACTCAGAATCCAGAATTCAAATCTCCACACTTTTCAGTTGACTTATGTTGACCAATTTGTATTTGTGGAATTTTTTAAAAGCTAAACTGAATTGTAGGTTACTAAAAACTTAATTGAGCTTATTAGGAGCTTATATGAGCTGATTAGTCCTTATACTCCACTACAAACAATATTAGACATGATTGAGATTTTTTTATATAAAATAAAACTTTCATAAACTGAGATAATGATACAAACTTGAAGTTTATTACTTAAAAGGTTTCACAATACACTTAAAAACACTAGAGATTACACTTGAAAGCTTAAGATACACTGGAATTAAAAAACTAGTACATTCGACATACAAATATTGAAAATAAACTAGGTAGTCTTCTCCTCTGCTTCTCTTGGCCTTTATATGCTTCAATTAGGTTTAGAAATATCTTCTGAGCATTTCCCACTTCATCTGAGCCATTGGTTTAGCTCAATTGATCATAACCGTTTAAAATCACTTTTGGCGCCAAAGTCCTCCACGTTAACGTGGAGGCAAAGGGTTGTAATTAAGGATTGTTGGGAGCTTGTGGAGGTGTCAGGGGGCAAGGGGAATGTTTGGAGGCCAAGTTGTTGCTTTATGGAAGAAACAGAGGTATTGATGTGGTTTGGGAGTGAAAAATGGTGGAGATGGCATTTAATGCCCATTTGGGTTGATTTGTGAGGTGGAAAGGTGATGAGGGTGAGCTGGAGGATGGTGAGGTGGAGGTAGCAGGTGGCAAAACCACCTGGTATGGTGAAGCGGGGGTGGGGGAGAAGGGTGTACAGTGTTTGGCGGTTTTGGTTGGTCAACGCGGGTCAGCGCTGGGTTTTAAATAAAAAGGGTGGGTTTGGACTGGGCTTATGGTTGGGCTTAGGGGATAGGTGGGTTGGGTAAATGGTGTGGATTAGTTAAATAAATAGGGTCCGGTTTGGTTTTTATGTGATAAGGACCAAAAATGTAAATTTAGCAAAAGTGAGGGACTGAACATGTTATTTTCCCAAAGTATTTTTAAGGACTTAACTTGCCAAATTTAATAAACCAAGGACTTATTTATTTATTTTTCCATTTAAAAACTCCCAGGGACCTTTTCTGCAATTTTTCAAACTCCAGGGACCTTTTCTGTAAATTTGGATTTTTAAGGGATTAAACTTGTAATTTCTCAAAATGTTATCAAAATTGTTCCATTTTGTCATTCATGCATAGTACAAGGGTATTATTTGTAAATATTTCAGTTTTGAATACCCAGGGACTATTTTGCCAATTTTGAAACTTGAGGGGTAAAAATTGCCAGTTTGTGTAAACTTTTATCCAGGGATGTTTTGTGAACATTTTTGGTTTCCCAAGGACTTAAGTTGACTTTTTATTCATTTAAAACCTTCAGGGACTAGTTTTGTCAATATTTGAAACTTTGAGGGACTGAAACTGCCAATTATGCAAACTTTGTACGTTTTTCATTTGTTTTTGCATATTTTGTATTTGAAACATATAAAACACACTTCTAAGATATTTTAAGTATTATAATGCATTTTTGAGTGTTTTTGTATGTTTTGGCAGTTCAGATTGGTACAAAATGATGAGTATTTAGATACTCATCAATCCCCCACACTAAATTATTGCTAGTCCCTAGCAATCTATTTGAGAAAAAATTAATGGATTTTAACTCTTTACCAAAAGCCATCACTTCTGGAGTAGCCAGGTGTAAGAACTGTGGCACACCTGATAACCGTGTGATTTTTAGCAAACCACCAGCTGTCAACGGATTTGATTAGTCTTTACCAAAAGCCGTTTGCTTCTGGACTAGCCAACTCTTGATGGAATAGTCAACATCTTGGTGAGCTGATTACCAATTATGGTTTTCCACGGCCTTTACCACAAGCCATAATCTTGCGGGTAGCCAACTCATTTGTTTTCGGGGAGCTGAGGAACCATACAATTTTTGGCAAATTGCCAGCCATAAACGGATTTGAGATGTCTTTACCAAGAGCCGTTTGCTCCTGGACTAGCCAATCCTGTTGTGGGTTAGACATGGAGGATTGATACCATTTTATCTCATTTCTAAGTGTGAAAAAACTGGTAATTTTGATCAAATGGGGGTTCTTGATGGAACATGTGTTTTGCATTCGTGAGAACGCTCCCCCACACTTAGAACTGAATATTGCCCTCAATATTCACAATACTTGGTGTCCCACCAAGACTTTAGAACGTAAGGAGGCAATACTTTTAACCTTTTTATTTTATTCTATTTACATACAAACTCACTTTTTTCTTTTTATTTGTCTTATACCATTTTTTTTTTTTTTTTTTTTTTTTTTTTTTACAAAATATTTTACAAATGTACAACATGTGGTTCGTCTCCCCCACACTAGGGTGTTAGAAAAGAGAAAGAAATCAAAAATATGAGTGAAAACCCATATTGCTATGCTTTTGATTACCGAGTCACTAGCTTGACTCGACCTCGAATTGACTTGTCATGAGGTAGCTTGTTTTTGATTCCCGAGTCACTAGCTTGACTCGACCCCGAATTAAAATTGTCCTTGGGGTAATGGAGTGAAATTGTCACTCAAAGATTGGGTGAGAAATAGGAGTGGAATTTCCACTCACAGAATTATGAAATGATAAGATAAAGGAGATTATTTCTGGTTTTTTTATCTTTTATAAATGTTTTTGTATTTTTAGATTTATATATATATATGTACAAAAGAAAGAAAATTCCTAACAACCGCCCCTTGAAAGGGAATCTGGGTTTGACAGAGCTCAGTAACTGAAAACAGCCAACAACCAAATGTTGTAACTAAGGGCCTAATCAAACTGGGCAAATTGTGTGCATAGGAAAAATGTTTTTGTATTTTATATTGTTTATGAAATAATAATATGTGAAATCACTACCTCCCAGGCTTGTGTCAGGTTTACCACGCAAGCTAATCACTTGTGAATGATTAACTGTAATAAATTTGTCCTGACAGCCCGGAAGTTGAATGATAAAGTATAATATACATACAAGGATAGAAATTTGAACAAAATACAAAATTCATTATTTATTATTATTATTATGTACATGATACTAGTGTTTTTGTTTTCCGAGTCACTAGCTTGACTCGACCCCGAATTTATTGGTCCATGGGGTAAGTTTGGAGATCCGGGACAACCATTGGTTGTATGTCCCCTCCAAAATAGTGTTTTAGCCGATGTCCATTTACTTTAAAATTGGGACCGTCGGGTTGTAATAACTCAACAGTTCCATATGGGTATACTTTGGTTATAGTAAATGGTCCAGACCAACGGGTTTTTAGTTTACCCGAGAAAATTTTCAACCTTGAATTGAAAAGAAGAACTCTGTCACCAACGTTGAAAACGCGGTTCTTTATTTTAGAGTCATGTATCTTCTTAGTCTTTTCTTTATAGATTAAAAAATTTTCATAAGCTTGATCACGTAATTCATTTAGTTCGTTTAGTTGAACTTTACGGTGATCACCCGCTGTCTGAAGGTTGAAATTTGCATGTTTCAAGGCCCAATAGGCCTTATGTTCTAATTCAATCGGAAGATGACATGCTTTCCCGTACACTAGCTTATAAGGAGTACACCCAATGGGTGTTTTGTAAGCAGTGCGGAAAGCCCATAATGCATCGTCCAGCTTATCCGACCAAGAGGCACGGTTTTCACCAACCGTCCTCTCGAGAATTCTCTTAATACCCCGATTTGAGACCTCCACCTGCCCACTTGTTTGGGGGTGGTATGCTGTAGAAAGACGGTGAGTTACACCATATTTCAGCATTACTCTTGCAAATTGTTCATTGCAAAAGTGAGTACCACGATCACTGATAATGGCACGAGGAGTCCCGAATCTGGCAAAGAGAGATTTTAAAAATTTACAAACTACTCGGGCATCATTGGTGGGTAAGGCTTTTGCCTCAACCCATTTTGACAGATAGTCGACAGCGACGAGTATATACTTATTCCCTCGTGAAGACGGGAATGGCCCCATAAAATCAATGCCCCACATATCAAATATTTCACAGACTTGGATGGCGTTTTGCGGCATTTCATTCTTTTTAGAAATATTCCCGTGACGCTGGCAAGCCTCACAGGTTTTGATAAGTTCATGGGCGTCTTTATATATCGTGGGCCAAAAGAATCCTGAATCAAACACCTTTTTGGCGGTGTAGTTTGGGTTATGATGTCCCCCCGTGGGTCCATCATGACAAGCTTTAAGAATTTCCATGGCTTCTTGGCCATGGACACACCGTCGGATGACTTGATCCGCACATATTTTAAACAAGTAGGGGTCGTCCCAGAAGTAATGTTTTACATCTTTAAAGAATTTTCTTTTCTGTTGGGACGACATCCCTTTCACAACGAAATTTCCCGCACGGTAATTTGCGAAGTCGGCAAACCATGGGGTGGTGGTATTATCCCGGTTAGAGATGAGATTTAGAGTCTCCAGAGGAAAAGTTTCATTAATTTCTTTTCTCTCGAGAATATCCTGATGAGGATTTTCTAACCGGGACAAGTGATCAGCTGCAAGGTTCTCTGCTCCTTTTTTATCTCTTATGAGAATATCGAATTCCTGGAGGAGCAGGACCCACCGGAGCAGTCTTGGCTTTGCATCCTGTTTAGTGAACAGGTATTTCAAAGCTGAATGATCCGTATACACCACGCTTTTGTTTAAGATTAAGTAAGACCGAAATTTTTCGAAGGCATATACCACAGCTAATAATTCCTTTTCTGTGGTGGTATAGTGTGTTTGAGCCTCGTTCATGGTCTTACTTGCGTAGTGTATTGGCTGAAAATGTTTGGTTTTGCGTTGCCCCAGAACTGCACCAATAGCATAATCGCTAGCATCGCACATGAGTTCAAAGGGTAAGTCCCAGTCGGGGGCAACAAGGATTGGTGCTTCAGTAAGCCTTTTCTTTAAAATAGAAAAAGCTTCGATGCACTCGGGCGAAAAGATGAAAGGAGCATCCTTTTCAAGAAGATGAGTCATAGGCCGGGCTATTTTGGAGAAATCTTGAATGAATCTCCGTTAGAACCCGGCATGGCCGAGGAAACTCCTTATTCCTTTAACAGTTGTGGGATGAGGCAGTTTAGCAATAACATCAATTTTGGCCTTATCGACCTCAATCCCGCTTTTTGAAATTTTATGGCCGAGGACAATGCCCTCTTTAACCATAAAATGGCTCTTCTCCCAGTTTAGACAAAGATTAGTGTTTTCACAACGTTGAAGCATTTTTTCTAAGTGGGAGAGGCACGAGTCGAAAGAATTCCCGATGACTGAGAAGTCATCCATAAATACCTCCATGGTTTTTCCAATCATGTCATGGAAAATAGCCATCATGCACCTCTGGAAAGTGCCTGGAGCATTGCATAACCCAAAAGGCATGCGACGATAGGCAAATGTCCCGTAAGGGCATGTGAAGGTAGTTTTATCTTGATCCTGTGGATCAATGGGAATTTGGAAGTAACCCGAGAAGCCGTCAAGGAAACAATAGTACTCGTTTCCTGCTAGTCTTTCGAGCATTTGGTTTAAAGTCCTCTTCCATTAGGATTTTGTGTGTACAAAAATCCGGGTTAATACCCTTTATGTCTGAGAGCTTCCAAGCAATTGCTTGTTTGTGGGACTTTAAAACCTTGAGCAGCGCGGTTTTCTCCTCATCCTTTAAGTCTTTTGCAATAATGACCGGTAACTTATCGTTACCTTCCAAGAATGCATATTCTAGATGAGGAGGTAGGTCCTTAAGTTCAACCTCGGGGAAGTCATCATTTTTCTCAACATATTTGACTTCCACCTTATGAAGTTGTGGAGGTAGAACAGGAATGGGAGAAGGATCTTTGTTCAATAACTCCTCAAGGAGAAGTATATCCCCCTCCGGGTCAATCTCTTGGTAATCAATTCCTTCGGGAAGTGAATCACTTTTGAGAAAGGCCTCTAATTCCTCAAGGACGAAATCACTTCCCCCAAACGGAGTGAGGGAAGGAGAAGAATTAGCGATTATCGGATTAGAAGAAGTAGTGGGATTGCCACTCGAAAAATTATCAGCGAATCCAAATATTTCCTGAGCATACTCCTCGGATGCAATGTCAATGACATCAATTCGGTTGACCGATTCAGCATCATAATTCGAGGAGTATCTCGAGGTTTGATCAAGGTTGAACGTAATCGCTTCAGTGCCAACTCGTAACGTGATTTCCTCATCGAAAACATCGATTAATGCACGTCCCGTTCTTAAGAATCCCCTCCCAAGAATGAGAGGAACTCTTGGATCTGCATCGAAATCAACAACGACAAAGTCTGCCGGAAAATGGAACTTTCCCACTCTCACAAATACGTCCTCGGCAATACCGAGGGGACGTGAAATTGAACGGTCTGCAAGCTCGAGAGTCATGCATGTGGGACTAAGTGCCTGAAGAGAGAGCTTTTTCCAAACTGAATGAGGCATTAAGTTGATGCTTGCACCAAGATCGGCCAAGGCAAAGCATTCAACCATACCCGGGAAAGTACATGGTATTAGAAATCTCCCGGGGTCTCCTAGCTTCTCGGGAAGCTGTTTCAACAAAACTGCAGAGCAGTTCTCATTGAGTGGAGTTCGTGCCATCTCAAACAGTTTTTCTTTATTGCTCAACAGATTTTTGATTGTTGATGCGAATTTGGGCATTAAAAGAAGAGCGTCCGCGAAGCTAATATCGAAGTGTAGTTCTTGGAAAATCTGAAAGAATTTTTCCATCTGATGATTAGCTTTTTCACGGAGCTTTTGGTCTTGCAATCGTGAGGGATATGGAATTGTTGGTTTTTGGTTGGCTTTTGAATTTTCAACAGGACCTTCGGTAGTTTCAAACACGACCCTTTTTGGGGGAGTTGGGACCGGGAGAACTGGAGGAGGGATGTCATTGGTACCTCCGTTATTATTAGGAAGTACCGTATCCGTAGTATCCTCAGTTTCACATTCCTCTACAGGGATAGGAGATGAGGTAGAGGGAGCTGTAGGTCCTTGGTAAGAAACTCCACTTCTTGTGGTGATCGCCTTTACATCGCCCCTCGGATTAGCGATCGTGTTGCTAGGTAAAGTTGTACCTGAGCCCGAGGGTCGATCATTTAAAGACTTCTGTAAATTAGACATTTGACTAACCAGCATTCTGTTTAGTTCTTCTTGAGATTTCATAAACTGTTTTAATAACTCATCATGTGATGGTCCAGTTGGAACAATGGCTTGATTTTGGTTTTGAAAATTTTGAGCCCGATTGTTTTGGAAATTCCCATGTTGCTGATTGTTGTTACCTTGGAAGTGGTTTTGTTGTTGAAAATTACCCTGTGGGTAGTTGTTCTGACCTTGATTACGATTATAGTTCCCTTGGTTCTGATTTTGGTTAAACTGATTTTGACTAGAGATGAAATTCCCTTGGTTGTTATGACCTTGGTTCATTCGATTCTGGTTCTGATTCTGGTTAAAGTTCTGGTTCCTATTCTGAGGTTGATTAAACCCTGGTGGTCCAATATAGTTATTAGAACGGTAGCTCAAAAGGTTTCGGTCCCCTTGCGGTTGGTAAGAATTACCTCCCGTGTTATAGGAACCTTGAGCTGCAGACACGTTTTCACGAGAAAAGCCACCGGAAGCTGGGCAATCTGTGTATGTATGTGGACCACCACAAGTTTCACAACTTGGGTTAACAACTTTGACCTGATTTGGATTTGTCTGATGGATACGCAAAAATGCTGTAGACAAATCATCCAGTTTTTTAGCTAGGATAGATATTTCATTGCTTGCCGGAGTGACAGACTTAAATGAATCATTCCTCTCAGCAGAGGAGTTCCAAAAGTTATGATGGGCAGTCATGTTTTCTATTAAGTCGTAGCACTCTTCAGGGGTCCTTTTCATAAAGGTGCCCCCAGCAGCAGCATTGATGGTGTCACGATGACGGAGTGTCAATCCATTATAAAAGGTATCAATAATGGTGACAAGAAGCATGTTATGATTAGGACACCGATCAATGGCAAGTTTGTAGCGTTCCCATGCCTCAAATAAGGACTCTTCGGGAAGCTGTCTGAAGTTGCTGATATCATTCCTCAGCTTTGTGACCATAGATGGTGGAAAATATTTGGCCAGGAATTTAGTGATCATCTCATCAAAAGTGTGGATCGAATTCTTAGGAAGTCGATCGAACCATGAAGTTGCATGATGAGTGAGTGAATATGGAAACAGGTATAGACGTAGGCTGTCTTCGGCGACGCCATGTTGTTTCATGCTTTGGGTGACAGTTAAAAATTTGTCGAGATGCCTGTTGGCATCGTCACCCGGCAATCCGTGGAACTGGCACGTATTTTGGATCTGTTGTATCATGTGGTGTTTTAATCCAAAATCCGTGGCTCCAATAGTGAGTGGTGCAATTGGTCCACCTCTCCCTTGCATGGTGGGTTGACACAGTTCCTCCATAGTTCGGGTGTCAGGAACTGGCTCATCCTTGGGAAGGAATGGGGGCTCGTCGTTCATTTTTAGTGTGTGTTCTTCTGTAACAGTACGTAACTCGGGTACGTTTTTCTTCTTTTTATTCTTTGCTTGTGAACGAGTGCGCATGCACAAAAATTAGTTTTCAACACAAGATAGAGGCAAAACTACAGTGAACTTAAATCCACTAATCACAGATGAACAGCTCCTTTAAAAAAGGTACACTATTCACAAGGATATAATGGCAAGTTTTTATCTTATGATTGGGAACTTATTTGAAGGTATTAATTTATTCACAATAAAACAAAATGTTTTTGGCTTTTCGTGTATGGGTGAAAAAACTTGGACAATATTTTTGAAACTGATTCGTTAACCGAAATCGTTCCTTTAAGATTACTCGCAGGCTGGCGGGAGGAAATAAATGGATCCCTCTTAAGTTCGCAATTTAATGTCAGAACTTACCTTAAACCAACTGTATAGGTTGTAATCGTAAAGATACGAAGTAATTTAACTTCACAGTTTTGTTTTGTTGTTTATGATTTGTTTGGTGTTGTTAACACTTCAGGAGAAATGTTAATGAACGTTTTCAGATATGATTTTGCTTTTCTTAAAAATTTACAAAGTGGTGATTATTTGTACAGGAGGGTTTTTGAAAATCACTAAACTTTTACCGTTTTGAAATACGCAACAACCTCCCCGGCAGCGGCGCCAAATTTTGACTCCTCCCAAACCAACCAGTCAGCCTTGTGAAGCTGTTAGGCCCACCAATTGCTTTCCTGCTTGAAACCAAGAACCAAGAACCACTTATTTCCTCCCCTGAGGATCTAAACCCAAATCCAAGCTTCTTGTACTTCCAAATCAACTCAGAATCCAGAATTCAAATCTCCACACTTTTCAGTTGACTTATGTTGACCAATTTGTATTTGTGGAATTTTTTAAAAGCTAAACTGAATTGTAGGTTACTAAAAACTTAATTGAGCTTATTAGGAGCTTATATGAGCTGATTAGTCCTTATACTCCACTACAAACAATATTAGACATGATTGAGATTTTTTTATATAAAATAAAACTTTCATAAACTGAGATAATGATACAAACTTGAAGTTTATTACTTAAAAGGTTTCACAATACACTTAAAAACACTAGAGATTACACTTGAAAGCTTAAGATACACTGGAATTAAAAAACTAGTACATTCGACATACAAATATTGAAAATAAACTAGGTAGTCTTCTCCTCTGCTTCTCTTGGCCTTTATATGCTTCAATTAGGTTTAGAAATATCTTCTGAGCATTTCCCACTTCATCTGAGCCATTGGTTTAGCTCAATTGATCATAACCGTTTAAAATCACTTTTGGCGCCAAAGTCCTCCACGTTAACGTGGAGGCAAAGGGTTGTAATTAAGGATTGTTGGGAGCTTGTGGAGGTGTCAGGGGGCAAGGGGAATGTTTGGAGGCCAAGTTGTTGCTTTATGGAAGAAACAGAGGTATTGATGTGGTTTGGGAGTGAAAAATGGTGGAGATGGCATTTAATGCCCATCTGGGTTGATTTGTGAGGTGGAAAGGTGATGAGGGTGAGCTGGAGGATGGTGAGGTGGAGGTAGCAGGTGGCAAAACCACCTGGTATGGTGAAGCGGGGGTGGGGGAGAAGGGTGTACAGTGTTTGGCGGTTTTGGTTGGTCAACGCGGGTCAGCGCTGGGTTTTAAATAAAAGGGGTGGGTTTGGACTGGGCTTATGGTTGGGCTTAGGGGATAGGTGGGTTGGGTAAATGGTGTGGATTAGTTAAATAAATAGGGTCCGGTTTGGTTTTTATGTGATAAGGACCAAAAATGTAAATTTAGCAAAAGTGAGGGACTGAACATGTTATTTTCCCAAAGTATTTTTAAGGACTTAACTTGCCAAATTTAATAAACCAAGGACTTATTTATTTATTTTTCCATTTAAAAACTCCCAGGGACCTTTTCTGCAATTTTTCAAACTCCAGGGACCTTTTCTGTAAATTTGGATTTTTAAGGGATTAAACTTGTAATTTCTCAAAATGTTATCAAAATTGTTCCATTTTGTCATTCATGCATAGTACAAGGGTATTATTTGTAAATATTTCAGTTTTGAATACCCAGGGACTATTTTGCCAATTTTGAAACTTGAGGGGTAAAAATTGCCAGTTTGTGTAAACTTTTATCCAGGGATGTTTTGTGAACATTTTTGGTTTCCCAAGGACTTAAGTTGACTTTTTATTCATTTAAAACCTTCAGGGACTAGTTTTGTCAATATTTGAAACTTTGAGGGACTGAAACTGCCAATTATGCAAACTTTGTACGTTTTTCATTTGTTTTTGCATATTTTGTATTTGAAACATATAAAACACACTTCTAAGATATTTTAAGTATTATAATGCATTTTTGAGTGTTTTTGTATGTTTTGGCAGTTCAGATTGGTACAAAATGATGAGTATTTAGATACTCATCACCTCTTATCATGTAGTAAATCCTACCACACGAATGTAGTCTCACTAGCGGTCTCGGGATGCATCACTAACGCAAGTTCTAGAATCTAAATGCTACGGGTACACTCATAAGCACTAATAGTAAATGCTTTTCCTATCAAATCTAAAGGCGAACCTCACATATTTGGGTGGAAAATTTTTCTGAATATACGGTTATGTGCTAGTCATACAATCTCCTATCCATGAGACGCTTGCTATGGCTAAAGTTTCACTCCTAAATGTTGTAAAAAATTTTAAATTTGGCGCTAAAATTGCACTAACAAGTATTTCTCATAGTTTTATTACACATCTACCATTAAACAAAGCAAACTCAAGCGAAAGTGCATATGTAAGGTATCATCTTTTTACCCTCCCCTTACACTTAAGATGAACATTGTCCCCAATGTTCAAGTAAAGAATGTAAAAGTGAAAAAGTAACGAGAATGAAATCAAATACTCCCCTGATTCGCTCGGTATGGATAATAGGATGGCCAGGTTAAATCTTCCTCCAAGAAAACGAACAATCAAAGCTTCCCTTCCAGAATATAAATCATCTTCTTGTCATACATAACCTGTAAAACCTGACAAAATAGACAAGACAACCTCGCGTAAAATCGGCGGCATTCTATATAAGTTTCTAAATCCTAGAAAACAAGATAAGATATAATGCTTGTGGAATGAAGTTTGCAGATTCCCTGGAGATTATAAAACTTAATAATTCACAAAAACCATAAGACTCCGTTAGAAAAACAAAACCGGTAAAATTTCCAGATTTTAACTCCTGACGCCGTCAAGAGTAAACCCCTGATGCCGTCAGAATTGATCTGCAGAAATCCTTATGTTAAGTTTCTGGAAAATTTCTGGAAAAACTTGGTCCTACTTCCTGGAAAATCCTGCAAAACTTCATTATGACTCAATACAAGCATTTGACTCTAACAAATACGAATACACATGTTCATTTAATATTGTGGAGAATCATGATCGGTTTGTTTCTTAAAAACATATTTGGGGTTTCCCCTTACACTTATCTTTTGCAAAAATACTTTTAGGTGGAGTTAAAACTAGGCCAAAACAACAAAGTAAAGTATTTCTACTATTTAGTTTAGAAACATGATCAACCAACAATAAAAATAAAGCATGCATACGGAAGCAAATAACAATCAAACAATTAAAATCACACAAAACATGGGTTGCCTCCCAAGAAGCGCTTTTCTTTATTTACGAGTCTTGTAGCTAGACTCAAGGTCATGGGTTACTACGTGATTTCATCATTGGTTTCACTCTCTAGGTCATCTTCTAAACCAGTTTTGTATTTCGGACCTAGTTGCAAGCATTCTTTGTAGAAACCAAGCATCCTATTTCTAACATACTCTACTCCTCTACGTCTATCCTCCTCATTCCTATAATAAGCCGCTTGCTTGTGTTCCTTTTCAAAATTAGAGAGAAGGCGGTATTGCTCAATCTTGTAGGGCATTTGATAAGCAACCTCATCATTCTCTTTCTTGAATCTAACTACCCCTAAAGTTGGATCATAACTCATCCTAGTGGCCTCAACAAATGGTTTCCCAAATATTATTTGACTTAGGCAAACATCTATCACCGGACGAGTGTCCTCAACTATCATAAAATCGATCTCATAGGTGAGATTCCCTATAATCACATGCAATCCTTTCACTCTTCCCGCAAAATTACTTATCAGGTTCTTATTAGGCATCATCCTAAAATTAAGTTGCTTCTTCATCACCCAATTGTAATAAGTCCTAGTCATGATGTTCACGGGGGATCTAGGGTCGATGTAAGCTTTCCATATATGCATGTGCCCGATATTGCATGGGATGTTAATGTTAGAGGGGTCTCCCATTTTGATAAGGGGGTCGCCAAAGATATATGTTCTCTCGGGACTATCGAATAAATCTTTATGGTATTCCCGTTCTTCTTTGGTTGGCAACATATCAAAGTATTCTTCTATAGGTTCTACCTCCTCTAATTCCTTTCTACTATCAACCTCAACTTCCCTATTCTCATCCTTAGTCTCGGCTTCTATCCTAACTTCATTCTTGTCACTCTCTTCTATCTCCTTATCTATCGGCTTAATAGTGACAACATTAACAAAGTGGACCTGTTTAGATGATGAGGGATCCTTAATTTGGTTTCTGTTATTGGTGTCCCTAGTGTCCTTCCTAGGTGTGACTAATGCTTGGTTGTTGAGTGCTTTCAACAAGTTGTCAATCTTGTTGGTCATCTCCGTTTGTTGCTGGTTGAATTCGGTTTCGAACCTAGCTATGCGAGCCTCTTGAGATGCCATAAACTTTGACATCAATCCTTCAAGATTGTTGGTACTACCATAGTTGTTAGAAGGATTGTTGTCGAAAGTACGGTTGGATGGTGGACCGGTTGGTTGGTAACGGTTAGGCGGATTGGAGGAATTGGGTTGATTTTGTTTCCACCTAAGGTTTGGGTGATTTTTCCATGAGGGGTTGTATGAATCACCGTATGTGTTTGGCTTGGGCTTGAAAGTGTACCACTTATCTCCCGCTTCGTCGGTACGCGTGGATGCGTAGTCCGCAAAAGCTGTTCCGGGGAGTTCCACACAATCACGAGTGTCGTGGGGACCACTACATAATTCGCATGAAGAAGTGATTTTGTTCTCTTGGCTTGAAGGCTTAGGAGCATCGTAAGATTTCATGAGAAACTTGACTTGGTCCTCAAGTTCCATGATCCTACGGTCGGGAGTGCTAGAATTGTTCGAAGGCAAGGATATTGCCTTGACCATTTTGTTCAAGTCACGGGGATCGTTCCAACTTTCGTTGTCATAGAGAGCAAGATATTCTATGAGTCCCCATGATTGTTCCGCACTTAGATCACGTAGCTTACCACCGGCCGATTGGTCAATGGCTCGCCTCGTGGAGATGTCGATATGGTCATAAAAAATTTGGACTTGGAGCCAAAGATCTATGCCATGATGAGGGACTTTTTGGAGTAAGTCCTTGAAACGAGTCCATGCTTCATAAAGAGATTCATTTTGACGTTGTTGGAACATCAAGATGTCATTTCTAAGCTTAGTAGTTCTCCCCGGTGGGAAAAATTGAGCAAGGAAACGAGTGGTGAGATCATCCCATGTGGTGATGGATCCCGCGGGTAAACGCTCAAGCCATTGACTAGCTTGATACCGTAGAGAGAATTGGAATAGGCGTAATCGGGTTGTCTCTCTAGTTGCAACACCTAGGTCTATGGAATCTACGATTTTGAGAAAGTCCTTAAGATGTTGGTTTGGATCTGCGGAACGAAGTCCATGGAATGCACATCCGCTTTGCACCAACCGGATGGTGTCGGATCGCAAGGGGGTCACATTGGCTCCGGTGAGCTCAATGGTGTTTCGGTAGCCATTGTGGCTAGGTCGGGAATACTCTCCTGAGGTTCGGGGCCTAAGGGGTTCTAGTGGTGGGTTTTGTTGTGGTGGGATGACGGGTTCAAAGATGTTACCACCTTCCATGGTGTCGGATGGTAAAGAGTTACGAACAAAAGCACAAAGAAATGAGATAGACTAAAGAAGACCTAAAAATAAAAATAAAATCTTACTAGAAAGGAATCTAGCAAGTAGACCTAATAAAAAGAAATTCTAACCTAGACAATAACTATTCCCTGGGCTGCGGCGCCAAAAACTTGATGCGTGGGAATCGCAACAGGCTTTACCTCTCGAGGGATCTCGAGAAGCTTACAACCCCCACCAGGCAGTGTACCTGATCGTTGTAGTATAGTATAGTGACAAGTACCGGGGGATTGATCGTTCAGCTTAGGAATAGTGTCGCTAGGATTAGAAAGCCTAAATACTAGTTCTAAAGGTGAGGGATGATTATTTTTGTGTTTTTATATTTTTATGAAAGCAAGTAAAATCTCGGGTTTTGGAAGAGTGGGCGGAATTAGTTGCTATTCAACTAACCCAATACTAAGATGTAATCAAAATAAAATACTAAAAATGAAATTAAGCTAATTAAACTAAGGTTGTGAGCAGTAATTGGAGAAAATGTGTTTACTTAGATTTCACTACTCCCTAGATATCATTTACACGTTAATTACTTGTTATAATTGCATGGATGACGGATCGTATTCCTTAATACCATTCATGGGGTGGCACACATAACTCCCCAATTCTATGAGCTCTTATCTCCTCCTACACCATGCCCAGCACAACTATAGGGATTATAAACAGTGGCTCATGCATTAAATACAACCAATAAAGACCTAGTGCGCCTCGGTTCATGTTTCTTAAGACGTTCAAGCATGTTACCATTTGAAGATCTGCCAGTTTTCTTAAGCCTAACATATAAATCAATCATCCAAGACAAGAATAAACAAGTAATCAACACATAATCAACATCTAGGTTTCATTAGATCTAAGCAAACACAAGATAGATCTAGCCTAGCATGATAGAATTAAGACAAGAACATGACATAGACAACCAACACATAGACATATTGATTGAATTAGAAGAACACTTATCTTGATTAATCATGCAAGGTATCAAGGGGTTGGAACCCTTGAAAAACCTGTAAAGTTACACCAAAATCGTACTTAGGGTTTCTCCAAAAACTTCTCTCTTTAATGTGTGAAAATTAGAAAACTATATATAGAAAAACAGGTCTGACGGCATCAAGACAAACAATGTGACGCCGTCACCTCGCCGCCAAAACTCTCCTCGGACTGCCTAGATCCACTTCTGACGCCGTCAAGACTTAGGTACTTCCAGGCCGTCATGACTCTTTTACTCTTGACGCCCTTCCTACGTGACGCCGTCAAATCCGTTCTGGGTCGTCATGGAAATTCATGAGATTTGCTCTTGACGCCGTCAAGGTTTTGCTCTTGACGCCGTCACCTACTGTTCCCAGCATGGAAAATTAAGACTTTGGCGTTTTCTTCACTTTTATGCTCCAAAAACGTCCGAATTGCTTCCTTTTCCAGATTTCTCTCCCAAAGTACCTAAAATCACAAAAGGAACGATTTAGGGCAATATTTGATCAAATAAAGTCAAATCCGGGCTTAAATGACCCCCTAAAAGTGGTTCATTTTTCGCCTCATGAACAGGGTACCTACAAGAGCCTTGGTAGATAAAACTCCATATGAGGCACTCTACAACAGAAACCCAAATCTGAAAAACCTAAGGATATTCGGATGCACAGCTTATGCCAAGATAACAATACCTCACTTGCAAAAGCTTGATGATAGAAGCATACCCATGATTTACTTAGGAGTGGAGGAAGGATCAAAAGCATATAGACTATATGATCCAAAAGGGAAAAAGGAAACATGTTAGCAGGGATGTAAGGTTTATGGAATCAAAACCATGGGATTAGGATAACAATAGAGAGGAAACAAGTACACAAGGCTCATTTTGGGCAAGTTTTTTGGTAGAAGGAGTCGACAATGGAAACACTACATCAGTCTACTCAGAAAATATTAATAATACCTATCAGAAACATGAACCAATTACTGCTCCAAACTCTCCAATTACCCCACAAACATAGACTTACAACCCAAACTCAGAAGAGGAAGATGCTACTATTAGTTCTATAGAGCGCTCAGAACAGGGATTTAATGATACACCAATACGAGGTTTCAAAGACCTAACGGAAATATATAAGGATGCACGTATAGTTGAAACTGAAAGTCTGCTATTTACGAAAGAAGAACCACGTAATTATAAAGAGGCATCAACGGATAAGAAATGGATCGAGGCCATGGAAATTGAACTATATTCAATTAGCAAAAATAACACATGGACTCTTACTACTTTGCTTGAAAATCAGAAGCCAATAGGACTCAAATGGGTTTTCAAGACCAAGAAGGATGCAAAAGGAGAGATCATCAAATACAAAGCAAGACTAGTAGCAAAAGGATATGTATAAGAACAAGGAATAGACTTAGACGAAGTACTTGAACCAGTTGCATGCGTTGAGACAGTTCATTTGATTTTAGCATTGGCAGCATACCATGGATGGCAAGTACATCATTTGGATGTCAAATCAGCATTTTTACATGGAGAATTGAAGGAAAAAGTCTATGTTACACAACCTGAAGGTTTTATACAACAAGGAAATTCATGGAAAGTTTACAAGCTCACGAAAGCATTATACGGCTTAAGGCAAGCACCACGAGCTTGGAATATGAAACTTGATCAAACCTTAAAGTCATTAGACTTTAAGAAATTTAATCTCGAACAAGTGGTTACACCAAGAGAAGCAAGACTTCCACACTAATAGTTGAAGTTTATGTTGATGCTTTGATAATCACGGGCACTCCAAGGAAGTAATAGACTTGTTCAAATCCCAGATGAAAGACAAATTTAAAATGAGCGACTTAGGGTTGTTAGCTTATTACCTTGGGATAGAAGTTACTCAGACAGGAGGAGAGATTACAATCAAGCAAACAGGATACATCAACAAAATCTTAAAGGATACAAGTATGATGGAAAGTAATGACACAAAGATACCTATGGTTCCGGGTACTAAGTTGGTCAAGGCGGAAGATGGAAACTTGGTTGACGCAACTTATTATAGAAGCCTAATTAGATGTCTCAGGTATCTAATACATACTAGACCAAATCTTAGTTACTCAGTCGGACTACTCATCAGATTTATGTAAGACCCAAAGGATCGCCACCTGAAGGCAATAAAACAAGTAATCCAATATATCAAAGGAACAAAGGAGCATGGTAGTATATACAAGAAAGACAGCGGCTACAAAATTACAGGTTATAGCAACAGTAGTTATAGAATCAATACTGATCAAGGAAAAGGAATTACTGGAATAGTATTCTACTTTGGAGAATCACCTATTACATGGTGCACTCAGAAGCAACCAATGGTAGCGCTCTCATCATGTGAATCAGAATTCATGGCAGCTACTTGAGCAGCATGTCAAGCTTTATGGTTAAAATGGCTACTTAGTGAATTAACGGGTTGGGAGGAAAAGATAATAATACCGAAGGTTGATAACATCTCAGCAGTAGCACTCGTCAGGAACCCAGTTTTTCATGGAAGAAGCAAGCATATCGATATTCGCTATCATTTCATTCGTGAATGCGTAGAGAATGGACACATCAATGTGGAACACATCAGTGGAGAACAACAAAGAGCTGATATATTAACTAAAGCTTTACCAAGACTAAAGTTTGTCACTATGCGACAAATGCTCGGAGTTCAAGATCTAGGACAAAGCAACGATCGAGCCTAAGGAGGAGAATGTGGACATAATCTCGACATTTCTCGGTTCATTTGTAAGAAACAAAAGATAAAGGGCTAAACTTGTTAGTTAGATAGTTTATAACCACTAGTCGGTTAATGGTAATTAAAGGTAGTTATAAAGTTAGTTATGGTAGTCATTTCGGTTGTACCTGTTCACCGAATAGTCACAATGGTTCGCATGTGAACCTATATATACGAAGAATATGTAAACATTACAATGGTTAGACGATATACAAATATTATTCAGTAAAACAACCTGCAACTTATATCGACTAGGGACAACAGGATCTATTAAGTTGCTCCCAAATACAAGATCGAATACATAAGAAGGAACCAAAATAAGAAAGCAAATGCGTTAAGCAAGCTGGCTTGAATGACATTTGCACACTTAACCAAAAAAAGTGTTAGTAGAAAAGCTTGTAGACAAGTCAATATATCATAACCGAATAGCCAACGTTGTAATGGAGGATGGAGAAAGCTAGATGACACCCATAATGGAGTATTTGTAGAATCCTCCCAACAGAGATAAATTTGGTAAGAAAATACGAGTTAAAGGTATGAATTACAAGCTCATTGTGTGTTAGAGTCGGGTATATGACTTTTTAGGAGTTGTGCTCGACTCAAGTAGGGGTGTTCATTAAATGAATATACGTGAAAAATGGTTTTGGTTTTTCTAATTCTTGTTAGAGGAACATATTAGCCTATGATAAAAAGAAAATTGTTAATTGTTAATTGGGCACGCATTATCAAAACCCATATAAAATTATGAAGTGGCTAAAAGAAAATTAATTGTTTATGCGTATACACATTTTACAATTAATTATGATATACACATTATAAACCTTTAAATAGTTCATACATTGTGTAAATAGTAGGGTACCCGTGCAATGCGGCGGCGGATACCCTGTAACTAAATATTACTACACTCGGCCTTATTGTTGATGTTTTAGATGTGTGTGAGAGAAATATGAAATAGTTTGTGTATATTTATATACTATATACTAGATGAAGTTATATGTTTTTAATAATCATTATTGATATTAATGATTTTTAACGGTTACACAATTTTAGTAATGGGCTGTAAATGATTTAAAAACTATATTTAATTTAATATAAATGTTTGTATTTGAATTTAAATAAGGGCAAATACCATAAAAAAGCATTATACTTGTCCTAAAATACACTTTTAGGTATCGAACAAAATTTTTTCCTCTTTGAGGTACTGGACTTTCATTTTTTGGCCTCTTTGAGGCACTTTGTGACTTTTTTGCCTCTCAAATTATTAAAAATCCAGGGGCAAAAATGTCACAAAGTGCCTCAAAGAGAAAAAAATTTTGTTCGATACCCAAAAGTGACTTTCTTGACAAGTATAGTGCTTTAATATGGTATTTGCCCTTTAAATAATGGGATGTATTGAATTTTAAGCCTTCATTTTATAGTAAGTGTGTAGGCTTACTTTTTTTAAGACTTCTTTTTTAACAATTGCCTAAATGCATTATAATGTAGTTAATATGCATATAGAAAATGTAAAGGGTTATATGTAGTTTGATGATATGTCACGACATCGCTAGGTCTTAATAAAACTTGTTTGTATATTGTTTCATTAATTAAATTATAATCTTATACGAACATATGGTTTTGAAATTATAGTCAACAATGTGGGCGTCGGCCTGCCGCGTTGCGGCGGGGGGTTATTTCACTATTGCACGGTATTTTTTTTTTAACAATATACCATAGTGAAACATTAACGAAAAAAGCTTCTGCAGATACATCAATAACTTGCAAGTTAATCAATTCAAAATATTATGTGGCGCTTAGCAGTAATCTTTCAAGTAAAACGATATTTCAACTTCACTTCTCAACATTCTATCGGCGCACCTCCAATTCGTAATCGCGACTCGGTCTCTGCTGCTCCTTAGAAATTGCTGCAGATGAGCTGATATTAAAGCATCTGAATATAACCCCTGCTGTAGCAACGAAATACACCAAAAACAATGAAGCAAAGTTGAATGAGATGATTTGAAACACATAAGCTTTAGTTTGTAGAAATATTAATATCAAACACATAAGCTTTAGTTGAAGCAAAGTTGAATTAATATCAAACTGCTGCAGATGACTGTCTCATACCAGCAACATAAATACGTTAATGACATTAAAAATCAGCCAATCAATTTTTCCACACATCTAACACATATACCAAAGATAATAGTAAATTAAGACAGTCATTACCTTTCCATAAAGGTATTAAGTATCGGATTTTAATATTGCAACTGACACTTGAACTACACTACCTAAACACATAAACCTTGTGATCTTTATCTTGTGTGTTTCCCTGTGATAACTCTTATGGGGTTTTGGGATTGCTTTTTACAGAAGCTATTAATTGGCTAAATTATTAAGAACTTACCAACCCACTAATCTACTTTCCAATAAGCATATAAGCACTTCATCCCAACACTCACAACTGCTTATTTAGTTAATGAAGTAAAGCAGATAAGCACTTAAATAAGCTATCCCAAGCACCATCCAACACATAAAAACTTGTCAAAATAAGTGAGCTACTAACGGGGTCTGAAACATGACACATATTTGGTTTGCCATCTGTTCCATTTGTCAACGGCATTCCATGGTATTCAAAACCTTCAACAAATTTGCTATCATTTTGACAGACTGCAGATGCATTCAGTAGAAACAAACTAAGATGCACAACTTGTTGACATGTTTTTAGATAAATTAATGCGTTCATAGCGAAAATAGTTAAAGGCTGGTCGCCCGCATCTGCAACAATAATAATCCACAATATGTTAAAATAAGATTCGATTAGAATAAAAATTGGGATTAAAGAGTAGGAACTAAACCTTGTAGGTGACCCATTTATCTTCTGGTATTTGTGTAATTACTATTAGCTTGATCAGCGCCAACTTACAATAATAAGTAGCAATACATTAAAATAAGATCCAATAAGAATAAAGAAAAAAGTATGGACTACAAAGAAGCAAAAACACATGAAACAACAATGATCGTTAGAAGTAGAACTAGTATAGCATCATTTGAGAATAATGCAACATGTAAACAGTAACTAAACCTTTTTGGTGAGCCCTGTATTGCATTACACTTGTTATTGTTGCATCAGAACTTGTATCAGGCAAACCAACTTGAACTATAAAAATAGGAATTCTCGTGTTGTTAAAATAAGTTATTAGAATAACAATGAGAACAGTAAAGGTAAATTGAATTGGAATACAAAATACATATAAGTAGATGCCTGCCCAGTTATTTCCTGCGCATTTACTGTTCAGGCCAACGATTGGTGTATGCGTTCGGTATTCAACGTAGCGGCCTACCGTTACCAAAAGTAACCATAATTCAGAATTACTGACTACTGATAAAGTGATATTCAAAATAGTGACTCCTGATGAAGTGGTAAGCTAGAAAAAAATGTTAAGGTCGCACCTTCAGCTGGAGAACTCGTATGAACCAATCCGGGATAAACTATAAGAACATAAATTACCATAATGTTAACGTTAGTTATTATGACAATGAGAATAAAAAACGTGGAGATCGATAAGTCACTTGTCGGAGTGGTTCTTACGTATTTACTAGTCAAGGCTGTAAGGAATTATTGAAGATACTGCTGACAGGTTCCTGCGGAAGCTTAGTGACTTTCTGCTGATGAATGGTTCCTGCGGACGTATAGAGATCCTACGGATAGAGTTAAACCATGGATAGAACTTATGTAATTTAGGACAAGATATGTAGAATATCTTTTATTAGTTTATTATTATTCGTTTCTTGTAAGAAAGGTTAGGGTTTCCAAAAGTATATAAGGAACCCTAGGTCATTGTAATACGTACGAGTTTCATAACATTATTTAGTGAAAGTTTATTGATCCATAGAGGATCAAGTTTAGTATACGTTTGTTTTTATATTCCGCAATAATAACAAGCTCACAGAGATTATCTCACTTAGTCTTACTGGTGATTACATTAGTAGGCTAACGATCTATTGGCTCGTGATCTATCAAGGTATAGATCTCTACAAGTGGTATCAGAGCCACGAGATACTCTCTGTAACCTCAAACACAATCACATAACTTTTCACTCAAGTACCAATGGGAGACAAACCAGGCGGTGATGTTGCTCTCTCAGAAGCAGGCTCTCTCACTCAACAACTACAACAGGTGGCATTCTCTAACAGCAATGCCAAACTTCCTTTTCTCAGGAAGGATGAGTATGAGATCTGGGCCATGAAGATGCAGAACTGGATTGCAAGTGTTGATTATAACCTCTGGAATGTTATACTCAATGGCTGTCTTCCTAAAAAGCAAAGTGTAGATGCTGATGGCAAAATTAAGATTTTGGAACCTGTTTCTGCTGAAGAAATTCTTGCCATACAAAGGGAAAACAAAGCTAGAACCATATTGCTGCAGGCAATCTCTGATAACCACATGGGAGATTTTCATTCCATGACTGATCCAAGAGAAATCAGGTGGGCCATAAAAGCTAGATTTGGTGGGAATGAAGAATCAAGGAGGATGAGAAAGAGTATGTTGAAGCAAGAATTCCAAGAATTCAAGATAACTGAAGAAGAAGGTCTCCACAAAGGTTATGACAGGTTTCAGAAGATTCTGAGTCACTTGAATCAGCTTCTAGCCAGACCTGACAATGAGGAGGTGAATTCCAGGTTTCTAAGAGCCTTGCCTCCCTCATGGTCTCAGGTGAGTATATCATTGAAAACCAAAGGTGGATTGGACTACCTCAGTTTTGATGACTTGTACAACAAACTCAGAGGTTTGGAAGGTGACATAAACGGATTCTGTCCATATGCAACAACTCCTTAACAATCGGCATTTATCAGCTCTAACTCAAACTACATGTCACATACCTATACAAGTCCATCCCAGTACCACAGGTTTACTCAAGTCCATCCACTCTAAGCCAAAATACTCTTTCTCATACACCACTCCAAGTCAAAATCCTCAAGGTTAGAAGATTTGAGCAAAGGGTTGGTAAAAAGCTCAATGTTGATGGTAGAGATGCAGCTAGGTTTGACAGGAGGAAAGTAAAGTGCTATGCTTGTGGAGAAATTGGCCATTCTGCAAGAGAGTGCACAGCCAAGAAGGGTGAAGCCAGTACCAGATATTCAGCATACAAGAAGAAAGAAGTGGAGGCTGGAGAATCAAAGGCATTGGTCACTGCTATTGATGCTAGTGTTGACTGGAATGAGCATGAAGATGCAACAAGTAGCTCTCCTCAAATCTCTTGCATGGCTAGCTGTGATGATAACTTTGGTCTCATGGGAATCTCTCCTCAGGTATCTACTTGTGTTTGTGATTGTGATTCTAAATATACAACTCTAAAAGAAGCTTATGATGAGATGAAACCAAAATATAATGAGTGTTTTATTGAAGCAGCAACTTATAAAGAAGCTTTTAAAACCTTAGAACAACAAAAGATGTGGTTTCAGCAAAATCAATTGGCTTATGAGGAAAAGATTAGAGTTTTAAGTAGAGATTTAGAATGTGCTAGCAATGAATTAAAATTTTCTGAAAAAGAAAAAGCTAGAATTGAGTCTGAGAAAAGTGTTTTACAAGAGAAGTTGGATAAAGAAGTAGCTAGGCATAAAGAGTGGCTTGTTTCAGGTGATAAATTGTCTAGGTTACTCTACAGTAGTAAGTCTGTTACATCTGAGATAGGTCTAGGGTTTAAAAAATATGTAGGTCCAGAAGCTAATCACTACTTAGATAAGAAGAATCATAATTATTCTGTCCCTATAAACTATCTAAAGGAAGGTGAGATGCATGCTGTACCAGGACCTATCATAGGTGTATTTATGCCTACTACCAAAACCTCTGACTTTGATGGCTCACACCATCTCTTTGGCAAAAAGTCTAATGACTTGCCAAATAAGTCTGAAGACCATCCAACCATAGGAACCCCTAAGCCCACATCCCATAAGTTTGACTTACCATAATCAAAGGAAACCACTGGCATTAGGATCAATGACTCCCCTGACTCTAGAAGTATATCTAGTAATGATTCTAACACTTATGTCTCTTGTTCTTCCAGGGACAAGACCTCAGAGACCTCTAGTTATGCCAGCTGTGATTCCAAGACCAAGTCAGACTCACCCAAGTCCTCAATAAAGAATTCTGACAAGTCATCTTACAAGTCTCTGTGGACTCTGAAGTTGCTGCTGATGAAGTTCTTTCTAAGACAGCCTCTTCTGAAGACTTGTTATTTACTTCTTTTGAAAACAATTCCTTTCAGTTTTTACAAAACAATTCTATTTCTGGTGTTTCTTTGAATAATTCTATGTTTAATAAGACATCTTTTGGATTTAATAAATATTCTAAGAAGAAGAAGTGTTTTGTTTGTGGTAGCAAGTTGCATTTAATTAAGGATTGTTATTTTCATGATAAGAGGATGGGTGTTTCTGTGGTTAATAATAGACCTAGACAAAAGTGGACCAAACCTTCATTAGTTCCACAGGCAAATTATAATGTCAGCAGAATGCATTCCATTCCTGCTGATCGGTCTGTTCCTTCTGATAGGTCTGGTTATGCTATTAGATGTATGAATACCAATAGAAATAGATATGGGTCAAGACCATTTTATGGATTTAATCATTGGTATGGATATAATGACCCAATGTTTATGGGAAGGGGTAATTGGGTTTCTGCTGAAAAGTCCTCAACAGATTTTTCTTGGACATATAACAGGCCATATAACTACAGGGATTCCAGGAACAATAGTGGATCTAACTCATCTTCTTGGGTACATCATAATGATCTACAGGGTAGACTCAAGTCATACATGACTTAAGTCTCTTAACATATTCATGTTGTTGTATATTAACTTATTTTGTTGTAGGAACATCCTCTTCTTAATAAAGACTTAGGTATTGTTGATAGTGGTTGTTCAAGAAACATGTCTGGGAATCATGAGAAACTACATGACTTTGTACCTATTAATGGAGGTATAGTGAGGTTTGGGAGTGGAGTAGGAAGGATCACTGGCAAAGGGACCATTAGAACTCCATAGATGGATTTTGAGAATGTCTACTATGTGAAGGAGCTTCAGGGATTCAATTTGTTCTCAGTCTCACAAATTTGTGACAAAAAGCTTCCTGTACTTTTCACTGAAGAGGGTTGTTTCATTCTTTCACCTGAGTTCAAAATACCTGATGACAATCATGTATTGCTAAAGACTCCAAGAAATCATAATCTTTATACATTTCACTTGAATGATGTCAAGCCAGAAGGTGATCTAACATGTTTGGTGGCTAAAGCATCCTTGGATGAATCTACAAAATGGCATAGGAGGATGGCACATGTTAATTTTAAAGTCATCAACAAACTTGCTAAAGATGGACTTGTTCATGGACTTCCTTCCAAGATCTTCACCAATGAGCATAATTGTGTGGCTTGTAATAAGGGTAAGCAACACAAAGCTTCTTATAAAGCCATTACTGCTGTGAGCACAATCTCAGAACCATTGTAGCTTCTTCATATGGATCTTTTTGGTCCAACATCCATCAGGAGTATAGATCATAAATACTTCTGTTTGGTAATCACTGATGCTTTTAGCAGATTCAGTTGGACATTTTTCTTGGTGACTAAAGATCAAACCTTTCAGGCACTTAAAGAATTTATGGCTCATGTTGAAAACTAACTTAACAAGAAGATTAAAGGTATAAGGTGTGACAATGGGACAGAGTTCAAAAATGCAAATCTCATTGAACTTTGTGGTTTAAAGGGTATTAAAAGAGACTATAGCACACCCAGGACTCCACAACAGAATGGAGTTGCAGAAAGGAAGAATAGAACCCTTATAGAGGCTGCAAGATCTATGCTTGTTGACTCTAAACTTCCCACCATGTTTTGGACTGAGGCAGTTGGCACTGCCTGCTATGTGTTGAATAGGGTGTTGATTACTAGACCTCATAATAAGACACCCTATGAGCTATTGACAGGGAAGAAACCTACCATTGAACACTTGAAACCTTTTGGTTGTCAGGTGACCATTCTTAACACAAGTGATCACTTAGGCAAATTTGAAGCAAAAGCTGTTGAAGGGTACATTGTTGGTTACTCAGCTCATAGCAAGGCTTATCGGGTATATAACTTGGCTGCAAAGAAGATAGAAGAGACTCTTAACCTAAAATTTCTGGAAGAGAATGTAAATGTTCAAGGAAAAGGTCATGAATGGTATTTTGACCTTGATTATCTTACAGATTATTTGGGGTATGCTAGACACAAAACTAACCCCTCTGCAGGTATACAAGTGTCACCTTCTAACAGTGCAGGTACCCTACAGGATGATTCAGACAGTGATTCAGAATGTGATGAACCCACTATTGTTGTAATTACTCTACCAATTCAAATAGCAGATCCTCTTGACAAAGAAGCCTCTGATGCCAAATCTGCTGATGATGCAGAAAACTCAACTTATGCAGAAGATCTTGCTAGACTCAAAAAGCAAGAACATGCAGTTGCTGAGGAAGCTAAAAGACTTGGTCTTGAATTTGCTCAAGACACTAAAGCACTCTTAAAACAAGCTGCTGTTGAACAGAGCAGAAAAACTAGTTCTACTGATACATCTGTTGATGCAGTTGCTGATTCTGCTAATGGAGATTCTGCTGAAGGCATTTCTGTTGCAGTTCCTGTTTCCACTGAAACTTCCACTAACTTGGATGAACCTTATGGAAGATTTCCAATTCCCTCAGATCTTGCTAATGTTGAGCAAAGTGATGGTATTTTTCAATCAGCTTCTTATGATGAAGACTTTGCTCCTACTTTAACCAATCTTGATACCTCCATTGATGTTAATCCTGTTTCAACTAAAAGGATCAACACCCTTCATCCACAAGATAATATACTTGGTGATCCAAATGCTATGGTACTCACCAGGAGTGCCATTAAGAATACCAAGTTTGGGCAATGTGCATTTTTGACTTATGTATCCACTCAGAAGAGAGACAATCACACAGATCAGAAGCATTATGTGTTTGCTTGTTTCTTGTCCCAAGTTGACCAACAAGCATTAAACAGGCTTTGACTGAACCTAGTTGGGTTGAAGCTATGCAGGAAGAGATGCAACAATTCAAGAATCAAAATGTTTGGGTCCTTGTTGATCTTCCTGCAGGGAAAATTGCAATTGGGACCAAGTGGATCTTAAAATGCAAGAGGGATGCCAGAGGTATTGTGGTCAGAAATAAAGCAAGATTGGTGGCTCAAGGTTTCAGACAAGAAGAAGGGATTGACTACACTGAGGTCTTTGCACCAGTTGCTAGGGTTGAGGCCATTAGACTGTTTTTAGCCTTTGCCTTATATATGGGGTTTAAGGTCTATCAGATGGATGTCAAGAGTGCCTTCCTCTATGGCAAAACTGAAGAGGAGGTATATGTTACTCAACCACAGGGCTTTGAAGACCCCCATCATCCTAAGAAGGTGTACAAAGTTGTCAAGGCACTTTTTGGACTTCACCAAGCACCAAGAGCATGGTATGATAGATTGTCTACATTTCTATTGGAGCATGGATACAGAAGAGGAGCTATTGACAAGACCCTCTTTATTAAGAAAAACTCCAGGGACATCATTCTAGTACAGGTTTATGTGGATGACATTATTTTTGGATCCACAATGGAAGCATGGTGCAGGGAATTTGAAGAATTGATGAAAGGTGAATTTCAGATGAGTGCAATGGGGGAGTTAACCTTTTTCTTAGGGCTACAAGTCAAACAACAACCTGAAGGGATTTTTATCCATCAGGAGAAGTATGTTAAAGACATTTTGAAAAAGTTTGACTTTGAACTTCTGAGGACTGCTACTACTCCATATGAACCACCCAAGCTTAAGAATCCAAATGAGTAAGATGAGGCTGTGAATGTTCATCTTTATAGGTCCATGATTGGTTCACTCATGTATCTCACAGCTTCTAGGCATGACATTACCTTTGCAGTCAGTGCTTGCTCAAGACATCAAGTCACTCCACTGACTTCCCACCTCAATGCAGTGAAGAAAATTTTCAAGTACATCAAGGGCCAACCCAAACTAGGTCTTTGGTACCCAAGGGAATCACCATTTGTGTTGGAGGCTTACAGTGATAGTGACTATGCTGGAGCTAATTTGGATAGGAAATCCACAACAGGAGGTTGTCAATTTCTTGGTAGAAGACTCATCTCTTGGCAGTGCAAGAAACAAACCATAGTGGCTACTTCTACTACTGAAGCAGAATATGTTGCTGCTGCCAATTGCTGTGGTCAGGTACTTTGGATACAGAATCAGATGTTGGATTATGGGTTTAACTTTATGAACACTGAAATCTACATTGATAATCAAAGTACTATTTCTATTGTTAAAAATCCTATTTTTTATCAGAGAACTAAACATATAGAAATTAGGCACCATTTTATAAGAGATGCAAATGAGAAGCATCTAATTCAAGTGCTTAAAATTCATACTGATGATAATGTGGCTGATTTATTAACAAAAGCTTTTGATGGACCTAGGTTTAATCACCTAGTTGTCAACATTGGGATGGTTAACCCTTGAATGCTATGTTTGAGGGGAGGCATATGCCTCGTGGGAGGATTGTTATTGTTGTTTACTATGTAGATTATTATGCTTACTATTATATTATTGTGTTTTCTAACCTTTTCTTGCAGGTTTCTCACTAATCTTGTATATTAGTTTGGTTGTTCTTTTGTGTTTTGTTTGGATGTTTGGTTTCAGGTCATGTTCCCGCTGATATACAAAGATCTACATTACTTCTATCAGTGGAATCAGATGTAAAAGACATAAAAGTAAAATATTTTATTCATCAGAAGAAAACATGGTACATCAACAACATGATCAGACATCAGAAGAAACATAAAAAGCATCAATCAAAAACAAACAACCACCATATCCCTAAGCATCAACCCCCTACTCCATCTTCCTCTTCCCCTTGCCCAAGTCCTTTGGGTCTGGCATTTTCTTGTGGACCCCTCTGGATTGCATGTCCTTGTTCCAAAGTTTGGGAGCAGCAAGACCCAGGACCACCTTCAATGGACCCTTGTTCCTCTTTGAGGACTGTGGCTCCTCAGGGACAGAGATCTTCCTCATATATGTACACACCCTCTCCATTTCAGAAGTCAGGAATGTTGTGACAGGAGTGAAATCAGGGACAACCATAGCTAGAGGATTTGGAGTTTCCTTTGCGTCAGTGGTTTCCTCTGATGAGGTTGGAGATGGACAAAACTCTGAAGGACCTTCACCTAGGTAGTGGCATGATCTTTGGATTTGAGGTATGTCAAAGGTGGAGTCTGATGAATCAGAAGAAATTTCAATGACTTTGGGGGATGGCTTCATGATTTGAGTATGAGAAATACTTTGGGATATGTTATTTGTGTACTAATGGGGTTGTGAGTTGATTATGCCTTGAAGACTTTTTATAAAGACTTGATTTGGGTTTAATGTGAGTTAATGCAAGTAAATGGGAGGTGGTTGAGTCAGTAGCAATTACTAATTGTGCAAGTTGTCCACTTAAGTGGATTCTTCGGATGAAAGTCAATGGGTTTGACCACATGCTGCTGATACTATCTATTTTGTTATGAAGTGTGTTCCTGCTAATGGCTTATTTAAGATCACTTTATTCAGGGGAATGCAAATCTTTCAACAGAATTAAACACAAGTAAACACAAACAAAGCAACATTTTTATTAATTCTTCAGAAGTACATTAAAGGACAATGAAATTGAAAGATTAACAACAAATTCCTATTCTACTTTTCCCTTGCCCTTGCCTTCCACAGTCTTCTTCTTGCCTTTGTTGTTGATGTTGAAGATTCCTTGCCACTGAGGACAGGGCAACCCCATCACAACCTTTCTTGTCTTTGGCAATGGGGGATTTACTTTTCTTCTTCTTGGACGAGAGGACTGAGGTTTCTCAGGGGTTGTGGGGTTGTAAAGTGCATCATTATCATCATCCTCTTCATCAGAAGAAGTGAAGATGAAGGGAGACTCATCAGGATTGGGAACTCTGTTTGCCCTCTCCAATGCATTCCACCTTCTCTCCATCTCTCTTTGGTACTCTGGATCATCGATTTTAGAAGGGTATGGTGGAAGATCTTCTGATGATGATGAACTTGGAGCAGGCACATCATGTTTCTTCTTCTTGGCTTGTTCTTTTGTGAGACCACGAGGAAGTGTTGGCATATTGAGTGGTGGTGGAGATGTTAGTGAATCAGAAGTATCAGATGAGTCAGAAGAAAGGTCGATGATATTTTGCCTGGCTGCCATGGTTGTATTGTTGATTGAAGGAATTGTAATTAGGGATTTGAATTGTGTGGAGAGATTTGGGGATAATTAACCTTTATTTATAAGATCATCCCAACCGCGTGTCTTTATTACCATAAATGCGAGGTAGTTTTGAGATAATTAAGGGTTCTTTGAAATTTGAATTAAGAGATCTTTTTCAAAGATATTTGGTTTCCACTGAAGGGAAGATTCTGCTGATTGATTCTACGAAAGGTTCTGTTAAATGAATGGTTGACCGTAGTCAACGTTTGACTATTTTCTGCGGATTGACCATTTGGTTTCAGCCGTTTGACTTGGTTTCTTTGGATGAGTCAGTTTAATTGGGATTTTCTTTAGTTGATTATTGGTCAAAGATTTCTTTCCAATAATTCATATCAGTTTCATTCCACGTTTGGTAACTTCCATAATTAACCAAGACGTGCATATCCCACTCACAAATTAACTGATTCCCTCTCGCTATAAAATTTCAAAAACCATTTCAACATTCTTCAGAACTCCCAACCCTAATTTCTTATTCTCAATCAATGGCTGAACTACTTTTCAAAGGAGATCATAACAAACATGCCTTTCTTGGTCGTGGTAAAAATGATGAAGATTATGTGGGCATGATCGAATTTCTCCAAAGATCCAAGATTCGTTATGCTCTGCTCCAATATCCAAGTGTTATTCATGAGTCTCTTGTTGTACAATTTTGGGAAACAGCACAAACAAGGACTGTTGAAGATGGACCAACAGAGATTGTTGCTGTCATAGATGGGGAAGAATATGTGGTTACTGAGTCATTGGTCAGGACTCAATTACAATTGGATGATGAAGGAGGAGTGACTGATTTGCCTAAAGAAGAGATACTTAGAGGCCTTCAGGCTGCTGGTTATAGTAGAGATGGGAAAGTGTGGTACAAGAACTTGTTTTGCCCTAAATGGAGGTTTTTGACACACACTTTGCTTCAGTGCATGGGTTCTAAGTCTGGTGGATGGGACCAATTCTCTACAGACATTGCTCTTGCCATTATGTGTCTCTCTCAGGGAAGAACATTTAACTTTTCTAAGTATATCTTTAATGCTATGCTTGAAAATGTTAAGGATACCAAACTTAAATATTTAATGTATCCTAGGTTTCTTCAAATCATTTTAGGCATTCAGACCACTAACCCTACTCATTTGCCTGTTAAGGGTTTATCTAAAAAGTTGTTTACTCAAATGAAAATTAAATTTACTGGTGAACACAGACCCTTACTTCCAGCTATGTTGCCTGCTGGCAGTGCTCCTGATGGAGTAGCTGCTGATGCAGCTGCTGATGCCCCGGTGGGCAATCCCCCTGATGGAATGGCTGCTGATGCAGCTGTTGGTGATCAGGATCCTTCTGATGCTCAAGCATTAGAAGATTCTCCTAACAGAACTGAAGTTACTCCTAATGCAAGTGCATCAGTTGCCTCTGATGTTCAGCCACCACCTTCTCCTAGGTCACCCACACCTGTACCTTCACCAATGGATATTAATTCTCCTGAGCATGAGCTCCATGAGAATTTAGGCTTTGACCAACCTGTACACTCACCACAACTTACAAGACTTCCAACACCTAGCCCATTGAGACCTCAATTTGAGGACCATGTAAATGTAGATGTAGATGTAAATTTAGATTATTCTACTCACAGGACCAATGATGCTTCCAATGCCACAGATATCCCTATTGGTGGAGCTGAAGGTCCTGTTACTCTCACTTCTGTATCTGCTTTGTTGAACAGGTATGTAACTAAGGTGGACAAGTTGGAGAATGATCTGAACTTCACCAAAAAGAATCTTAGCAATGCTGTTCTGACTCTAATTGGAAGAGTTAAGAAGTTGGAGGCTAAGCTTAAGCAAAGGAAGAGACAAGGTGTGGTGTATGAATCAGATGAGGAATCTACTAAAGCATCTGACAACATTGACTTGGAAGGCCTTGAACTTCTTGCTGCTACCACATTGGAGAGTGTTCAGAAGAATGTTGTTGCTGCTAGGCCTGCACCATCTACTCATTCTACTGATATTAGGCCTGCTCCAACTGCTGATGTTGCTCATACTGCTGATGCAAGTGTTCCAAAGGATTCCAGAGTCATTTATGTCAGGAGAAAGCATTCTGCTGATAAGACTTCTGCTGATGCTCCTAGAAAGAAGACTTCTGCTAATGCTCCAAGAAAGGAATCTTTTCCTACTACTATACCAGAAGTGAGCACTCATGCTACCTCAGCAGATATCCAAGCTGAATGTCCTAATGATTCTCCTGATAAGGCTTTTGTTCCTCCTGAGACTACTACACTTAAGCAAGACAAAGGAAAGTCCATATTGGTTGATCCAGACATTCCTTCAAGAGTGAAGTCCAAGGTGGAACTTCCTAATGAAAAACTTAGTGAGATTGCTGATGCACACTTGCAAAATAAAGAGAATGTTGCAGCTACAAAGGCTCAGTTGGATATGAAAGCCTTAGAAGCACTTGCTAGGAAAATTCAAGCTGATTTGGATAAGATGGGACCTACATTTACTACCACTCTACCTGCTGAAAGACAAAAGGAACTAGATGACATAGCTCAGAATCTTTCTGCAGAACAATGGGAAAACTTGGCTGCCCAGGCTGTTACTAAGCCTAATTTGGGTGAATCAGTGCTTGGAGTTGATAACCCTGCTTTTGTTCAGATGATGGTTGAAATAGGAAAGTTGCAGAGACAACAGGAGGCAGAGATAAAAGCTAAGCATCAAAAGGAAAGACCTTGGACAAAGGCAAAAATAAATAAATACATGAGGAATTTTGTAAAGAATCAGGGATGCTCTATGTTTGGGTCAGGATGGACTCAAAAGAAGGTTTGGGGATTTTCTGATACACAGCTTACCTCTTACTATGATAAGATCATTTCCAATCTTCATTCCTCTGGTATAAATGTCCAAGATGTTCTGGTGTTTAGAGGTAGACTTTTGGATGAGCCTGTTGCTAAGAGAACCAGGCTTAATGATACTGCTGATCAGCCTGCTGAGTCCATTGGGTCATTTCATGGTGGTCAGGAGAAAGTGCATTCTCCTTCAGTGTTGCTTCAGAGGGATGATACTCCTGATGCTTCTCATCATGATACTGCTCAATCTCAACCGGATACTACTCAAGTTCCACATGACGTTTCACATGATGCTTCAGCAGATACTCCAATAGAAGTACCTGATGATGATGCTTCTGAGGATGTTCCTGTTGATGTTTCAGCACAATTTGCTCCTGATACTTCCAAACAGGTGCCTAAAGAAGAACCTGCTGATGGTCCTTCTATTCTTGTTACTACTGCCACTAGGAGGAAGACTAAAGCTATCAAGAGGAAAGCTCCCAAAGATATTCCTTTAGAGGACAGTACTACTTTCCTTGATTATGCTTCTGATGATGGTCAAGATCCTGTTGTTTGGGAGAAAAGTGTGAAATGGGAACTTGTTGCTTCTGAGCTTGGTCAAGGACAAGTATATGTCATAACTAGGCAAGATGGATCTACAAAGACATTCTTGTTTCAGAGCCATATCTTACATATGGTGGACAAGCAAGATCTTCTCTCCCTTTATGACTGGGTTACCAAGTATTATCAAACTCATTCCCCTGATGAAATTGGAATGTATTTAATGGGAGATTTGCAGATTTTGTGTGATTCTTATAAAGGTGATTCTGGTGTGAAGTTTCAAGTATGGAAAGGTCAAAAGACATGGGTGGTTGACTATTGGAAGTTCTTTCCTCTTCTTAATGTTCATATGATTGTAACAACAACTGGTAAGACCTTATACTGTTGGGCTGATGTCCTTTACCCAATCACAAAGGAAGTAATGAATCTCATGCTGGAGGCAAAGCTTTCTGTTCCTTTGGATATGACTGAGAATGATCTTCATCTTGCTGAACAATTGATAAGGTTCATCAGAAGAAGTATCTTGACTAAGCAGGAACTGGCAACCAAGCATGGCATTCAAATGGACTCATATCTGCAATGAGCTGGTCTTGGTATGGTATTTTGTTGTATATTTTTCTTTTCTTCAAGTTAAAAAAAAAAAGAAAAAAAAAAAAAAAAAAAAAAACCTAACATATTTGTATAGTTTTGTGTATGTTGTATGCAGGTTTGGTGTTGATTCTCATCACACTTTTTCTGGTACTCAACTTACCTGATGTTGACAATTCCATCAAAAAGTTGGCTAGCCCAAAGGGTACAGCTTTGGTAAAGACTCATCAAATCTGTTGATAGCTGTAATGGTTTGCTCAAAACCATAGGGTTCTCAACTCACCCATGCTTTATTGCTGAGAGTTGAAATGGTTGTCAATTGACCATGGATTTTTCCTGTTTGGATTCCAAATAATTGGCTAGCCCACATGTATATGGCTTGTGGTAAAGGCAGTGGAAAACCATATTTGGTATTCAATTGACCAAGATGATTTTTCATCAATAATTGACTAGTCCTGAGCAAACGGCTACAGGTAAAGACTTCTCAAATCCGTTTATAGCTGATGATTTGCTAAAAATCATATTCTTTGGGTCATCAGTGTACCATAGTTTTTAACTGAGAACACTTGGCTACTCCAGTAGTGATGGCTATTGGTAAAGAGACATCAAATCCATTATTTTCAATGATTCACCTCTCACAGGAATTAACACACCTAGATGTGATGAGAACAGTATGAAACTTATATGTTTTGATGTACATTTGGTCATGTGTTGCTGCAAAGAATGGAGTTTTCAAATCCTTATTGATCATAGAGATTCTACTTATGAAGATTCTTTGCTGCTGATGTTCATCCTCAATCCTCTAGTTTGTGCTATTGGCGATCATCATGAAATCTTGAACTTAACTGTGTCAAATTCAAGATTAGGGGAGGATTGTAAGGAATTATTGAAGATACTGCTGACAGATACTGCTGACAGGTTCCTGCCGAAGCTTAGTGACTTTCTGCTGATGAATGGTTCCTGCGGATGTATAGATATCCTACGGATAGAGTTAATCAGTGGATAGAACTTATGTAATTTAGGACAAGATATGTAGAATATCTTTTATTAGTTTATTATTATTCGTTTCTTGTAAGAAAGGTTAGGGTTTCCAAAAGTATATAAGGAACCCTAGATCATTGTAATACGTACGAGTTTCATAACATTATTTAGTGAAAGTTTATTGATCCATAGAGGATCAAGTTTAGTATGCGTTTGTTTTTATATTCCACAATAATAACAAGCTCACAGAGATTATCTCACTTAGTCTTACTAGTGATTACATTAGTAGGCTAACGATCTATTGGCTCGTGATCTATCAAGGTATAGATCTCTACAAAGGCAACCGCCGGTATGTGCATTTGACCTTCAATGTGCACGCCTGCGGTGTTCAAAAGTAAATGGTATTAAAAATTAGTGATTCATGATAAAGTAATATGAGCATGGTACGCTACCAAAAAAATAAGTCTTCCACTTTCAACTGGCTAGCTCTTGACAAACATACTGGTGAGTGCTTATTCACTCACCTTTTCTTATCCAAATTTAGACTAAATAATCCAAAAACTAACCTAAATTGCCAAAGAAAGTGTGTTTTTAAGATTGTGAATGTGCAGGTACGGATATTTCATAAAAAGATAAAAAATCAAACAAAATCCGGCAAAAATGAGCACGAGAGTGGAATGAGTGTTGAAAGTCAAAGCCGGGAATCTGAAAGTCAAAGTTGAGCTTACAAAGTCCAAAGAAGACCTCAAAGTTTGGAGAATTGACATATTTAACCCTTGAATAAAGTTTAAAGAGATTGTCAAATTTAGTTCTCCAAGATTAAAAAATTGTCAGAAATAGTCCTTTGAAGATAACTTTGCAGAAGTAACAATATTGGTCCTTTGAGAATCAGAATATTGCAATTAAAGCCCTTTGATTACAGAATTTAGAAATGGCAATTTCAGTCCTCATAATTTCAGTTTTGCCATGTTTGATCCTTGTTCACTTTTCATTGCAAAAATCTGAAATTATAAGTTACCAAATCCATTAGCCTAGTCCAAAAATAATTATTTCAAGTATTAATCTAACACTCCAAGACCAATTCCCTTAAAACCAAAAGCCCACTTCCAAAATAAAAAACCCGAGCCTAATCCCTTCGGTCAACCCTCACTTTCACTCAGTCAAAAAATAATAAATTAATCTTTACCCTTCCCGCCCCCCAATTTTACCCAACCTGGAAAGTTACATGAACCCTAGAAACCCCGCCCATTTTAATTACCACAATTAAGGGTGTTTTGGTCTAATTACATGCTTCTAGATGCAAGTCAATGGTATCAGGTGTGTGTCAGAGCAAAAGAAACACAAAGAATGACACATGGCAAATGCTCACTGGTTCCTACACGTCATAGATGATGATCTAAGGGTGCAAATCAATTGGGGATTGATGAATGATGATCAAAGGGCGTGGACGAGCTCTAAAGAAACACAAAGCACACGAATTGCCAGCTTGGCAATCCATGACCCCAACTCACTAGAACCTTCTTCATTTTGCTATAAATAGAGGGTGTTTGTAGCTCATTTGAGCATGTAGTTTAGAGTATTGTTATGTTGCTGAAATTTCTTTCAATTATATTAGTTAAAATTTAATTTTCATTTGTACTCTCTTTTATATTTCAATAAAATTTGTTTATCATTTTATGATTCAATCTTATTAGTTACTATTTGTTTAGGTTATTTCATCTTAATTTCAGTTTACCTTGATCTCATTTACCATTTTATACTTTTACATCCTTTGTTCTAGTTTACATTTCATCAAAAAGTAAAAAAAAAAAAATAAGAAAAATATATAAAAAATACGAAAATTATTGTTTAAACAGCTTGCATCCAAGTTTTTTAGTAGTTTAGAACACTTCATTTTAGCTTACATAGCTTTTGTGAGGATGTTTATAGCTCAAACCTGATCAAATCACTCAAAAGCTTGCACAGTCAACAAAAGTCAAACATAAGATGAATGTGATGAATCTGGTGTTTATTGATAGTCCAATTGAAGAATTGGAAGTCATTGGCCTATCTAAAGATAGGCTAGCTTAGTGAAACCTGAGGGTATAATTTGTAAGATCTTAGTCCCATTTTTTAGATTTTTATTGCATTTACTATTGATTAGTATAGATTTGAGTTGCTAGTTTGTTTGATTGTCATTTTCTGTTTACTTTTATCACTTGTTAGCTTATCTAGTCATTTGTAGTCTTTTACTTGTTTACTAGATCAAATTACATGTTTCTATTTCATTACTGCATTAAATGTTGTAAACCTATGATTCATTGCTATTGATGTTAATTGTGGTAGTTTACTGTTCATCTAGTCTTTATTATTGATTTGAGACTTGTTTTGATCATTATTGAGGTGGATTGAAGTTTAAATAAGTGAGTTATAGTGAAACTGCTAGTTAAGGAGTGTTTGGTTTATGTTTGTTTACTGAGTTTGAATGTGATATAGTTTGAGTTGGTTATTAAGTAAGGTTGCAGTAGTGATAAGTAGGCTAGAAATAGTATAAAATCAGTAGGTTATAGTGTGAAAGTCAAAATCTAGTTCTAAACTTAGTGTACTGTTGGATTTAGTGATTACAGTTGGGTTAATACTATATTAAGTTGATAAACAGATTAGTGTAATTCAAAGTTGTTATAGCTTATTTCAACATAAATGTTAAGATTAGCTTGGTGGAATTTGGATTAAGTCAACTTGTTCAAGCATCATTAAAGTCAATTATGTCAGGATCATGTGCTCAATAGGTAGCTGAATCAGTGAACAATTAGAACTGTAATTGGTGATTAGTGATAGGGCTTTTGTGGTTTTTAGATACTCAGTAGTACAAGGTTGCATTTGCCCCACTCATTTTCTGGTTTAGAGCTTATTTAGACACCTTATTCTAGCCTGCAAAATAGGATCATAGAACAAGGCCTACTGTTGTGATTATAAGCCTGCAAGTGTTCTAGTTAACTTGTATCTTGGTAACTTTGCATCAATTAAGTAGATTTAAGCTTATAGAAGTGAGTTACTTGATTCCTGGTCATCTGGCTTATTCTGTTAGCTTCTGCTTATTTCATTGGCTTATTTCAAACTGCTTATTGGACGTTGTGTTGCATTCTGTCTTACTCCTGATCTAATTTGAGTTTATTTGAGCTTATCTGAGTATTAGACACCTTCTATATCAATTTCACTCAGTTTGGTTGCAAGTGCTTATTAATAAGCACTTGTAATAAGTTGTTTCTGCCTAAAAAGCACTTTATCTAGCTTATTTTTCTCTTTTCAAATTTTTCCTAGGTTTCTATTAATATTTTAGAATTTTCATAAAAATTTCATATTTTTCTGAGTTAGTTTACTATTTTTCTCATTTTATTTCAATTTTTAATCACTTTTTAATTCATTTTTAATAAAAAAATCAAATAAAAATCAGAAAAAGCTTGAAAAATCCCAAAATATTTTAGAAAATTATTTTCTGTTATTTTTGATTTTTCAAAACTTATTTTGTATTTTTCACAATTACTTTTATAATTTCTTTTATTTTTAATCACTTTTAATATTCCGAAAATAAAAAATAATTCATAGAAAATTAATCAAAATTCAAAAAAATATTTTTCTTTTTCTCAAAATTATTTTTAGTAGTTTAAGATTTTTAGAAATTTATTTTACATTTTTATGATAATTTTTCATTAAATTTCACTTTTTAATTCGTACGTTACGTATTAAATTCGCGATTTATAATTTGTTTTACAATTTGAAGTAGTTGTGCTTTAGTGACTTGTACCTTTAGCATTGTAATTAGTTTCTCTTCACTCTTATAGTTTTAAATATCACAATTTCACTTTCCCACTTTTTCACGACACGATTTCACGAATCGAATATCACGATTCCATTCACTCCTTCACGGGAAACGAACTCGGGATTTGTATTTCTTGCAAATCCTTTGGAGTATTACACATATATATAAATTTTCTTATCAAATTTTTGGCGCCGCTGCCGGGGAAGGTTTGAAGTGAATTTTGATTTTCGTTTTTAAAAATCGTGTTTTGAAAAACCTTCCTCATTATTTTGTGAATATTTTCTTTATAAAAATATAAAAAGTAAAAAAATCAAAACACTTTTACTAAAGTGTTTTCAAAAATACAAAAATAAAATAATATCCTCACTCTTGAGAGAATGTTGTAAACCATTCCCGAATAAACAACAAAAGAAACCGTGAAATTAAACGTTATCGGAATACTCTATTGCTACAACCAAATAAACGGGCAATGCAGAGGTCTTGACATTAAATTGCAGACCGAAGAGAGATCCATTCTTCTCTCCCACTCCGCTGCGCGTAGTTTTAGAGGAAACGGTTACGGCAAACGTAACGGTTACAAAAAGAAAATAAAAGTTTTTGTGTTTTGTTTTTCAATAAATTAAAAAACAGCCAAAAATATTTCCCAACCAAAAATACAAAAATATTTTCTTTTTCTTTTTCTTTTTCTTTTTCTTTTTCTTTTTCTTTTTCTTTTTATTTTTCATTTTATTTTTGGTGTATGAACACCTGCTCATCTTTTGAAAGTCTTATTTCTCCACTTTCTGATCTCGAAAGGGTAATACGTCACAATCACCGGGTTCATTTCCCAACCGCTGAGGAAATGAACCAAAACGATCAACACATGGGACCCCCGTCGATGGGTGGTGCTCAAAATCACGGGATCCCTCTGATGGGACCCCAACCGGCTTTTGATTTACGTCCGATGGAGGAATAACTCCAATCACCATTCAATGGTGTGAGGAAGGCCATCGTGATTCCCAATATCACCGCAAATCAATTTGAAATTAATCACGGGTTACTCAACATCATCACGAGCATCTCCTTTCACGGGTTTGAACATGAAGACCCATATGTTCATATTCGGAATTTCGCCGACATCGCTGAGACTGTTAAGATAAATCAAGTCCCTTACGATGTGGTGAAATTGAAATTGTTTCCTTTCTCCCTTAAAGGGGCAGCCCGGACTTGGCTGGAAAAGGAACCATTGAATTCGATTCACACTTGGGCAAATTTAGCTTCCAAGTTTGTGAATCATTTCTATCCTCCTTCTAAAATTTATAATCTCCAAACTCAAATCTTTCGATTCCAACAAGCTTTCGATGAATCGTTCAGCAAAGCTTGGGATCGATTTAAAGATTTACTTGAAAAATGTCTGAATCACGGGTTCTCACCCTTGCATCAGATTGATACTTTCTATAATGGGTTGTGTCATGCTGATCAAGACTCACTCAATTCTGCTACGGGTGGGAACTTGTTATCTCGTAACATTCAAGAAGCCTTCACAATCATTAAGAATAAGGCTCGAGTGAGGATGGCTAGAAGCAAACTTCAAGCTTCAAATGCTAGTAGTAAAACTAATGATGAAATAATGAACATGCTAGCCGCTATAAATAAGAAAGTTGATGCTATGTCTATTGCAAAACCAGCTCATCAAGTGAATGTAGTAAACCATAATTGTGAAACTTGTGGTGGTCCACATCCGTATTATGAGTGTCCGGCAACCGGTGCCTATGCTCATGAGAATGTGTATGTTGCAAACACGTACCCACCTCAAGGAGATCAAAATCTTCTCAGCTACCGTTCGAACAATTATCTTGGACCACCCGGTCTTGGACCACCCAGTTTCCAAAATCAGAGTCATAATAACAATGTGCAAAACCGTACCCATCAAGTCAATCAAAATCAAAATCGAAAAAATCATGGTTTTCAAAATCAAAACCAAGGGGTTAATCAAAATCGGAATTTTCAAGGGAATCAAAATCAAGCCCCGAATCAAGGGAATTTTCATCAGAATCAAGGGAATTTTCAGGGAAATTTTCAAAATGCCAATCATGGGAATTATAATCATGGAAATCAGTATCATAATCCGGGTTTTAATCAAAACAACCGAGGGCAAAATTTTAATCAAAATCAAAATGAGGTTCAAAATCCGTCGCCCTCGGAAGAGATTCTTAAGCAAATCATGAAAAACCAAGAGATAATGGCTAAGGAAATCCTTGAACTTAACAAGCGTTTAAATGATCGACCCTCGGGCTCGGGAACTCTTCCAAGCAACACGATCACTAACCCGAGGGGCGATGTCAAAGCGATCACGACTAGGAGTGGTGTTTCATATAATGGACCAACGGTTCCGACTACCTCTTCTTCTCTTCCTCCCAAGGAAGTCGACCGTGAAACCGAGGTTACAACGGATATGGAAATTCCTATTAATAATGGAAGGACCGAAAACATCCAACCTCCGGTTGTCCAAACGTCAAAAGGAAAAGAAAAAGTTGTTTACGAAGATGAGAAAGAAATTCCTGTCAAAACATTGCCTTATCCGTCACGTTTAAATGAACAAAAGCACCGTGAGAAAGTTAATAATCAGATGGAAAAAGCCTCGCGGATGCTATACTTTTGATGTCAAAATTTGCTTCTATGATAAAAAGTCTTTTGAATAACAAAGAAAAATTGTTTGAGATGGCTAAAACCCCATTGAATGAGAATTGCTCAGCGGTTCTTCTGAAAAAGCTTCCCGAAAAGCTTGAAGACTCTGGCAAGTTTCTTATACCGTGCAATTTTTTGGGGATGGTTCAATGTTTCGCCTTGGCCGATCTTGGTGCTAGCATTAACCTCATGCCATTATCGATTTGGAAAAAGTTATCTCTTCCCGACTTGACACCGACTTGCATGACCCTCGAGCTTACTGACCGATCTACTTCCCGACCAATAGGAATAGCCAAGGATATTTTCGTCAATGTGAGAAAATTTAATTTCCCTGCCAATTTTGTGGTTGTCGATCTTGATGCTGATCCACGGGTTCCTCTCATTCTCGGGAGAGGATTCCTAAGGACTGGCCATGCTTTGATTGATGTTTACGATGAGGAGATTACCTTATGTGTTGAAATGAAGCTGTTACGTTTAATCTGGACCAAACCGCGAGATACTCCTCCAATTATAATCACATATCCGTCAACCGAATAGATGTTATTGATGCTGCAACAGAGGAGTATTCTCAAGAGCTTCTTGATTTTACAAATAATGCTTCGAGTGGCTGATGCGTGGGAATCGCACCTTGCTTTACCTCTCGAGGGATCTCGCGAGGCTTACAACCCCCACCAGGCAGTGTACCTGATCGTTGTAGTATAGTATAGTGACAAGTACCGGGGGATTGATCGTTCAGCTTAGGAATAGTGTCGCTAGGATTAGAAAACCTAATTAATAGTTCTAGAGATGAAAGATGATTATTTTTGTGTTTTTATATTTTATGAAAGCAAGTAAAATCTCGGTTTTTAGAAGAGTGGGCGGAATTAGTTGTTATTCAACTAACCCAAAAACTACTTTGTAACTAATTAAACTAATGAAAATAAAATTAAACTAATATTAAACTAAGGTTGTGAGCAGTATTTGGAGAAATTGTGTTTACTTAGACTTCATTACTCCCTAGATATCTTTTACATGTTAATTACTTGTTACACTTGTATGAATGACGGGTTGTATTCCTTAATACCATTCGTGGAGTGGCATACATAACTCCCCAACTCTATGAGCTCTTATCTCCTCCTACACCATGACCCAGCACAACTATAGGGATTGTAAACAGTGGCTCATGCATTAAATACAACCAATAAAGACCTAGTACGCCTCGGTTCATGTTTCTTAAGACGTTCAAGCATGTTACCATTTGGAGATCTGCCAGTTTTCTTAAGCCTAACATATAAAATCATTCATTCAAAACAAGAATAGACAAGTAATCAACACATAATCAACATCTAGGTTTCATTAGATCTAAGCAAACACAAGAGAGATCTAGCCTAGCATAGTAGAATTAAGATAAGAACAAAAGATAAACAACCAACACATAGACATATTGATTGAATTAAGAGTATACTTATCTCAATTACAATGCAAGGTCTCAAGGGTTTGGAACCCTTGAAAAACCTGTAAAAGAGGCACCAAAATCGTCTTTAGGGTTTCACCAAAACTTCTCTCTCTTTAATGAAAAAACTAGAAAACTATATATAGGAAAATCGTCCTGACGGCGTCAAGAGTTAAATCTGACGCCGTCAACTCGCCGCCATACACTTCCTCGGACGCCCTAGATCCAATCGTGACGGCCTATGTGACGCCGTCACCACCCACGGTAAATTATTCTTGGCCACTTTGACGCCGTCATAACTCCATCTGACGCCGTCACCAGCTACGGTAAATTATTCTTCATGTCTGACGCCGTCAAGAGCAAACCCTTGACGCCGTCACCTTGTATTTCCAGCTTGGATTTTTGGTACTTTGTCGTTTTCTTCACTTTATGCTCCAAAAACGTCCAAAATAGCCTCTTTTCCAGAATTCACTCTCCAAACACCTAAAATCACAAAAGGAACGATTTAGGGCAATATTTGATCAAATAAATTCGGATTCGGGCTTAAATGACCCCCTAAAAACGGATCATTTTTCGCCTCATCATATACCCTTACACTTGAGATTTGCTTGTCCTCAAGCAAATGAGCTTTTATTCTACTCAAAAGACAAGTTAGGGGTCATTTAACACTAATATAAAAGTAATTACAACAAATAATCGTTCCACTAAAGACCAATAGACAAGCACGGAGGTCATACACAAGCACCTCACAAATAGTGTTTAGATACTCACATCTCTCGGGTGTAATAAAGTAATATAACATTATGGAAATGGAAGATATCTCTCACTACCTGTCATAGCAAAATAGATTACCATAGGCTTGGGAAAGGATCAAACCTCCACCACATGGCGTAAGCACCTAGGATAAACTATCAAAGAGGTCTTTTAAAAGGGTTATATCGTTAGGTGTAGGGATATGAATTACACGGTTTTGTTGGATAAAGGGAATTTTACTGGTAGCGAGTTAACAATCTTAGTAAATTACATGTACAAGATGGCGTTGCTAAGCCAAGACTAGACTCGACTTAAGCTAATAAATGAAAAATAACAAAAACATAAAATGAACATAGAATAAAAACGGGATGGTAGTCCGTATGTTTTTCTTTCTTTTTCTTTTCTATTTTTTTTTTTTTTTTTTTTTTTTTTTTGCATACACTCTTACCCTACCATCCAAAATAATACATCATAGGGGATGAGAATTCCCCTTACACTTGAATCTTTACATACTTTACATTAAACTATTCTAGTGACTCGAATTAAGAAAATCAAAACACTTGGAGCACTTTTAAGATTAACGCACATATGGGGGTAATAAGTGATGTTCTTCCCCATTACTCCATAAAATAAGTACTTACCCATGAGTCCCAATCGTCCCAAAACAATATGTACAAGGATATGACTCGACTTAGCAACCATGTAATCAATTAGAAAGTTAACTTAGGGTTTAACAAATAACAATAATGCACTAAAAATGAGCGCATACACGGAAGGCTAAGGCGATTTGGGTGTACATTTAAGTGGGGTGTAACAAGTTCTTCCTTTAAGTAAAATGCTTAAAGTTAGAAACGAAAAGATAGGCTCGGAGGGGTGTACTAGGGGTATCGTGTACTAAAAATGAGTACAACGCAAAGGGTGTGGGAAAAATTAGTTGACTTAACTAGCCAAGTAATATGACTTAAATGGTCAAGTAATTATAATACGGGTTTAACACAAGGGTGATCCTAATGCCTCTTATCATGTAGTAAATCCTACTACACGAATGTAGTCTCACTAGCGGTCTCGGGATGCATCACTAACGCAAGTTCTAGAATCTAAATGCTACCGGTACACTCATAAGCACTAACAATGAATGCTTTTCCTATCAAATCTAAAGGCGAACCTCACATTTTTGGGTGAAAAATTTTTCTGAATATACGGTTATGTGCTAGTCATACAATCTCCTATCCATGAGACGCTTGCTATGGCTAAAGTTTCACTCCTAAATGTTGTAAAAAATTTTAAATTTGGCGCTAAAATTACCCTAACAAGTATTTCTCATAGTTTTATTACACATCTACTATCAAACAAAACAAACTCAAGCGAAAGTGCATATGTAAGGTATCATCTTTTTACCCTCCCCTTACACTTAAGATGAACATTGTCCCCAATGTTCAAGTAAAGAATGTAAAAGTTAAAAAGTAAAGAGAATGAAATCAAATACTCCCCTGATTCGCTCAGTATGGATTTTAGTTGGCCAGGTTAAATCTTCTTCCAAGAAAACGAACAATCAAAGCTTCCCTTCCAGAATATAAATCATCTTCTTGTCACAAATAACCTGTAAATCCTGACAAAAGTAACAAGGCAACCTCGCGTAAAATCGGCGGCATCCTATATAAGTTACTAAATCCTAGAAAACAAAATAAGATATAATGCTTGTGGAATGAAGTTTGCAGATTTCCTGGAGATTATAAAACTTAATAATTCACAAAAACTATAAGACTCCGTTAGAAAAACAAAACCGGTAAAATTTCCAGATTTTTAACTCCTGACGCCGTCAAGAGCAATTGCCTGACGCCGTCAGAATGGACCTGCAGAAATCTTTATGTTAAGTTTCCGGAAAATTTCTGGAAAAACTTTGTCCTACTTCCTGGAAAATCCTGCAAAACTTCATTATGACTCAATACAAGCATTTGACTCTAACAAATACGAATATACATGTTCATTAAATATTGTGGATAATCATGATCGGTTTGTTTCTTAAAAACATATTTGGGGTTTCCCCTTACACTTATCTTTTGCAAAAATACCTTTAGGTTGAAGTTAAGACTAGGCTAAACAACATAATAAAGTATTTCACGTTTTAATTGAGAAACATGATCAACCAACAATAAAAATAAAACATGCATACGGAAGCAAATACCAATCAAACAATTAAAATCACACAAAACATGGGTTGCCTCCCAAGAAGCGCTTTTCTTTATTTACGAGTCTTGTAGCTAGACTCAAAGTCGTGGGTTACTACGTGATCTCATCATTGGTTCCACTACCTAGGTCATCTTCTAAACTAGTGTCGCTCTCATAGTGTAAGTACTTTGGATCTTCAAATTCGAAAACATCCCTCCGATACTTAGAGCCAAGCTCACTAACATCCTTAAAGAACCCACAAGATAAATCAGAAACATTTCTACAACCTCTTCTAACATCGTCATCACACAAGACAAGTTGGGAGCTCATAACATCAAGCCCGTCGCAATCTATCTCCCTAAGGTCTCTTCTTTTGTATGGCGTTTGGTATGAAATCCTCCTAATCCCGTCAGTGAAAGTCATGATTCCGTTCAAGTCATCCACCATCAACTTAGTGATTTCACAAAAGGGCGCTCCAAATACAACTTGTGATAACCTAGGGTCAACAAAGTCCTCTATGTTGTCCACAATTGTGAACTCCATAGTGAATGCCATATTTCCTATGAACACTTGGATTTCATGATCCTTACCAACCACTTTCTCTCCCTTGTAAATCATCCCCCATCTGCAGATATTGTTATAGTGAAACAATGACATGAAATTCTTTGGCAGGAATACATTAATGTACACGTTCTCGAAGTGTTTGTGACCGATCATGCAGGGGATTTTTAGGTTATTCGGATTACGTCGTTTGATCTTTTTCAACTCTCCTCCCTTTGACCCGTATGGATTCCCATTAAGGGAGGGACGATACTCATAAACTTCCTCACCATCCCCACGAAAAACTACCGTTCTAACACCATTGGTGAATAATACACTACCATCCTTCTCGTCAAGGATTGCTCCCGATTCATTGATAAATGGTATCCCAAGGACGAGGTTGGTCAATGCTTGATTGGCGAGAGGGTCCACGTCATCAACCACAGTGAGCTCAGTATCGTAATCAAATTCTCCAATCCTAATTGATACATTCTCTATTACTTTCTTGCATACGACGTCCTCTGGGAAGGTTTTGCGGTATAGAGAAAGTGGGATTACGCTGACCGGGAAGCTAGGATCTATACGGCTATTAATTAAGACCTTTCCCTCAATGGTACAGGGGATTTTGAAAAGCTTAGGGTCGTTCCCCTCGGGTTGATTGCTATCCCAACTTATAGCATCCTCTTTTTCGGATTCTTTTATAACCGATTTGCTCAAAATGGTTGGGTCTTTCTCCTGTTCCTCCGATGTCTCGTTCCAATCATCCAGTTTGTCGGATTTTTGCGCGGTGCACTGCTCGGGTGAGTTGGCAGGTTTCCTTGCCGAAGCGTGGTCAACCTTTGGTGTCTCATCATTCGTTGTCTGACTAAGGTTGTCAGTTTGTTGTTGGGTTGGTTTGGATGCAGCAGCTGAAATTGTGGTGATGGTGTTTACAAAGTGGATTGGTCCAGAGGGGTTGATAGGTCTTTTCTTGTCAGGGGACAGATGTTTGAATAGCTTGCTAGGACTTTTTATCTTTACAGGGGAGGCTGGTGGACTCATGACGGTAGCAGACTTAACCTCATCAACGTGAATGGGCTTATTATCAATATGCTCTTTGATAGCCGTCAACAGATTACAAATCTTGTTGTTCACGTCAGCCTGCTGTTGTTTGAATTTTGCCTCGAGTGTCGTAAGCTGCAGTTCTTGAGAAAGAATGAATTTTTTTAAATCATCTTCACAGCTTTGCCTAGAGGTATCTTGTGATGGAAAATGTTCGGACCAAGTGAGGGGTGAGGAATCATTAAATGATACACTTCGTGTTTGGTACCCTCTAAAATTAGGTTTATCCTTCCATGCCTCATATGCTTCGGCAGAAGTTCGAGGACCTTGCCCTAAGTGTGATGATGTGAATTCGTTATAAGCACGTTTTGGAAGTTCCATGCAGTTGTAGGTCTCATGAGGGCCATTGCAAAGTTTGCATGTAGAAGCGATTCTGCTTACTTGGCTTGAAGGCTTATGAATTTCGTAAGATTTCATGAGAGACTTGACTCGACCTTCAAGTTCCATGATCCTACGGTCGGGAGTGCTTGAATTATTCGAAGGCAAAGATATTGCCTTGACCGTTTTGTTCAAATCACGGGGATCATTCCAACTTTCGTTGTCATAGAGAGCAAGATCTTCTATGAGTTCCCATGATTGTTCCGCACTAAGATCACGTAGCTTACCACCGGCCGATTGGTCAATGGTTCGCCTCGTGGAGATGTCGATATGGTCATAAAAGATTTGGACTTGGAGCCACAGATCTATGCCATGATGAGGGACTTTTTGGAGTAAGTCCTTGAAACGAGTTCATGCTTCATAAAGAGATTCATTTTGACGTTGTTGGAACAACAAGATGTCATTCCTAAGCTTAGTAGTTCTCCCCGGTGGGAAAAATTGAGCAAGGAAACGAGTGGTGAGATCATCCCATGTGGTGATGGATCCCGCGGGTAAACGCTCAAGCCATTGACTAGCTTGATCCCGTAGAGAGAATTGGAATAGGCGTAAACGGGTAGTCACTCTAGTTTCAACACCTAGGTCTATGGAATCTACGATTTTGAGGAAGTCCTTAAGGTGTTGGTTTGGATCTTCGGAACGAAGTCCATGGAATGCACATCCGCTTTGCACCAACCGGATGGTGTCGGATCGCAAGGGGGTCACATTGGCTCCGGTGAGCTCAATGGTGTTTCGGTAGCCTTGGTGGCTAGGTCGGGAATATTCTCCTAAGGTTCGGGGCCTAAGGGGTTCTAATGGTGGGTTTTGTTGTGGTGGGATGATGGGTTCAAAGATGTTACCACCTTCCATGATGTCGGATGGTAAAGAGTTACGAACAAAAGCACGAAGAAACAAGATAGACTAAAGAAGACCTAAAAATAAAAATAAAAAAAATCTTACTAGAAAGGAATCTAGCAAGTAGACCTAATAAAAAGAAATCCTAACCTAGACAATAACTATTCCCCGGGCTGCGGCGCCAAAAACTTGATGCGTGGGAATCGCACCTTGCTTTACCTCTCGAGGGATCTCGCGAGGCTTACAACCCCCACCAGGCAGTGTACCTGATCGTTATAGTATAGTATAGTGACAAGTACCGGGGGATTGATCGTTCAGCTTAGGAATAGTGTCGCTAGGATTAGAAAACCTAATTAATAGTTCTAGAGATGAAAGATGATTATTTTTGTGTTTTTATATTTTATGAAAGCAAGTAAAATCTCGGTTTTTAGAAGAGTGGGCGGAATTAGTTGTTATTCAACTAACCCAAAAACTACTTTGTAACTAATTAAACTAATGAAAATAAAATTAAACTAATATTAAACTAAGGTTGTGAGCAGTATTTGGAGAAATTGTGTTTACTTAGACTTCATTACTCCCTAGATATCTTTTACATGTTAATTACTTGTTACACTTGTATGAATGACGGGTTGTATTCCTTAATACCATTCATGGAGTGGCATACATAACTCCCCAACTCTATGAGCTCTTATCTCCTCCTACACCATGACCCAGCACAACTATAGGGATTGTAAACAGTGGCTCATGCATTAAATACAACCAATAAAGACCTAGTACGCCTCGGTTCATGTTTCTTAAGACGTTCAAGCATGTTACCATTTGGAGATCTGCCAGTTTTCTTAAGCCTAACATATAAAATCATTCATTCAAAACAAGAATAGACAAGTAATCAACACATAATCAACATCTAGGTTTCATTAGATCTAAGCAAACACAAGAGAGATCTAGCCTAGCATAGTAGAATTAAGATAAGAACAAAAGATAAACAACCAACACATAGACATATTGATTGAATTAAGAGTATACTTATCTCAATTACAATGCAAGGTCTCAAGGGTTTGGAACCCTTGAAAAACCTGTAAAAGAGGCACCAAAATCGTCTTTAGGGTTTCACCAAAACTTCTCTCTCTTTAATGAAAAAACTAGAAAACTATATATAGGAAAATCGTCCTGACGGCGTCAAGAGTTAAATCTGACGCCGTCAACTCGCCGCCATACACTTCCTCGGACGCCCTAGATCCAATCGTGACGGCCTATGTGACGCCGTCACCACCCACGGTAAATTATTCTTGGCCACTTTGACGCCGTCATAACTCCATCTGACGCCGTCACCAGCTACGGTAAATTATTCTTCATGTCTGACGCCGTCAAGAGCAAACCCTTGACGCCGTCACCTTGTATTTCCAGCTTGGATTTTTGGTACTTTGTCATTTTCTTCACTTTATGCTCCAAAAACGTCCAAAATAGTCTCTTTTCCAGAATTCACTCTCCAAACACCTAAAATCACAAAAGGAACGATTTAGGGCAATATTTGATCAAATAAATTCGGATTCGGGCTTAAATGACCCCCTAAAAACGGATCATTTTTCGCCTCATCAGTGGCAATTCCACTTCTACTTCAGAACCCATTGTTTCTGATTCTTCCCCTTCCCTCACTCCATTTGCGGGAAGTGATTTCGCTTGGGAAGAAATCAAGGCTTGTTTTTCAAATGATTCGATTTCATCGGAAATTGATCAATCAAATTGTGATCCAGAGGGGGATATTCTTTTGCTTGAAAAACTTTTGAATGAAGACCCGATCCCTTCTTCCCCTCTGATGGACCTAAAAATGGCAGACGTAAACGAAGTAAAGCCGTCTATTAAGAATCCTCCGGAGCTCGAGCTCAAGGATTTACCTCCTCATCTCGAATACGCTTACTTAGAAGAGACTAACAAGTTGCCCGTCATAATTTCCAAAGACCTTAAAGATGAGGAGAAGACCCGAATCTTAGATGTGCTTAAGAAGCATAAGAGTGCCATCGCTCGGCAAATCTCCGACATTAAGGGAATTGACCCTCGATTCTGCACACATAAGATTCTTCTTGAAGATAACCATAAGGCATCCGTCCAACAACAATGACGGGTTAATCCACAAATCCATGAAGTGATCAAAAAGGAGGTCATAAAAGTCCTTGACGCTGGAATGATTTATCCAATCTCGGATAGCTCATGGGTTAGCCCGGTTCATTGTGTTCCCAAAAAGGGCGGTATGACCGTTTACACGAATGAAGATAATGAGCTGATACCGACGCGACTTGTAACCGAATTGAGAGTTTGTATAGACTACCGCAAGTTGAATGATAAGACTTGTAAAGACCATTTCCCGCTTCCTTTTATGGATCAAATACTGGAATGTTTAGCGGGAAATGAGTTCTATTGTTTTCTCGATGGCTTTTCTAGGTATTTTCAAATTCCCATTGATCCGCAGGATCAAGAAAAGACCACTTTCACTTGCCCTTATGGGATGTTTGCTTATCGACGTATGCCCTTTGGCTTATGTAATGCTCCGGGCACATTCCAAAGGTGCATGATGGCCATTTTCTCCGACATGATTGAAAAAACCATGTAAGTATTCATGGATGACTTCTCGGTTTATGGAAATTCTTTCGATTCTTGCCTCTCCCATTTAGAAAGAATGCTGAAACGGTGTGAAGACACTAATTTAGTTCTAAATTGGGAGAAGTGCCACTTCATGGTTAAAGAGGGCATTCTCCTCGGCCATAAAATCTCGAAATCTGGGATCGAGGTAGATCGTGCCAAAGTCGATGTAATCGCAAAGCTACCTCATCCTACCACCGTTAAGGGAATGCGAAGTTTCCTTGGTCATGCTGCTTTTTACCGACGTTTTATACAAAAGTTTTCTAAGATTGCCCAGCCTCTGACCCACTTGCTAGAAAAAGATGCTCCGTTTAACTTCACAAATGAATGCATCGATGCATTTAATTTCTTAAAGAAGAAGTTAACGGAGGCTCCAATCTTAGTTGCCCCTGATTGGGACTTGCCATTTGAGCTGATGTGCGATGCAAGTGATTATGCTATTGGTGCAGTCCTGGGGCAACAAAAGACTAAACATTTTCAACCGATACACTGTGCAAGTAAGACAATGAATGACGCTCAATCTCATTATACGACTACTGAGAAAGAGATGTTAGCCATTGTCTATGCTTTCAAAAAATTTCGGCCTTATTTGCTTTTGAAAAAATGCATAGTGTATATGGACCATTCTGCTTTAAATTATCTAATGGCTAAGCAAGATGCTAAGCCAAGATTAATGGGGTGGCTTCTACTCCTTAAATAATTCGATGTCGAAATTTGAGACAAAAAGGGAGCTGAGAACCTTGCCGCTGATCACCTTTCACGATTAGAAAATCCCCATCAAAGTGTTCTTGAGAAAAGGAAATTACCGAAACATTTCCTCTTGAGACACTTGGGAGTGTATCAAATAGTGATCCTAGTACCCCATGGTTCGCCGACTTTGCGAATTACCATGCGGGGAATTTCATAAGAAAAGGAATGTCGTCCCAACAAAAGAAGAAATTCTTCAAAGATGTTAGACATTATTTTTGGGACGACACCTATTTGTTTAAAATATGTGCGGATCAAGTGATCCGGCGGTGCGTGCACGGTAAAGAAGCCGCTGAAATTCTTATGACATACCATAGTGGACCCACGGGGGGACATCATGGTGCCAACTTCACCTCTAAGAAATTTTTCGATTCTGGTTTCTATTGGCCGATGATATACTGGGATGCCCATGACTTGGTGAAGTCATGTAATTCTTGCCAGCGTCAAGGAAAAATCTCTCAAAAAGATGAGATGCCTCAAAATGATATTCAAATTTGTGAGATCTTTGATGTTTGGGGTATCGATTTCATGGGACCGTTCCCATCGTCTAGAGGAAACAAGTATATAATCGTGGCCGTCGATTACTTGTCGAAATGGGTAGAAGCAAAAGCGCTCCCCACCAATGACGCCCGAGTTATTGTGAAATTTCTCAAAAGTCTCTTTGCCCGATTCGGAGCACCTCGAGCTATTATAAGTGATCGTGGGACCCATTTCTGTAATGACTAATTTGCTAAAGTTATGCTTAAATATGGTGTCACACATCGTCTTTCTACTACTTATCATCCACAGACAAGCGGTCAAGTTGAGGTGTCCAATCGTGGTTTAAAACGTATCTTAGAAAGGACCGTAAGAGAGCACCGTAGGCTGATAAGTTAGAAGATGCATTATGGGCTTTCCGGACCGCTTACAAAACACCCATTGGGTGCACTCCGTACAAGCTGGTTTACGGAAAGGCTTGCCATTTGCCCCTTGAACTTGAGCACAAGGCCTACTGGGCCTTGAAACATGCAAACCTGAAGACCGCGGGTGATCACCGAAAAGTTCAATTGACTGAATTAGTTGAGCTTCGTGATCAAGCCTACGAGAATTCTTTGATCTACAAAGAGAAAACTAAGAGGATTCATGATGCTAAGATTAAAAAACCAGGAGTTCAACGTTGGTGATCAAGTTCTTCTTTTTAATTCTCGATTGAAGATTTTCTCGGGTAAGCTTAAAACCCGTTGGTCTGGACCATTCACCATAACCCAAGTATTCCCTTATGGCGCCATTGAGTTAGCTCAATCTGATGGTCCCAATTTTAAGGTGAATGGTCACCATTTAAAACATTACTTCAGAGGGGACATACCACCCATGGTAGTCCCGGATCTCCAAACTTTCCCCAAGGACAACTGAATTCTAGGATCGAGTCAAGCTACATGACTAGGTAATCAAAAACAAAGCGCTTCGTGGGAGGCAACCCATGCTTATCCAATTATTCTTCTTATTTTTCTTATTTCTAATAAATAACGTGAGGAGAGGGTGACCTCTTCCATTCTTGTGTTTCATGGTTGTTTGTGAATGATTGTCCAGGATTGTCCCCGATTTATGATGACACTCATGCTCGTTGTTTTTCTCTCCACTCGAGCCTCATTCATCGATGCTTTTGGAAATCCTATATCCGAAAATCTTATCGACTAACGTTTTCTTTGGCATAATTAACAAACGGCCTTAGATTTTTGTTAGGATTGCCTTTACCCTGAAAAACATTGAGGACAATGTTCCATTCTAGTTCGGGGGAGGGTGAATCTTCGATTCGATTTGGCCTTGCAACTTTCACCATGTCTTGTGCTCTTGCAACTCCGTTTTTCCTAAAAAAATGAACAATTTAAAAAATTGAAAATCTGAAAAAATTTGAAGACAATTGAATGAAAATATTGAGAAAAAGCACAAAAAAGGAGAAAAACTGAAAAAGTTGTGCAAAATATAATAAGATTTGAATAAGTTTTGGCACCTTGTTGACTTTCCAGCTGGCGAGAGTAGGAATAAATATTTTGACTTGACTGGGCGTGTTGAGCCCTAGCTTGTTACCTTAACCAATGATAAACACATAAGCTTGTGCTAGTCTTGTACACCAGGAGCTATAAAATGCGAATTTTTTCTAAAGAATCTGCAAGTTCCCGTACTTGACTTTATATATGCGCAGCTTAAAAGCTTTCACTAGTCTTTTACATAAGAAGCTAGAAAACGCGAATTCTTTTTCTAGAATTTGCAAGTTTCCGTATTTGACTTTATATATGCGTGGCTGATTATCGGCTAAATATTCGCGGGTTTCATTATTTGAGATCATAAATTGCGAAGAGCGAAAAATGATAGAGTTTATTTAGAAGTTAGATGCTAAACGTGGAGTAGTTGGTTCTCTTTAGAGCTCATGGAATGTACTTGTGGCCTTTTGCTCTCACAAAATTGTCTCACCAATAATAAATAGATGTTCTAGGTTAATTAGTGGTATTTAGATTTGGGCAATATTTAGTTTCTTATTTTCTTAAAAGAATCTTTTCTTTAGAAGTTGGGTACATATCAAGGAACATTAAAAGTAAAAAGCAAAAATGAAAAGTCAAAAATAATAAAGTTGATATGTGTGTGGTTTTGGAGCTACCCGATAAGTTCCATTGTTATTGTTGAAAAATGAAAGAAACGGAAAATATATATATATATATATATATATATATATATATATATATATATATATATATATATATATATATATATATATATATATATATATATATATATATATATATATATATCAAAGTGAAAAGTGAAAGTTTGTATTGAATAAGAGCTTTAGTGTTATAAAAGTTGTTGGCGCATGAGATGCATGTGGATAATTCTGAATTAGTCACATGAGGTGCACGTGTAGTACTCCGCAACTTATATATGAGATTGTATGTACCCAATTCCTTGATGTGGACCGAATTACTAAAGCAGTGGTTCTTGAGAGAAAATGAAAATCTACTTAGCGTTTAAACTTGGTATCTCTATCGGATAAAATCATATCAAAACGAGAAAATATGAAGCAATTCATTTCTCAACAAAAGTTTAAAAAATCTAGATACATTAAGAAAATAGGAGCAAGAGGTTTCCACAAGTAACTTTTATTAGTAGTGTTAGCATTTAACTTGTAGATAAGTTGTGATCTCGTTTGTACACTTAGTTTGGGGCTTGTGAAAAATCAAGGATGACGGTTTTTATCCGTATGGTCACTATTCCATGAGAAGCATTTCTACTCTTTGACCCTAAAAATTATTGCAAAATAATGAAAGTTCAACAAACCATCACATGAATAAAGTGAGAAAATACAAAAATAGTAGTGATAAGTAGAATAAGGAATAAATTTGGAAAAATGGAGCGTTTTCGGGAATAAATGATTTCATAACTTCTTTTGAAACTCCTTGCTACTTTACAACGTTAGTAGGAAGAGTTATGAAATTATTTATCCCAAAAGCGTGAATTGATCACATTGCGTGAGGGCACGACAATACTTTAATCCGGGGGATTTTGGTGAGTGCTTATTCACTCACCTTTTTTTATCCAAATTTAGACTAAATAATCCAAAAACTAACCTAAATTGCCAAAGAAAGTGTGTTTTTGTGATTGTGAATGTGCAGGTATGGATATTTCATAAAAAGACAAAAAAAAATAAAACAAAATCTGGCAAAAACGAGGACGAGAGTGGAATGAGTATTGAAAGTCAAAGCTGGGAATCTGAAAGTCAAAGTTGAGCTTACAAAGTCCAAAGAAGACCTCAAAGTTTGGAGAATTGACAAATTTAACCCTTGAATAAAGTTTGAAGAGATTGTCAAATTTAGTCCTCCAAGATTCAGAAATTGTCTGAAATAGTCCTTTGAAGATAACTTTGCAGAAGTGACAATATTGGTCCTTTGAGAATCAGAATATTGAAATTAAAGCCCTTGGATTACAGAATTTGGAAATGGCAATTTTAGTCCTCATGATTTTAGTTTTGACATGTTTGGTCCTTGTTCACTTTTCATTGCAAAAATCTGAAATTATAAGTTACCAAATCCATTAGCCTAGTCCAAAAATAATTATTCCAAGTATTAATCCAACACGCCAAGACCAATTCCCTTAAAACCCAAAGCCCACTTCCAAAATAAAAAACCCGAGCCCAATCCCTTCGGTCAACCCTCACTTTCACTCAGTCAAACAATAATAAATTAACCTTTACCCTTACCGCCCCCCAATTTTACCCAAACTAGAAAGTTACATGAACCCTAGAAACCCCGCCCATTTTAATAACCATAATTAAGGGTGTTTTGGTCTAATTATATGCTTCTAGAAGCAAGTCAGTGGTGTCAGGAGCGTGTCAGTGCAAAAGAAACACAAAGAATGACACATGGCAGATGCTCATTGGTTCCTACACATCATAGATGATGATCTAAGGGTGCAAATCAATTGGGGAATGATGAATGATGATCAAAGGGCGTGGACGAGCTCTAAAGAAACACAAAGCACACGGATTTCCAGCTTGGCAATCAATGACCCCAACTCACTAGAACCTTCTTCGTTTTGCTATAAATAGAGGGTGTTTGTAGCTCATTTGAGCATGTAGTTTAGAGTAATGTTATGTTGCTGAATTTTCTTTCAATTGTATTAGTTAAAATTTAGTTTTCATTTGTACTCTCTTTTATATTTCAATAAAACAGTTTACCATTTTATGATCCAATCTTATTAGTTACTATTTGTTTAGCTTATTTCATCTTAATTTCCGTTTACCTTGATCTCATTTACCATTTTATACTTTTACATCCTTTGTTCTAGTTTACATTTCATCAAAAAGTAAAAAATAAAAATAAGAAATATATATAAAAAAAATACAAAAATTATTATTTAAAAAGCTTGCATCCAAGTTTTTTAGTAGTTTAAAACACTTCATTTTAGCTTACATAGCTTCTGTGAGGATGTTTGTAGCTCAAACCTGATCAAATCTCTCAAAAGCATGCACAGTCAACAAAAGTCAAACATAAGATGAAGGTGATGAATCTGGTGTTTATTGATAGTCCAATTGAAGATTTGGAAGTCATTGGCCTATCCAAAGATAGGCTAGCTTAGTGAAACCCCTCTGTTCAGCTGAGGGTATAATTTGTAAGATCTTAATTCCATTTTTTAGATTTTTATTGCATTTACTGTTTGATTAGTATAGATTTGAGTTGATAGTTTGTTTTATTGTCATTTTCTATTTACTTTTATCACTTTTTAGCTTATCTAGTCATTTGTAGTCTTTTACTTGTTTACTGGATCAAATTACATGTTTCTATTTCATTACTGCATTAAATGTTGTAAACATGTGATTCATTGCTATTGATGTTAATTGTGGTAGTTTACTGTTCATCTAGCCTTTATTGTAGATTTGAGACTTGTTTTGATCATTCTTGAGGTGGATTGAAGTTTAAATAAGTGAGTTATAGTGAAACTGCTAGTTTAAGGAGTGTTTGGTTTATGTTTGTTTACTGAGTTTGAAGGTGATATAGTTTGAGTTGGTTATTAAGTAAAGTTGCAGTAGTGATAAGTAGGCTAGAAATAGTATAAAATCAGTAGGTTATAGTCTGAAAGTCAAAATCTAGTTCTAAACTTAGTGTACTGTTGGATTTAGTGATTACAGTTAGTTTAATTGTATATTCAATTGATAAACAGATTAGGTTAGTGTAATTCAAAGTTTTTATTGCTTATTTCAACATAAATGTTAAGATTAGCTTGGTGGAATTTGGATTAAGTTAACTAGTTCAAGCATCATTAAAGTCAATTATGTCTCGATCATGTGTTCAATAGGTAGCTGAATCAGTGAACAATTAGAACAGTAATTGGTGATTAGTGATAGGGCTTTTGTGGTTTTTAGATACTCAGTAGTACAAGGTTTCATTTCCCCCACTCATTTTCTGGTTTAGAGCTTATTTAGACTGCTTATTCTAGCCTGCAAAATAGGATCATAGAACAAGGCCTGCTGTTGTGATTATAAGCCTGCAAGTGTCCTAGTTAACTTGTATCTCAGTAACTTTGTATCAATTGAGTAGATTTAAGCTTATAGAAGTGAGTTACTTGATTCCTGGTCATCTGGCTTATTCTGTTAGCTTCTGCTTATTCCATTGGCTTATTTCAAACTGCTTATTGGACTTTGTGTTGCATTCTGTGTTACTCCTGACCTAATTTGAGTTTATCCGGGCTTATCTGAGTATTAGACACCTTCTGTATCAATTTTACTCAGTTTGGTTGCAAGTGCTTATTAATAAGCACTTGCAATAAGCTGTTTCTGACTAAAAAGCACTTTATCTAGATTATTTTTCTCTTTTCAAAATTTTCCTAGGTTTCTATTAATATTTTAGAATTTTCATAAAAATTTCATATTTTTCTGAGTTAGTTTACTATTTTTATCATTTTATTTCAATTTTTAATCACTTTTTAATTCATTTTTAATAAAGAAAAATCAAATAAAAATCAGAAAAAGCTTGAAAAATCCCAAAAATATTTTAGAAAATTATTTTCTGTTATTTTAGATTTTTTCAAAACTTATTTTGTATGTTTCACAATTACTTTTATAATTTCTTTTGTTTTTAATCACTTTTAATATTCCAAAAATAGAAAATAATTCATAGAAAATTAATAAAAAGTCAAAAAAATATTTTTCTTTTTCTCAAAATTATTTTTAGTAGTTTAAGATTTCTAGAAATTTATTTTTTTTAGGATAATTTTTCATTAAATTTCACTTTTTAATTCGTCCGTATTAAATTCGCGATTTATAATTCGTTTTACAATTTGAAGTAGTTGTGCTTTAGTAACTTGTATCTTTAGCATTGTAATTAGTTTCTGTTCACTCTTTTAGTTTTAAATATCACAATTTCACTTTCCCACTTTTTCACGACACGATTTCACGAATCGAATATCACGATTCCATTCACTCGTTCACGGGAAACGAACTCGGGATTTGTATTTCTTGCAAATCCTTTGGAGTATCACACATATATATAAATTGTCTTATCACATACCGAATTCAACTATAGCAATACGAATTCATGTTATATTAACGTAAGTTATTACAAAAATAATGAGCACGATAACAGTATGTTTCACCGTATAAGTAGACAGGTCACCTGCCGTGGCAGTTTCCGCGCGTTTACTATTTGGGGGAACCATTGGTATGAGCGTATGGCCTTCAATTTAACTGCCTGCATTGTCCAGGAGTAACCGGTATTTAAAATTACTGGTTCCTAATAAAATCTACAGGTTTATAATTTCTCGTGCAACTGGTGAAACATCAGATGCACATTTACCTATGTTTTTGCTGTTTAGGTGTTGATGGCCAAACATTGTCGACGATATACCTGAAAGCCAAACCAATGATCAAAAGTTATAAGCATATTGAATCTAAAATTTAGTTTAGAGAACATTTATAAAAAACAGCGTGCAAACTTACACGGAGTCTGATTAGACAAAACAAAATCACACACATGTCCCATATCATATGACTATTTTCAAAATGTAACACCAAATACCCCTTCCACATTTAAGTCAAATACTGAAAGGCAAACACTTTCATATAACTATTAACAAACTAAAGGATAAAAAACAGACCTTGAGGGACTACTCCCCAGCTCTGTGACTCGATCAGTAGCGCCGACTCAAAACACATATGCAATATCATTATGCAACGACAACATTGTCGTCAATGCATTCAACTCCACTGGTAACCTAACACAAAACAAAATCAAACCACTTAACCACAACAATCAATCACCTTTAATATATCCCTTTAGAATTTCAAATTCCCTACTTCATACATCAAAAGTCAATGAATTTCATCATGAACCATGTGAAGACTAAACTAAATGTTTAAAATACACTAACAGACCAATTAAAGATCATTTAGAACACATTTAAATTGCATTAAACTTAAATCGTGAAATACCAACGGAATACCTGCTACACCGTCACCGTCAACACAGCCACCTCAAATCAGCAACCTCTTCCTGTTACACATATTTTTATAACAATCTATACTGAAATCTAAAAAAATGAAAATGGTTAACATCAATGTTTTTATACTCAATTTCTCCAACACATGACAAACACCAGGCTCTCTACATTAAAGAAGAAAGTAATAGTACCTTAGCTTTTACGCAACATTATCTATGTTTCCAAGTCAGTTACTTGTAAATGAATCATCTTTTTGTCACTAATTAAAGCTTACGTTTTTTGTTATCAAATAATCAAATAGTTTCATCTTTTTTTTCACAAATCATCAAAAACCCACGGATCATATCAATAATTAAACACACACAAAAAAGAGTCTAAAAACTCCAATATTTAAAGGAAACACAAAACCCTAAAGAATCATCTCCTTAACCCAGATGAATCTAAACAAAAACCTGCTAATCAAAATACAAAAACTCAATCTGAAAACAACAACCTTATCGCCAAAAAAAACCATGATATAATCAGGATACATACCTTTTCGTTGTCGAGTTTGGTTTGAAATTCACAAACAAATCACTTTGAACTCCTTATAAAGATCATAAGACAATACACAGCGTTTGTAGTTCCAGAAAAGGCGCAGGAAGAAGATAACTATGAAACTCAGGCGGTGATATCGTTTATATCAAAATAAATAAATAAATAAATAAATAATAAATAATAATAATAATAATAATAATAATAATAATAATAATAATAATAATAATAATAATAATAATAATAATAATAATAATAATAATAATAATAATAATAATAATAATAATAATAATAATAATAATAATAATAATAATGCTAGCTGAGATCTTGGCTTTGGAGAACTGCACCGGGCTGGGCTAAAAACATGTGTAGCCAAAACGACAGCCGTTGCGTCGCTTCCGTCCTTACATTATATGTATATTAATATAACTTAAGTACGTAGTATCTTTTTTTAGTTTCATATTTATAAAAGTTTCTATGAAAAAGGATTTGCTGAGTAACGAAAGTAAGAATAAGGATCACGTACACTATAAAGAAGCTTCATGAATAATTCGTGCAAAGATAGCAAAGATCAATGAAAGTTACGCAGTTCGGGCTAATAAGTTTCGCAAATAGCCTAGTTTTCAGCCTAAAGATCTTGTATGGATTCATCTTCGCAAGGAAAGATTTCCAAGCAAAAATAAAATAAAATAAACATGCTAATGGCCTGATAGACCTTCGAAGTTATAGAACGTATTGAGGAAAGTGCGTACACCATTGAGTTGTCTCAAGAGTATAGTGTTTCTGCTACATCCAATATAGGTGATCTATAACCATACTTTTTGATGAAGATTTGAGGAATAATGCTTATTATAAGGGGAGAATGATGCAAGAGTATAAGTGTATTTTATTTCCAGGGCAAGTTATTTAAACCCCCAGGGAGGGTTTCTAATTATTGCACGCATCACCTGTTTGTACAGTATGTATCGCGGGTTGTACGGTTTGACCAACCCCTCCCTTGATTTGACAATATAAGGAGGGTTTGTATAACATAACCCTTTATTTCCAAGTTACTTACTTGTACGTGAGTGATTATATCGTAAAAAAGGATGATAAAACAAGTCAAAATTCGGCTGCAGGTGTGCCCTGAATCTGAATTTGTTTGAGCTATAAAACAATGACTACTAATCAAAAAGCAATAAAACATGATTTTTGTGAAGAAAAATAAAAAAAGGAACTGAAGCGGTTTTGATGATTAGGTTTGGAGAAAACGTGATTTTAAGGCCTGACTTGTAAGGGAAGGCTAAATTTTAGGTTTTCCTTTAGTTTTGCGTCCGTAGACGCAAGTCATCAAACCAATTCGTTTAATGAATAACTGCATAATTGCATATGCAATTCGAATCTCTCCATTTGCCTAAAAGCTTTCAATTGGTACCATCCCCCAACCTCAAATGCTTAGATTGACTGGCCAACGAGTGCCCTATTGGAGAAAATGGTCAGGGTTTAAAGCCCACCTCCTGATAAGTACAATTACTGAGATAGGTGCTCATTGCATAGGACTAAGGTGATCTCACCGTTCTCCACCTTTTGGAGAAAATAGCGGTATACTATGACTATATATAAACTTAACCGGTAACCATATTACCTTAGACTATATACTAGTTATAATCCCCGCACACGCGCGGTTTTTTTTTTAAAAATTTTTTGAACCATATATTTTTATTTATTAAAAAACAAATAATTTAATCTTTGTTTTGTTTGATTTATGATGTTTAATTATAATTTTTTTATTATTAAAGATAATTATTTAAAAATTTAATCATATTATTAATTGCATCTTATCTATATTTTTTGTATTTATCTTATACTTGTGTTATGGATAAATATAAAATGTTACCTAATAAGAAAATAATTCTATTTTAAATAAAATTATTACTAAATAAGGTATGAATGCATTTTTTTAAAATGAAAAATTCCCAATAAGGGTTTTGTTGTATTATATAAAAGATATATAGTCTAAGTTGGCCCAATATGCAAGGTCCAAGTCTAGTTCAAGTTACTTTAGCCCGTTTTTCCTTATCATTTTAGTGTTATGGTATCAAAATTTTATAAGTGCCGTTTCAGGAAAGGGTTTGATATGCTTCGATATTAAATATTTAAAGACCAATAAATTTTTGTGTGATTTTGCTTTTTTAGGTAAGAATGGGATTAGCACGGTACTGGTCACGTACCGAATTAGTGGTATCGATTTTTTTCTCGAGCATAAGTTAGTGGTACCGGTACCGTACCGAACAGGATTCGGATATCGGTACCGGTACTGGTATCGGGAAATCGGGTTTTCCCTTTTTTTTAAGGAATTTTCAGATTTGGTACCGGTCCCGTACTGAATTAGTGGTCCAGATTTTTTTTACCTTATTTCGTAGTCCCGGTACCGTATCATATATCCGAAATCTGTACGGTTCCGGTATGGTTCCGGTTTGATTTCGGCTCGGTTTCGGGATTCGGGTCGAAATGCTCATCCCTAGGTAAGATCATGGTCTCGTGTTATTATACCAAACAACTTTACATGATGGCAGCTGGAAGATCATACATAGGTAGTAATAGAGCCGGCAATTTTGACACGAAACCTGTTAACACGACACGACACGACCTGTTCTTAACAGGTTTCGTGTCTTAACGGGTTGGACCTGTTAAGACCTGTTAATATTCGTGTCTTAACAGGTCAGACCTGTTAAGACCTGTTAATATTATAATATATGATAGAACTCATGCACACCATCTTCTATAAGTTCTAGGACCGTTTTGGACTCCATGTTGTTTAGACATTGATCTAGGATAAACAATAAAGCATAATAACAATGATAATATTAAGCACACCGGAATAACATAAAGATTATTATTATTATCAACAAGGTTCTTCGTCATCATCTCTAACATATATTTACAGCCCCAATTCTACTTGATCAAGGTATAACGACTTAATCTTGAGGCTGAACTAACTTAAACACTAACCACTAACCTTAGGCGTTTTCCCAAATCCCTACGCCTAGGTTCCCACACACACACCTTTGGTGTTTTACATCTTGTACGTACAATAAAACTAATGACCCTATGTCTCTTTATATACTAGAGACATTTAGGGTTTACAAGAGGAATCATAATACAATTAGGAAACTAAATATTCTTCTAGAATCTTCCAAATCCTCCATCTTTTTGTAGTTTCCCTTCTTGTCACTTCAAGCCCTTCATGTTTCATTCTTCTTGTTTTGTATCATCAAATCAATAAAACCCAACATTCTTCTTTTTTACAAACTTCCCTAGACGGAGTAGAGAAATTGAGATAATTAAATCTCGCCATGAATGAAACAATCTTTGTCTTCCCCTTAAGCTATGCTATGCCACTCCAAGATTTCTTCCCCTTTTTGTTATCAACAAATAGAGAACGTATGCAAATACTGATCTAGACCACCACGAACCAATACCACACTCCTAACCAAAGCCTTCCAATGTTTCGAATTGCCCACCATGAAGAACACCAAAATACTTACTAAAAATGAATCCAAAACAATAGAAACTCCAACTAGCAGTAGTAATAATAATCAATAGTAGTAAGAATCAAACACTTCCCCTTGAGTGGTGCATGAACATCAAATGATTAAGCACATCATAATATGCTTCCCTTGAAATTAATGTGTTAACCATCTTCATGATTCTTCAAATCTGTAAGCTCCTTGTAATGATCACTGATGAAGAAAATCAAGTATAACGAATTTGATGAAGAAGTAGAATAACCTAAACTTGTGCCTTATATCTTGTACTAACCATGTGACTCCAAACTCATACCAAGAACCAAAAATATGAGTAGACCGCAACCTCTTGACGAAATCCTCAACTAATATGAGACACTGAGCACTACAATGTAACTCCTTAAAGTGATAGCAAATGTGACACTAAGCACCTTCAGTTTGTAGATAATACACCAATTTGCTAGATTCATCAAGTCTTTGTAACAACTTTAACGCACAAACAAGTAACCTCCTGCTATAAGCTATGATAAGAACACTTATCCAAGAAACTCCACTTCAACTCCAAATAAGTGATAAACAATCTTCTTCGTAATCAATTCTTCCAATATGAACAAATACGAGCCTTTTAAAACTTTTAAGAACCAACTAATTCACTACTAGAAAAAGGGCTATCGTTGACTCCAAATGCGAGTCAAGAAGAGGTCTTATGACGCGCAAATGCGAGTCAAGGAAAGACCCGTCATAAAGCTTCATGACTGGCATTTGTGCGTCATCCCTCTATGACTCGCACTTATGACACACGTTGCGTGTCATTACCCTTAAAATCATTTTGACTAACTTTTATGACACACTTTTCTGACATATGTTTTTGCGAGTCATTACCTTAAAATCATTTTTTTTCCTGTTTTTTAAAACCTGATTATATACATAATTATTGACAATATAATAAACCTGATAATTGTACAAAATTAACGCATTTCATATATATCAAAACCATGCGTTACCGCCAATTCATTACATAACAATTCAAGTCAAAATATAGACCGATAATTAGTTAAAGTTACTACAATACGCGCGATTTCTACCTAAAAATGAAATTCGACACATAAATTGCCCATTCTTCTCGAATATCGTCGAAATCCGCCTCCGTGTACTCATTCCTGGGGCCACCAATCTAGTCAAATAAAACAACATTTTAGAAACAGTTAATTACTACTTAAACTACTTAAAACAGTTAACTAACTACTTACATTGTCATTTTCGAGAGTCCGAACTCCATGTTTAACTATTTCCTTCATAAACTTCAACACGAAGTACCCACATTCGGTGCATCCGGGCTGAAGTGGACACTACACAAGAAACAAAAAATGATATGCTGATGAGGCGAAAAATGATCCGTTTTTAGGGGGTCATTTAAGCCCGAATCCGACTTTATTTGATCAAATATTGCCCTAAATCGTTCCTTTTGTGATTTTAGGTGTTTGGAGAGTGAATTCTGGAAAAGAAGCTATTTTGGACGTTTTTGGAGCATAAAAGTGAAGAAAAGGGCTAAGTACCTAATTTGCATACTGAAAATACAAGGTGACGGCGTCAAGACCATCAGCTTGACGGCGTCAGACATGAAGAATTAAATATCGAAGGTGGTGACGGCGTCAGAAGGACTCATGACGGCGTCAAAGTGGCTAAAATAATATACCGTAGGTGGTGACGGCATCACATAGGCCGTCATAAATGGATCAAGGCCGTTCGAGGAAGTATATGGCGGCGAGGTGACGGCGTCAGAAGTTACTCTTGACGCCGTCAGACTGTTTTTCCTATATATAGTTTTCTAGTTTTTTCATTAAAGGAGAGAAGTTTTGGTGAAACCCTAAAGACGATTTTGGTGCCTCTTTTACAGGTTTTTCAAGGGTTCCAAACCCTTGAGACCTTGCATTGTAATTGAGATAAGTGTACTTTCAATTCAATCAATATGTCTATGTGTTGGTTGTTTATCTCTTGTTCTTGTCTCAATTCTACTATGCTAGGCTATATCTCTCTTGTGTTTGCTTAGATCTAATGAAACCTAGATGTTGATTATGTGTTGATTACTTGTCTATTCTTGTTTTGAATGAATGATTTATATGTTAGGCTTAAGAAAACTGACAGATCTCCAAATGGTAACATGCTTGAACGTCTTAAGAAACATGAACCGAGGCGTACTAGGTTTTTATTGGTTGTATTTAATGCATGAGCCACTGTTTACAATCCTTATAGTTGTGCTGGGTCATGGTGTAGGAGGAGATAAGAGCTCATAGAGTTGGGGAGTTATGTATGCCACCCCACGAATGGTATTAAGGAATACAATCCGTCATTCATACAAGTGTAACAAGTAATTAACATGTAAAAGATATCTAGGGAGTAATGAAGTCTAAGTAAACACAATTTCTCCAACCACTGCTCACAACCTTAGTATAATTTAGTTTAATTTCATTTTTTTTTATTATTTTATTTTGATTGCATCTTAGTTTTGGGTTAGTTGAATAGCAACTAATTCCGCCCACTCCTTCAAAACCCGAGATTTTACTTGCTTTCATAAAAATATAAAAATACAAAAATAATCATCTCTCACCTCTAGAACTATTAATTAGGTTTTCTAATCCTAGCGACACTATTCCTAAGCTGAACGATCAATCCCCCGGTACTTGTCACTATACTATACTACAACGATCAGGTACACTGCCTGGTGGGGGTTGTAAGCTTCTCGAGATCCCTCAAGAGGTAAAGCAAGGTGCGATTCCCACGCATCAAGTTTTTGGCGCCGCTGCCGGGGAATAGTTATTGTCTAGGTTAGGATTTCTTTTTATTAGGTCTACTTGCTAGATTCCTTTCTAGTAAGATTTTTATTTTTATTTTTAGGTCTTCTTTAGTCTATCTTATTTCTTCGTGCCTTTGTTCGTAACTCTTTACCATCCGACATCATGGAAGGTGGTAACATCTTTGAACCCATCATCCCACCACAACAAAACCCACCATTAGAACCCCTTAGGCCCCGAACCTTAGGAGAGTATTCCCGACCTAGCCACCAAGGCTACCGAAACACCATTGAGCTCACCGGAGCCAATGTAACCCCCTTGCGATCCGACACCATCTGGTTGGTGCAAAGCGGATGTGCATTCCATGGACTTCGTTCCAAAGATCCAAACCAACACCTTAAGGACTTCCTCAAAATCGTAGATTCCATAGACCTAGGTGTTGAAACTAGAGAGACTACCCGTTTACGCCTATTCCAATTCTCTCTACGGGATCAAGCTAGTCAATGGCTTGAGCGTTTACCCGCGGGATCCATCACCACATGGGATGATCTCACCACTCGTTTCCTTGCTCAATTTTTCCCACCGGGTAGAACTACTAAACTTAGGAATGACATCTTGATGTTTCAACAACGTCAAAATGAATCTCTTTATGAAGCATGGACTCGTTTCAAGGACTTACTCCAAAAAGTCCCTCATCATGGCATAGATCTTTGGCTCCAAGTCCAAATCTTCTATGACCATATCGACATCTCCACGAGGCGAACCATTGACCAATCGGCCGGTGGTAAGCTACGTGATCTTAGTGCGGAACAATCATGGGAACTCATAGAAGATCTTGCTCTCTATGACAACGAAAGTTGGAATGATCCCCGTGATTTGAACAAAACGGTCAAGGCAATATCTTTGCCTTCGAATAATTCAAGCACTCCCGACCGTAGGATCATGGAACTTGAGGACCAAGTCAAGTTTCTCATGAAATCTTACGAAGCTCCGAAGCATTCAAGCCAAGTGAACAAAATCACTTCTTCATGCGAATTATGTAGTGGTCCCCATGACACTCGTGATTGTGTGGAACTCCCCGGAACAGCTTTTGCGGACTACGCATCCACGCGTACCGACGAAGTGGGAGATAAGTGGTACACTTTCAAGCCCGAGCCAAACACATACGGTGATTCATATAACCCCTCATGGAAAAATCACCCAAACCTTAGGTGGAAACAAAATCAACCAAATTCTTCCAATCCGCCTAATCGTTACCAATCAAACGGTCCCCCATCCAACCGTACCTTCAACAACAATCCTTCTAACAACTATGGTAGTACCAACAATCTTGAAGGATTGATGTCGAAATTTATGGCATCTCAAGAAGCTCGCATAGCTAGGTTTGAAACCGAATTCAACCAACAACAAACGGAGATGACCAACAAGATCGACAACTTGTTGAAAGCCCTCAACAACCAAACATTAGCCACACCTAGGAAGGACACTAGGGACACCAATAGTGGAATCCAAGTTAAGGACCCTTCATCATCCAAACATGTCCACTTTGTCAATGTTGTCACCATTAAGCCGATAGATAGGGAGATAGAGGAGAGTGACAAAGATGAAGTTAAAGTAGAAGCCAATAGTGAGGATGAGAGTAGGGAAGTTGAGGTTAATAAGGATGAGGAATTAGAGGAGGTAGAACCTATAGAGGAGTATTTTGATAAGTTGCCAACCAAGGAAGAACGGGAATACCATAAGGATTTATTCGATAGTCCCGAGACAACATATATCTTTGGCGATCCCCTGATCAAAATGGGAGACCCCTCTAACATTAACATCCCATGCAATATCGGGCACATGCATGTATGGAAAGCTTACATAGACCCTAGATCCCCCGTGAACATCATGTCTAGGACTTATTACAATTGGGTGATGAAGAAGCAACTCAATTTTAGGATGATGCCCGGTAAAAGTTGGATAAGTAATTTTGCAGGAAGAGTTAAGGGAGTACATGTGATTATAGGGAATCTCACCTATGAGATTGATTTCATGATAGTGGAAGACACGCGTCCGGTGATAGATGCTTGCCTAAGTCAAATAATATTTGGGAAACCATTTGTTGAGGCCACTAGGATGAGTTATGATCCGACGTTAGGGATAGTTAGATTCAAGGAAGAGAATGATGAGGTTGCTTATCAAATGCCCTACAAGATTGAGCAATACCGCCTTCTCTCTAATTTCGAAAAGGAACTTAAGCAAGCGGCTTATTATAGGAATGATGAGGATAGACGTAGAGGAGTAGGGTATGTTAGAAATAGGATGCTTGGTTTCTACAAAGAATGCTTACAACTAGGTCCGGAATACAAAACTGGTTTAGAAGACGACCTAGAGAGTGGAACCAATGATGAGATCACGTAGTAACCCACGACTTTGAGTCTAGCTACAAGACTCGTAAATAAAGAAAAGCGCTTCTTGGGAGGCAACCCATGTTTTGTGTGATTTTTATTTGTTTGATTGTTATTTGCTTCCGTATGCATGCTTTGTTTTTATTGTTGGTTGATCATGTTTCTCTACTAAAATGTGGAAATACTTTATTATGTTGTTTAGCCTAGTCTTAACTTCAACCTAAAGGTATTTTTGCAAAAGATAAGTGTAAGGGGAAACCCCAAATATGTTTTTTAAGAAACAAACCGATCATGATTCTCCACAATATTTAATGAACATGTATATTCATATTTGTTAGAGTCAAATGCTTGTATTGAGTCATAATGAAGTTTTGCAGGATTTTCCAGGAAGTAGGACAAAGTTTTTCCAGAAATTTTCCGGAAACTTAACATAAGAATTTCTGCAGGTCCATTCTGACGGCGTCAGGGTATTGCTCTTGACGGCGTCAGGAGTTAAAATCTGGAAATTTTACCGGTTTTGTTTTTCTAACGGAGTCTTATGGTTTTTGTGAATTATTAAGTTTTATAATCTCCAGGAAATCTGCAAACTTCATTCCACAAGCATTATATCTTACTTTGTTTTCTAGGATTTAGTAACTTATATAGGATGCCGCCGATTTTACGCAAGGTTGCCTTGTCTACTTTTGTCAGGATTTACAGGTTATTTGTGACAAGAAGATGATTTATATTCTGGAAGGGAAGCTTTGATTGTTCGTTTTCTTGGAAGAAGATTTAACCTGGCCAACCTAAAATCCATACCGAGCGAATCAGGGGAGTATTTGATTTCATTCTCTTTACTTTTTAACTTTTACATTCTTTACTTGAACATTGGGGACAATGTTCATCTTAAGTGTAAGGGGAGGGTAAAAAGATGATACCTTACATATGCACTTTCGCTTGAGTTTGTTTTGTTTGATAGTAGATGAGTAATAAAACTACGAGAAATACTTGTTAGTGTAATTTTAGCGCCAAATTTAAATTTTTTTACAACATTTAGGAGTGAAACTTTAGCCATAGCAAGCGTCTCATGGATAGGAGGTTGTATGACTAGCACATAACCGTATATTCAGAAAAATTTTCCACCCAAAAATGTGAGGTTCGCCTTTAGATTTGATAGGAAAAGCATTCATTATTGGTGCTTATGAGTGTACCGGTAGCATTTAGATTCTAGAACTTGCGTTAGTGATGCATCCCGAGACCGCTAGTGAGACTACATTCGTGTGGTAGGATTTACTACATGATAAGAGGCATTAGGATCACCCTTGTGTTAAACCCGTATTATAATTACTTGACCATTTACGTCATATTACTTGGCTAGTTAAGTCAACTAATTTTTCCCACACCCTTAGCGTTGTACTCATTTTTAGTACACGATACCCTTAGTACACCCCTCCGAGCCTATCTTTTCGTTTCTAACTTTAAGCATTTTACTTAAAGGAAGAATTTGTTACACCCCACTTAAATGTACACCCAAATCGCCTTAGCCTTCCGTGTATGCGCTCATTTTTAGTGCATTATTGTTATTTGTTAAACCCTAAGTTAACTTTCTAATTGATTACATGGTTTCTAAGTCGAGTCATATCCTTGTACATATTGTTTTGGGACGATTGGGACTCATGGGTAAGTACTTATTTTATGGAGTAATGGGGAAGAACATCACTTATTACCCCCATATGTGCGTTAATCTTAAAAGTGCTCCAAGTGTTTTGATTTTCTTAATTCGAGTCACTAGAATAGTTTAATGTAAAGTATGTAAAGATTCAAGTGTAAGGGGAATGCTCAAACCCCTATGATGTATTATTTTGGATGGTAGGGTAAGAGTGTATGCAAAATAAAAAAAAAAAAAAAAAAAAAAAAAAATCGAAAAATTAAGAAAAAGAAAAAAAAATAGAAAAGAAAAAAAAAACATACGGACTACCATCCCGTTTTCATTCTATGTTCATTTTATGTTTTTGTTATTTTTCATTTATTAGCTTAAGTCGAGTCTAGTCTTGGCTTAGCAACGCCATCTTGTACATGTAATTAACCGAGATTGTTAACTCGCCACCAGTAAAACTTCCTTTATCCAACAAAACCGTGTAATTCATATCCCTACACCTAACGTTATAACCCTTTAAAAAGACCTCTTTGATAGTTTATCCTAGGTGCTTACACCATGTGGTGGAGGTTTGATCCTTTCCTAAGCCTATGGTAATCTATTTTGCTATGACAGGTAGTGAGAGATATCTTCCATTTCCATAATGTTATATTACTTTATTACACCCGAGAGATGTGAGTATCCAAACACTATTTGTGAGGTGCTTGTGTATGACCTCCGTGCTTGTCTATTAGTCTTTAGTGGAACGATTATTTGTTGTAATTACTTTTATATTAGTGTTAAATGACCCCTAACTTGTCTTTTGAGTAGAATAAAAGCTCATTTGCTTGAGGACAAGCAAATCTCAAGTGTAAGGGTATATGATGAGGCGAAAAATGATCCGTTTTTAGGGGGTCATTTAAGCCCGAATCCGACTTTATTTGATCAAATATTGCCCTAAATCGTTCCTTTTGTGATTTTAGGTGTTTGGAGAGTGAATTCTGGAAAAGAAGCTATTTTGGACGTTTTTGGAGCATAAAAGTGAAGAAAATGGCTAAGTACCTAATTTGCATACTGAAAATACAAGGTGACGGCGTCAAGACCATCAGCTTGACGGCGTCAGACATGAAGAATTAAATATCGAAGGTGGTGACGGCGTCAGAAGGACTCATGACGGCGTCAAAGTGGCTAAAATAATATACCGTAGGTGGTGACGGCGTCACATAGGCCGTCATAAATGGATCAAGGCCGTTCGAGGAAGTATATGGCGGCGAGGTGACGGCGTCAGAAGTTACTCTTGACGCCGTCAGACTGTTTTTCCTATATATAGTTTTCTAGTTTTTTCATTAAAGGAGAGAAGTTTTGGTGAAACCCTAAAGACGATTTTGGTGCCTCTTTTACAGGTTTTTCAAGGGTTCCAAACCCTTGAGACCTTGCATTGTAATTGAGATAAGTGTACTTTCAATTCAATCAATATGTCTATGTGTTGGTTGTTTATCTCTTGTTCTTGTCTCAATTCAACTATGCTAGGCTAGATCTCTCTTGTGTTTGCTTAGATCTAATGAAACCTAGATGTTGATTATGTGTTGATTACTTGTCTATTCTTGTTTTGAATGAATGATTTATATGTTAGGCTTAAGAAAACTGGCAGATCTCCAAATGGTAACATGCTTGAACGTCTTAAGAAACATGAACCGAGGCGTACTAGGTCTTTATTGGTTGTACTTAATGCATGAGCCACTGTTTACAATCCCTATAGTTGTGCTGGGTCATGGTGTAGGAGGAGATAAGAGCTCATAGAGTTGGGGAGTTATGTATGCCACCCCACGAATGGTATTAAGGAATACAATCCGTCATTCATACAAGTGTAACAAGTAATTAACATGTAAAAGATATCTAGGGAGTAATGAAGTCTAAGTAAACACAATTTCTCCAACCACTGCTCACAACCTTAGTATAATTTAGTTTAATTTCATTTTTTTTTATTATTTTATTTTGATTGCATCTTAGTTTTGGGTTAGTTGAATAGCAACTAATTCCGCCCACTCCTTCAAAACCCGAGATTTTACTTGCTTTCATAAAAATATAAAAATACAAAAATAATCATCTCTCACCTCTAGAACTATTAATTAGGTTTTCTAATCCTAGCGACACTATTCCTAAGCTGAACGATCAATCCCCCGGTACTTGTCACTATACTATACTACAACGATCAGGTACACTGCCTGGTGGGGGTTGTAAGCTTCTCAAGATCCCTCGAGAGGTAAAGCAAGGTGCGATTCCCACGCATCATATGCAACTACAGTTGATTAACAAGAATGGTCTGCACAGGGTATATGGGCTTATTTGCAGATTAGGAATTTGGTAGCAGATTAGGAATTTGGCGCAAAACAGTGCAGATAACTAATTGCTGCAAAACAATATGTAGTAACAGATTAGGAATTTGGCGCAAAATTTGAGCAAGACTACTCCACAGCAGACCAACTCATAGGCACTCACTTAAGCACCATTGAACTAACTAGCAAAGCCAAAATGAACTCAAATTAAGCTCAGCTTATTGCTAAGCTTATTAGGGCAGATAAGAGCTCAAAACTAAAATATCTAATGCAGACTTTAAATAACCATCAAACTGCCCTATCTTCTGATGAGAACAACTAAAATACCTTTGAATCAGTTCAATCAAACTCAAAAACTTGGCACATGAACAGTGCTTTTCAGATTATACCCAAACTAACCTATAAGTTGTCTTAAACCAAACACCCTTACACTGATCTGTATTGCAATTTTACCCTATACTAAGCTGATTAAAACTAAAAACCACTCTACACTAGTATTACTTAGACTATTAATAAGCTAGGAGATGCAAATAAGCCATAACAAATAACTAACCTTAGAATTAACCCAGTTAAGTTTAGTCCTCTTATTGGTTCCAGCTTCTACATCATACAATGCAATTGCCCTACAAAGAATTAACCCAGTTAAGTATTACATCATACATCATAAAGATTCTATAAATTTGTATTACTTACGCATCCACTATTTGCTTGAACTGATGATTGACGTCGCTAACCGATAGGGAATCAAGATAATAGCAGGTACTTGTCTTCATGTTAAGCACACCTAACACCCAATGTCTTCTACAAAAAACAAAAAAAAATCTATTAATTAATGTTAATTTTTATTAATTAATTTAAATGTTGTCGAAAATCTAACCCGGGATTGTACGGCAATAAGATGAGGTCATTTTGCTTCCTTGTAGATAACCTTTTTGAAATAACTCGACTTGCCTCCTCGATATTCTTGGCCCTCGCTTTACGTTCATGATGCATGATCGCAGTCGGGGTCATGAAACAAACTCCGTGATCTCTTTGTGACCCATTCTTGATTTGCTCATACAGGTACCTGTTAACAATTAACATACAAAGTTTACATTCAATTAGTCCTGTTAACATACAAGTACCAATTTTTTATAAACTACATTTATCACTTACATGATATAAGAAGCAACGACAGCCCCGCTTAACTCATCCATTGAAAATAGACTGTCAAAATCATTCCAATTTAAGTACGTGTAACTGGGGTGCCCAAACAAATCTTGTCGTCGTCTTGCCTTGCAAATTCAGTAACGTCCCATAAACACTCTCACATACATTCTTTTCTATATGCATAACATCTAACTGATGACGAACAAGCAAATGCTTCCAGTACTCTAGTTCAAAAAAGATTGATTTTTTACGCCAAACTTTCGATCTCGCATCAATAGTTTCTTTTTTCTTTTTTGGCCTTCTCTGCTGACGTGGCATTTTCTTCTTTGATTTATTCTTCTTCAACGCCCTCCAGATAACTTCCTTCTTTGCCTGTTTCTCCTTCCCCCATTTAGTCGTAAAACCTTCCAGATAGTCGTAAAACTTCTTCACCCGATCTCGGTTTTTTCATAACATTGCTCTCTGGTTCATTATTGAAATCTTTTCTTCTTTTGCGAAAAGGATGTGTATGTGGGAGGAATCTTCTATGCCCGAGGAAGCATACTTTTTTGGATTTTGGCAACCATTGTGAGTAGGTATCCTCTGAGCATACTGGACATGCGTTATAACCTTTGGTAACACACCCCGACAGGTCACCATACGCGGGAAAGTCATTTATAGTCCAAAGTAAGACTGCTTTTAGATTGAAGAACTGTTTCGTATAAGCATCATATGTCTTAACGCCAGGTTTCCACAACTCTTTCAGATCCTTTATTAGTGGTGCCAAGTAGACATCAATATTGTTACCAGGTTGCCTTGGACCTGATATCAGTAGAGTCAACATCATGAACTTTCTCGACATACACAAATAAGAAGGCAGATTGTATGTTGCTAGGGTAACCGGCCAACAACTATACTTTGCACTTAATGACTTATGAGGGTTTATACCATCCGCGGACAAGGTTAATCTCAGATTCCTATCTTCCTTTCTAAATTCTTTCCAGTACTTGTCTTCAACAAGCTTCCAAGATGGGGAATCACAAGGATGTCTTAGCTTGCCATCACTGACCCTACCTTGCGCGTGCCAAGTTAGGTCATGTGCGGTTTCTGGTGACAAGAACATTCTTCTAAATCTATGAATGGGCGGGAAATACCAAACAACTTTTCTCGGCACCTTCTTGCTATTCTCCTTCCACCGAGAAGTGCCACAAGTTGGACATTGAGAAGCATCCTTGTGCTCATCCCAGAACAAGACAGAATCATTCTCACAAGCATGATACTTAGGGATTGTATTATTTGAAGGCAAAACATCATTTAGCTCGCCCAATAAAGCATCAAAGCTTGTATCAGACTAGCCAAATTGACCCTTCAAATGTTGAAATTTCAGCAATCCATTTAGTGCATTATACTTAGACCCTTTATACAGTGGCTTGTCGCATTCTTCGAGGAGTGACTTCAATAAATTAGGTTCATTCTCTGCATATGTGAAGGCGTCATGTAGCATCTCCTTTGTGTAGTCGAACTCGGGAGATCTAGACTCATTAGGGCATTCAGCTTCATCTGTAGATGAATTTTCTCCGTGGAAGGTCCAATCAATATAATCCTCATCGAAACCGTGTTTAAACACGTGATAACGCACGTTTTTTATGGAAGTGTGACACAAATTGATACAATTTACACAAGGACACGGAATGGCATTGGAATTTGGGTTATTGTGTTGTGCAAACTCTAAAAAGGCATTCACACCTTCCTCGTATGCGATTGATAATCTATCAGACAAAATCCAAGATTTATCCATTACCTAAAAACTCTAAAACAGAAAACATCTCGTGTAAGTGTCGAGTTTGATACCAACCTTATTAAACTAAAACAGAAAAAGATAACCACAAACACCAGCTTACATGAGGCCTATATATACATGTTAAACAAGAACACCAGCTTACAAATCATTTAAGCAAATTACTTCAATCCTTCTGTATAGACACACTATTTACAAACACAGGCTGCACTTCCCATCTATCAAACACTTTAATCATTTGACTGGTTTTAAGTACTTATAAGCCCATTAATCTCATCCTCACTGAATCATCTATAATCGCAATCATAGATATAACCTAGTTAAACCAGAACCCCAAACACCAGTTTACCCACAACACTAACACCTTAATCATTTGACTGGTTTTAATCATTTGACACCAGAACCCCAAACACCAGTTTACCCACAACACTAACATGTTACATTATTTACAGTTAACTTACATGAGGCCTATAAATTATTCACAAACACCAAACACCTACATTAAAATAATGATACAAAAAACTGATACAAAAACCTAGTTACATTTTCACAAACACCTGGTGTGCTACATTAAAAATCAATAAATTGATTTTATAACCTAAATAAAACTCTACAACTACATTAAAACAGAAAACATAAAACAAAATTAGGGCAAATTACGGCATACCTTTCAAAATTAGGGCAAATTAGGGCAATGTCGAGTGTTTTGAGATGGGAAATTAGAGAGGGGTTTGAGATGGGAAATTAGGGCGGGAGTGTTTTGAGAGTTTTGAGAGGGGTGTTTGATTAGGTTTTGAGAGATTGAGAGGGAAGAAATTTTTAGTGTTAGAGCGGGAGTATTTTTAGGTTTTCAGAAATTTTTAGTGTTAGAAATTTTAAGAGATTGAGAGGGAAGATTGAGAGGGAAGTGTTTTGGGGAAAAAAACGAAGCAGAGATAGATTTTGGTAAAAAGAGTGTTTTTAATCAATTGTTTTTAACTGATTATGACCCTATATTATGACGCTTCTGAAAACGAGTCATCCGCAATAAAACATTTACTCTTTATGACTCTTATTTTATGACTTTGCTATTTGCGCGTCATCTTGTAGCGTGCGTCATAAAATGCGAGTCAAGGATAGACCTTTTTCTAGTATATAATTATCTTGTGTGTGTGAAACTAATAACCATTCTGTGTGTGTTAACTAATATCAATCAAACTCATTGCGACTTCCCCTTACTCCTCATAACACGCAGCAGTACTTTGAATAGTCGAGCAGTACTTTGGAGATAGAAGTACTTTGAATCAGCAGAAGTACTTTGGAGAAGTACTTTGATTCAGCAGAAGTACTTTGGAGATAGAAGTACTTTGAATCAGCAGAAGTACTTTGGAGAAGTACTTTGATTGAACGAGCAGTACTTTGAATGAGGAGTACTTTAAATCAATGGACGAGCAACAGTACTTCAGTCGAGCAGCAGTACTTTGAAGCAACCAGTAGCTTCACTCTTGCTAAGGCATACCAATGTCCAAATCACATACCAAGCAGCAGCAGTACGTCCCACAAACTCTAATCGTTAAAAACAAATACTAGGGTTCATTGTCGAATTAACACTCAACTCACCATGACTAGTATTCCAGAAACATGAACATTATAAATCCCATCATTCATCACATCACACTCTTATTAGGGTTGTGTACAAACTTAGTCGCCTATTCAAGATACATCATGTGAAACCCTAATTTACTCATACCCCTCTTCAAAACAGCTTCTTTCATCAAATAATGACTTCCATAAAGAATTTAAAACGAGCATCCACGATTTTAGGAAGTTTAAAATCACAAAACCCCTAAAAATTCGAAAGATAATACCTTTCTCTGCAGCAGTTTTCGACACCCTATATCTTATGCATAAAAGCTCCAATTCAAGATCCCTCCGGTGAAAATTTAGCTTGATATACTAAGAGTCTCCACAAAAATTTCAGCCCGATCCAACGGTTAACGAAGGAGATATCGCTGTTTGAAAACAGCCCTACAGAAAGGTTACGAAAATTATACCAGTTACGAATTTTTCTTCTTTTCTTCGAAAAACCTTGTAGATCCCTAGATCGAGAGCCCCCTTGCTCTGATACCACTTGATAGAACTCATGCACACCATCTTCTATAAGTTCTAGGACTGTTTTGGACTCCATGTTGTTTAGACATTGATCTAGGATAAAAAATAAAGCATAATAACAATGATAATAATAAGCACAGCGGAATAACATAAAGATTATTATTATTATCAACAAGGTTCTTTGTCATCATCTCTAACATATATTTACAGCCTCAATTCTACTTGATCAAGGTAGAACGACTTAATCTTGAGGCTGAACTAACTTAAACACTAACCACTAACCCTAGGCGTTTTCCCAAATCCCTACGCCTAGGTTCCCACACACACCCCTTTGGTGTTTTACATCTTGTATGTACAATAAAACTAATGACCCTATGTCTCTTTATATACTAGAGACATTTAGGGTTTACAAGAGGAATCATAATACAATTAGGAAACTAAATATTCTTCTAGAATCTTCCAAATCCTCCATCTTTTTGTAGTTTCCCTTCTTGTCACTTCAAGCCCTTCATGTTTCATTCTTCTTGTTTTGTATCATCAAATCAATAAAACCCAACAATATATATATATATATATATATATATATATATATATATATATATATATATATATATATATATATATATATATATATATATATATAGGGAGACTTTCTTACGAGAACTATCTTATCCGCGAGAACTGAGAGAACCAACAAAAACATATATGCACGCCTTTTAAAATAAAATAAAAATACATGCAAATTATCAATAATCGTAAATATCCACCTATGTTCTTCAATATCATTATGAATTCATCCTCTTTTTTCACAAAAACCTTGCACACGACCGCAATATTGTCGTTGCACGCCTTATAAGAACATACATGCACACCTTAAAAGAAAAATTTTGTATTTCCGATTTTTTATCAAAATCTTTAGAACAACTATGTTTTTTTTTATAACGTATATGTTGTTTTTCGAACATATGTGCAAAACTACAATTATTGAAGGCGTGCATGTATGTTTTTTGGTGGTTCTCTTAGTTCTCGCAGATAAGATGGTTCTCGCAAGAAAGTCTCACTATATATATATATATATATATATATATATATATATATATATATATATATATATATATATATATATATATATATATATATATATAATCCTTAAAATTACAAACCCTATCCTATCCTAAAAATAAAATCCGCCTCCCCCTTCCCTCTCATCCCTCAATCGACTAAGATAACAGATTAACAGACAAGGAATGAAGTAATAAAATCCCAATCTCTCATCTCTCAAGTCTCAATCGGCTGACAACAGCAGTAGCGTCAACAGCAGACAAGTAAGCCCAATCTCTTATCTCTCTTTTCCTCTCTATTTCTTGGTATGAGTTCAGGGATCTCTACATATATTTTTTTTTTCATTAGTTCAGTGACGTATGTGTATGTTTTTGGATGATATGTCTGAACATGTGTTAAGAAATTAGTTTATTGTGTACTGGATGTTGAATTTGTTTAGCTTCTTCATATATCTGCTTTTGAGGTGAAGAATCGTATATGTATAACGATAAGAAAAGTTAGATTAACAAAGAACACGTTTCTGGTTCTGGGGCATTGGGTTTTGTTTGCATAAGATTATTGGGATCAGGTTTAATTGTTAGGGATGAGGATCCAATTCTTTGTGTATTGACCCTGGAAATTTTTTAACTTGCTGAGTCATTGTCTTATTGTGTATTGTTGTTGCTTGTAGATGGATTCTGAATGTATTGAAATTGACTCACAAAATAATGTTTTCTCGGGATCCAAATATCCTACTTCAGGTAATTTCATTATTATTTACAACTTCAAATAATGCAACTACTTCAAGTTTTATGGGCATGAAGTTGTCAAACCTAGAATATGATATACAGATTTATTTCATTATTATTTATGAATAATTTCATAATATAGGTAATGCACAAATGAAGCATAAACAAGTTGCTTGAAGTTCATGTAGAAAAATGCTCTTGTGATGTAGGAATACAACTTGAAAGTGGGTGGTAAGTATATTTGCACACCTACTTGTGTTTGCCAACTGTTGATTGTTTACTATATTTGTAGGTATCAGCAAATAGTTGCTTCGAGTATAAGTGCATTTACATTCTACTTATAATAAATCATTAAGGCAAATGAAAGAATTGGTTTGAGGTACTGCATCATCCTTTTCAAGTGAAATACAGTACTGTAACAAACAATGAGCCAATTCGGTAATCCACCTATAAAAATGCAGGAGTTAAAAATGATATAGATGCCTGAAGCTTCAGTAGCCGATCATTGTCAAAAGATAGGTCTAATTGGGACGCGACTGTCATGTTTTATGAACTTAACATTGAGAAGTACTAGACCTTGAAATTTTCAGCTTTTTAGGCTTATTTTCTGCAGCCTTTGCTTATTGAATGGTACATCGGAGTCTAATATTTACTCTTATGACTTTTCAGGTTTAAAATGGAAGATACGAGTAAAGGCGTCGGAAACTCGGAATTGATATTATGATTGATATATATTTGTATTAATTAAGAGTTTTATGGACTTTTGTAATGTTAAGGATTATTATCATTATGTAGTAGTTAAGATTTGTAAGAGCTTTTGTATTGTTAAGGATTTTTTTTTTAAGTTTTAGTCAAGACTTTTGTTAACATGTTTTTAACAGGTCTTAACAAGTGCACCTGTTAATTTTCGTGTCGTGTTCGTGTTTGAGAAAATGACACGATTAGTTAACAGGTCAGGTTCGTGTCTGACCTTAACAGGTTCGTGTCTAATTAACAGGTTCGTGTGACCTGTTATGCCAGCTCTAGGTAGTAACACATAAGTCATGAAAGGTAGTAACACATAAGTCATGTTATAAACGCAAAGTATTAATAATTATAAAGCCTTTTCTTACATGTAAATTAAAGCCATGTAGTAATACCAATATAAAAATATAATTATAAAAGTAGTTTTTGATGCAACGTAGTTTTTGAAAATTTAATCTTTATTATAAATTATTATTTAATATGTTAAAGTTAGAGTTTCACAAGGCAAATATAGATATCAAATAGGACTTGAACCTGCGACCATTAGGTTAAAAGCCCAATGCTCTACCAATTGAGCTATACACCCCAAAAAAGATGTAGTAGTAAATAAGGATTGGTGCGGAAAATAAAAGAGGGTGGCCCCTCTTCATCATATTAAAGGGGCGCGGCTTTGTATGAGGCTCGTACTGCAGATTTTGAACTATTCTTTAACCTAGAAATGTCGAGTGTATGCAATAGATGTAAGTATTAAGGATGTAACATTTTGTTATAAACTATTATTAATATGTTAAAAAGTTGAGATTTTGTACATTTTTAAAGACATAAAACTCTTTCAAAACCTCAATAAGCAAAGTTACATAATATACTTAACCGAAATTCCCAGTAACACAACGAGCCACCAAATTTATCAACTAAAACATAAATAAAATGAAGTGCATGGCAGGGTCGACTTAACTATTGTGTAAAGAAATAGGAGGTGTAATATAACAACCGTTAGAAAAAAGATTGATATTCGAGAAAAATAAATAAATGCTTATCAAGTATGGAAGGCCCAATGTGTATAACATTTAATACAACATAGAGTATGGGTATTAGTCGAGTGTGCAACACCATCTTTTTAGGTACAAAGCGTAACGTATCACATTTAACGCAACATAAAAGTGGATATTAGTCGAGTGTACATTACATTACCCGTCTTTTATGGTCCAAAGCTATGTGCAAATTAAGCATGGTTGCTTGGGGAACATGTGCCCCTTATACAATATACCATCTGTCGCCACTCGCAGATATGTTAGGAATGTGGTGATTTTTGTCTATGAAGATTACAATTTGTATGCCCGCACTAAAAATGTTACTATTGAAACGGATATAAAAGCGCCATTATGGTCTTAATGTACATTAGCGGATTCTTGTCATTGGGTTTTTGTGTCTAAAGTGTTCAGATGATTCCACCGATACCTCATGGAAATAGAACTCAACCGAAAACAGGTTCATTGACAAGTGATAAAACAAATGTGGTGGATTTGGTAAGAACATTTAAAAGTAAGAAGAATCTTTTTGATTAAATTTTACAAAATGCCAATGGTATTTCAACCTCAAGCAGTATTTTCCAGCATATACAAAAACAAATCACCCACTCTTTAAACTTGATCTTCAAATCCTCGTTTTAGAAAGAAATCTAAACTAGAATTAAACAACTAACACATGTTTACTACCACTTGCTACTTAAATATTCAAAACATATTTCCAAAATTCATCTACTCCATAGTTAGTAGTTTATACACACTTGTGTTTGACAAAATTAGTTAAATATGATCTGGAAAACGGAGTTGGAAACCATTGATGCAACAAGAACAAGTCTTTTCCAAAGTTTCATTCTAGTGACAAAATGATCTCCAAACATATTACGTAGTAAAAGATTTTACCCTGTACATTAATTATTTATCTTTTTTTTTACTCTATTTTCATTTTTTTTTTCTTAATATAATTAACAGATCGAGAAATAATAATAACAAAAGACTTGCTTCTTCTTTTTTTTTTTCTCCGATCAATAAGCCTAATAGTAATAATATTATGACTAATCAATTTTACTAATCCCAATCCTCTTCACCACAGCAGGCACCACACCATTTCTAAAACCCTCACCACCACCACCACCGCTCATATAATTTCTCACTTCTTTCCTTATCATTTCTTGCATCACACTCATAAACTCGTCGCTAAAAGGAGCAGCAACAACTTTTTCCTGTTGCTCAACCGTCGCTACCGGATCTCGGGACACTTTCAAGTCACGCATCGCCGTCGATATCGCCATCGGTATCGTCGTCATTAGATCCACGTTGCTGTTCAAGTTCACAGGAAACTGCCGTAACGGCAGCGCGAGAATCGGCGCCACAGGTGACGGCGGCGGTAACGGACTCACCACCGGTGACCGCGCGGCCGCAACCGTCACCGTAGGCGTAGTTTCATTTTCAACTCCAGGTAGCGACAGAGTCAGCGACGTAGGAGGATCCACAACTTGCAAAGGTGCAGAAGGCGGCGACGGCGGAGCGACAACAGCACCAGGTCTAGCGACGGGACGGAACACATGAACACTAGAATCACTAACATCAGATCCAGAAGGACTGCCAGGACTAAAAAAATTCCCAAAACCATTACCAACGACCGCAGAACCGTCGCTAACAGATCTTTTTAGCAACGGTTGTTGAACAGCAAAGTCACTAAACTCTTCATTAGTCATTGAAGAGCTTTTCCTCTTCAAAGTGGAATTCCAATGGTTCTTAATGGCGTTATCCGTACGACCATTCAAAAGCCTAGCAATAGTCGCCCATTTATTCCCAAACCGCGCGTGGGCGCGTAGGATAGTCTCATCTTCCTCAGGCGTAAAAGACCTGTGCTCAACTTGTGGTGATAACTGATTACACCACCTTAACCTACACGACTTACCAGATCTACCAGGTATAGATTTACCAATTAACGACCAGTTTCTCGGGCCGTGTTTTTCGACGAGATTTTGCAACATCTCGTCCTCTTCAGGACTCCATGGTCCTTTTATCCGATCGATATCTCGTTTCGGGTTATGACTTGCCATGAACATTTATTTATAAAAATATTTTTATAAAAATTTGGATTTTGGTTTTAGATATGAAAGGAAGGGGGAGGTTGAATAAGAAGGTTATGTAGGAAGGGGTGAAAGATGGTTTATATATGTGAGGATAGAGATGACCGGTTAAGCCGGTGGGGGTTCAACCGGCTAAGCGGTTGTATTTGGGATACAGCTGGCTAACGGACACGCGTCACATCAGACCCCAGCACTGATTTACACATACTAGTCTTCGTAACCTCTACTTCTTTACCTGTTGTTTTCTTCCCTATTCGCGCGTGCCTTTCACTCTTTTGTCGTTTTTATTGCGTCACCTTTTAAAATAGCTATTTTACGACTACTATTTTCAAAACAAATACGTACTATTACTTATTATATAATTGTCCAAATACTTATTTTTTTTATTTTTTTATTTTTTTTTTCACATTTCAATCGCTCAAAATATAATTTAACAAGTAAATTGCAAAAATCGGCCATGTGGTTTGGTCAAATTGCATGTTTGGTTTGTATAGTTAAAAAAGTGTAGGTAACTTTTCTGTGACAAAATTTTGAGTTCGATTTCATCTTTAGTGAAACTGAAATACCCCATCTATTTCTTTTTTTCTTCTTTTGATTTATTCCTTTAACTTTTTTTTTTCCTTTAATGAAGTGTAACTAATGGCAACAACTAAGAATAAAAAGAATATCTTTAACTTCATATTGTTATTAATTTTAATTACATTTATTTTTCAGTTAAACACGAGACTGGCATTAACAACCCATTTGAGCTTAAGCCAAACCAAGTGAACCACCCGACATTCCCGTGAAACATGATCAACATAAATTCTAATACTTTTGTTATAAGTCTCTAAAGACCCGAAATTAAACTGAAAAAACCTATCTTAGGTGGTTTAAAACCGGATCTATTGTATCGTCTTGATGTCACAATGACATCCGGATTTGTCTCAAGATGTGTGTTTTTGTATGAAGGTTTAAGAAAAAGATATTTGGTTGAGGTTGATGGTGACGATTGGTAGTGAAGAAGAACCATCACCTAAAACAATCGGCGCCGCCTCTTAGAGCTGCCACCAACTGAACGATTGTGAAATGCCATTTTAAGTATTCTGTGTTTTGAATTGATTTGGTTGGAAGTGCTTTTAAAATTGAATGGATCTAATGATTTTTCAATTGATTGGATTTGTTTGTTTGAATGAATCTTGAACTCATTTTGTTTGATATACTTTTAGAGCGAGGATAGTGATAAAACATGAAGACAAAGGTATTTTAAGGAAAGAAAAAAAAATCAGTCATTTCAGTTTGCCTAAGAGTTCGTCACGGGAGGTTGTTTGCACTTTTCGAACTACGCAGTCAAAACATGCAATCTGACCAAACACAATGACGATTTTTGCATTTACTCTAATCTTTACTACATAAAAAGGAAAAAATGATCAAACTTGAATTATTGACTTGTTGAATTGTTGAATTGTTGAAAAATGGGTAAGGAAAGTATTGAATGTTTAATGCAACTAATGCAATATATGAAATGTTGAATTTTTACAAAATGTTGAATGGGTAATATACAAGACCAATTTCCAGGAAAAATATATCTTATTAATTTTCGAGAAAAATATTCAAAACTAATTTTCGGGTTTAACCGGGTTTCGAAAACAAAAAAGTTGGTTTTATTTGACCCGTTTTTCAATCGGAACCGATTCAACCGGTGGAACCGGCCGGATCGAACCGGGTTTCAAAACATTATGTTTAATCCCCAAATCCTCAAACTTTTATTATTTTTTGTTTATAAACCATAAACTTTTTTTATCGATACAACTAGATGCCGCTATAAAATTCTTTTGCTATGCACGGGTACTCATCTAGTTTAACAAATACACACTAAACTTTGTTGATGAATATTGTACTTTTCGAAAAAAGTTAAAGCTTAATGTATGAGAAATTTTGGCACTCTTTACGGAACAGATAGAGTATTAAAGTAAACTCCTTAAAACCTTATCTATAGGAGGGAGGTTGATTCTTATTAAATCGGTTCTTGAAAACGTACCGATTTATTATTTTTCTCTATATAAGGCTCCTATGGCGGTGATTGATAGTATTGAAACGATTATGAGGCGTTTTTTTGGGCGGGGTCTTCGGTTGAGAGAAATATTTCGTGGGTGGCTTTGGGATGTTGTTACTACGCCTAAAGATGAGGGTGGTTTAGGTGCTAGTAGGCTGCAATGTATTAATGAAGCTCTCCTCCTCAAATGGGCGTAGCGTTTTAAAAACGCATGTAGTAGCATGTGGAAAAAGGTAGTTGTGGGGTGTCACGGTTCGTGTAGAGCTTGGACTAAGTTACCATGTAACCCCTCGGCTAGTGGTTGTTGGAAACAAATTGTGAAAGTAGGCGAGAAAAGGCTACAAAACGGTAGAGATCTTAATAGCTATTTTGTGGGCGTGGCTGGAAACGAGTCATCAATTAATTTTTGGGGGAGATAATTGGATCGGAAATGGACCGTTGCGTAAACAATATCCAAATTTATTCAGATTGGAAAAACATTAGCTTGGGAGTGACGCAGTAACCCGTCTACTAATGAGGAAGTTAGTGAATTTTTTGTATTGTTATCGGCCATTTATGAGGAAGTTAGTGGGAAGGCGACAAAGATTGTATATACACGGTGAATAAAGCAAAGAAGGTGATAGCCGATAGACAGATGCCAGCCAATGTTTCGAAGCTGAAATGGGTCGGATGGACGCCTCTTAAGTGCAAAATTATGGTTTGGCGGGCGGATCTAAACAGGTTACCTACAAGGGTGGAATTGGTTAAACGTGGGATTCAGCTAGACAACGATTTGTGTCCTCTTTGTGATGCTGATCAGGAAACTTCTACGCATCAGTTCACAGGATGCCTGTTTACATCCGAAATCTGGTCTAGAGTGGGAGCATGGTGTAGACTAAGTCCGGTGTTCGCGTTTGACATTAGCGACCTTTTGATGTTGGCCGATAATCAGACAAAGACTAAAAAATAGATTCAAGTCCTTCGAGGTATCATTTATACAGCTATGTGGTCTATATGGAATGAAAGGAATGCTAGAGTCTTAAACAACAAGTCCCAGAGAGCGATTGAAGTGGTGGAAAATATTAAGTTGTCGTCGTTTTTTTGGATTCGTCATAGATCAAGACTAAAAGGTATTGATTGGAATAGATGGTGTAAATATCCTGTAGACTTGATGTAATGTCGTTTGTCCCAGAGGTCCTTGCTTTGAGGACCGTCTGTGGCGTTTGTAGTTGAATGAAATTTATCCTTCAAAAAAAAAATAGTTTTTCTTGATTTAACTGAATAATAACCTTTACAATTTTGAAAGTGTCTAATATCAAGGAGGTATTTTTGGAGAGGTCTTAGGTTTGAGTCTCATCATTGATCTTAAAGAGCGAAAATAGATAAAAGCATGAGTGGGGTTTATCCCTACGGCGAAGGTTCGAGGCTTGCATACTGTCCAATTCGATGTCACTGTGGACTCGAATCACTAACTACTACTCTCTCTGTCTTAAAATAATTGTCCACATTTTCTTTTTCAGGATGTCTCAAAATGATTGTACACTTTCCTTTATAAGTAAAAATTAGAGAATTTAGGGTGAGAATATTCTATTTGAGTGGTTGAAAATTAAAATGACTCCATTTTTATTAAACAATTTGATTCTTGTCGTTCAAAAAAAATGTATGTTTCGTAGAAAACTTTGTTTTAGACTTAAGGGAATTTTTTACATACCCAATGAAGTTTATATATTTGGAGATTTTCTCCAAATATAAATTTTTAATACATAATGTATAATGATGTTTAAATATGTTTTGAAAAAATATACGATGCAAAATTTTTTGCAGGTATATATGTGATGGGTTTTTCTAACTTGTGTCTTAGGGCACAAGTTAAGCACACCAAAAGTACAATGAGACCCACGAAAAAGGACATAAGAATTCATACAAAAGTACACTTGTCTGTACTTTTGTGGAGTACCTTGAGTATTTTTATGTACTTTTTGATGTGCTTAACTTGTGCTCTTAGGGAATAAGTTAGAAAAACCCATATGTAATTTACCCTTACAATTATTATCCTTGCTATGAGAATATATAAACTTTAATATAGTAGTAGATAAGTAGCTGTCGTTAGGACAGACAATTGCACACCAAATTTTTTCATAAAGATTGTAAACTGTCTTTAAGAATTGTAGAGGTTTACGTTTACAAGTTTGCTACTAAAATGCAATAACGTTTTATTTCAATTTACTCTATATATAGTTTGCAAAGTGATGAATTAGAAAGAAAGTTTTCTATAGAAAATACCGTGGAAATTAATTAGTCATTGACGGTGCATTAACATATTCTTTAAATCTTTGGCAGTTATGCATAGTCATTATCACATTGAATAAAAATTTGATATGACCTCATAAAACCACCGGTTAGTTACAAATAAATAGCTTGTTTGAAGAAAAGGTTGACTTTTATGTATGTTATTACGTGTGTATACATACTTAAAATTGAGCAAGATTCGTTTGATTAATAATTTTACGGCGTCGGTTATTTATTTGAATTATTGGATTTCACAAGTTATCCATTTATGTAAGTTGTACTGGCTTTGAAAATGATATCTGTATATAAGTTTTAATATAACCAAAAACGCTATCTGAAGTAAATAACAAACTGAAATTACGTTCACATTTTTTTTTAAATGTGAATTTCAACTTAAAAACGACCACCTTCGCGGACAGCGAAGGCCCCATCGCCACCCCGTCAGACTATGTTGTCTTAACCGGGTCCACGCTGATCTCAGGTGGTAACGGGTTTCCCCCGGAAACCGTACTGCCTCCACACAAGTTTACCTTGCTGGAGAAACAGCCAGATGAAAACCGGGTCATGCTCAAGATTTGAACCCCCGCAACGAGTGGCTTCAAGGTTCAAATCTATCGTTGCAATATATCTCCGGAACAATATGGTCTACGAGTAGACCACAAGTGAGAACTTCTCGGGTGGTCACCCACCCGGTACTACTCTCACTTGTGGCTCGCTTAACAAGTTAAGCCCCACCCACTAGACCATAAGCTTTGACTGAAAAGAAAGAAAAAGAAGGTAATATGCCAGCCTGCCAACCATGTCTATTTTTCAAAAGATATTGCATCCTACCTATTGGAAAATGATATTTCTCTACAAGAGTTAAAATTTTGTGTAAAGATAAAGTGTTTTATAACGTAAAATTATGATTTGGTAAACAAGTTAGATTATTTAAGTGTGTTTTATTAGTATGATACATCATGCATGCACAAAGTCGGGGAGATATACATATTTATAGAAATTTGTTACTTTAGTAGATTTAGGCATGTCATATTTCTGCACAACATATGACATTTTATTAAGCTATTGTTTAACATCTCTTCTGAGAAACATTAGTTATCAACATGTCATTTTCGTAAAGCTTTGCAAAATTTTGTGCTTCATCATATATTTTTTCTCCAACACATAATTATTATTTTTTTCTTTCTTTTGAAAAGCTGAGATTTTACTATTAAAAATAAAATAAAACACGGCTTCGAGAAGAAAACAGAAAAAAGGAATATAACTAGAGTCAAACAGAGAGAAAACCAAGAAAGCCAAGACAAGCGGACTACAAAATACAAACCAAACTACACACAGACTAGACCATATTTAAAAATAAGTTGTGAGACATGAGATCAAACAATTCCAGTTTCACGGGAGAGACTTGCATCAGGCCGAGATCTACGAGTTTGCTAATCTTTGAATGGAAGGGGAGACCAGCTCATCAAAAACTTTATCACGCATGTCAATCGGGGCATGAATTATCATGTTCCTCCACTTCCAAATCATCCAAACACCACATTGAAAAACGCTATGAATAATCTTGTTGAGCTTAGGACAACTCAGGTTCGCAAAGGAACCAAGACTTATGTCTTTGATGGAGAACGAGGGGAAAATAACGGGGGTCAGGAGCTGCCACCAGCTCCATACTTTCTCCAAATGGGGGTTACCCGGTGGCAATTGAAGAGGCAGTGATCTAATCTTCCTCATCAACATCACAAAAAGGGCAGCTAACAGATGGCAAGGTAATTCCTTTAGAAGCTAGGTTAGATCTTGAAGGTAGCCTGTTGATTGAAGCCCTCCAAACACATAAATTAACTTTGCGAGGGACCGAAGAATTCCACATATGATGAATCCCTAAGTGGGCATTTGCGAAAAGAATATCTTGCAGCTCAACCGTGAGAGTGTTAACCTTAAAGGAGCCAGAACTATCTCAGTCCCATATCTATTTATCATAACCGTTGATGACATCAAATAGTCCCGATATTTAAGTGTCAATTTTCCCCTAATATGCTCATTATTGTATCATTTTATGTGAATTACACTTTGATTTCGTTATATTTCATTTTCATGTTACAAGTGATCATGGGAGCTTGATGTAAACCATACATTGCTCTATTCACCTTGTAAACTTTGTCAGGATGGTCAGGGTCTTCAAAACCAGGTGGTTGAGTCACATAAACTTCTTCTGTAATAGTCCCATATAGAAAAGCACTTTTGACATCCATCTGATACACCACAAAATCTTTGTATGAAGCATAAGCCAAGAATAATCTAATGGCTTCTATTCTTGCCACTGGTGCAAATACTTCATCATAGTCAAGGCCTTCTTGTTAAGTGTATCCTTGTGCTACTAACCTTGCCTTGTTTCTAATGACTATGCCTCTTTCATCTCTTTTGCATCTGAAAACCCAATTAGTGCCAATCACTCTTTTCCCATTTGGCAAATCAACCAAAGTCCATACTTCTTGTAATTTGAATTACAGAAGCTCATCTTGCGTTGCTTCCACCCAGCTTGCTTCTTGTAAGGCTTTGTAAGTATTCTTAGGTTCAATCTGAGATAGAAAACAGGCAAACAAGCAGTTTTGTAGATCTTTGTGACTGTTTCTTTGATGCAGAGATCTTGCAAAGAAACTTTGATGTTGTAGATCTTTTAGCTATTTAGTCATTCTTCTTGTTTGAACAGATGATGTTGGATCACTGAGAATTTGATCTTTGGAATGATTCTTTTGAACTCTTGTGGTAGTAGTGGGATTAACAGGAATGTTGAGTTCCAAATTAGTAATGTCTGCATCAGCTCCAAACAATTTACCATCAAGAGCTTCATCATCTGTATCATAGTAGATATTCTCTAGAGGAGGCATATTTTGATCATCAGGATAGTTTGGATCAACAGAAGTTCTATCCTGAGTGTTTACTGTTTGAACCTTTGGTGAAGAAGTAGAGTTAGTAGGCTTGGCAGTAGAATTGATTGAAGCAGTAGTTGTTTGTTTTGGCCTGGCAGTAGAGTCTTCTGGCCTTGTAGGAGAGACATTAACAACCACTTTGGGTGCTTCATTTGTTACCTTTTCTGCGTCAACAGGTATCTTAATGCCTTCTTCAGATTCTTTAGGTTTCTCTTGAGCAACAACATCTTCTTGTGAACTTTGATCCTTCTGAAAGGGTAGTAAAGTTGGACCAATCTTCAATTTCTCAACCAAAACAAAATCTTCTTCAGGTTTGTTAGTGTCTACACTAGCAATAACTAGTACATAATTCATAGTTTTGGTAAAGAATGTCAACATTGAACAACTATTCAGGTCCTTTCCCTTCAACATTAGATGTGTTCTCACTAAACTTGATATGCAAATTCTCCTCTACATGTTTGGTTCTCTTATTGTACACCCTAAAAGCTTTACTATTCACAGAGTAACCAACCAAGTATCCTTCATCTGCTTTTTCTTCAAACTTGCCTAACTGATCCTTAGTGTTCAAAATAGTAACAGGACATCCAAATGGTTTGAGAAAATCTATCATTGGTTTCTTCCCATGAAATAACTCATATGGAGTCTTGTTGTGAGGCTTGACTACCTTACTTCTGTTTTGCACAAAACATGCAGTGTTTACAGCTTCAGCCCAAAAAGGTATAGGTAATTTAGAATCAGATAACATTGTTCTTGCAGCCTCAATCAGTGTCTTGTTTCTTCTCTCTGCAACACCATTCTGTTGTGGAGTTCTTGCAACACTGTACTGTCTTAGAATACCCTTTCCCACACAGAATTGATTCATCACACTATTCTTGAACTCAGTTCCATTGTCACATCTGATTATTTTCACTTTGTGGTTGTGCCGGTTTTCAACTCTGGTAATGAATGCCTTGAGTATCTCTGGAGTTTCATCTTTAGTAGCTAGAAAGAACACCCAAGTAAACCTGCTAAAGTCATCTGTGACAACTAGGCAATATGACTTCTTGTTCAAACTATTCACAAAAATAGGCCCAAATAAGTCCATGTGTAGTAAATGTAAGGACTCAGTAATTGTGTTCACAGTCTTGGACTTGAATGAAACTCTGTGCTGTTTACCCTTTTCACAGGCAACACAAGTTTCACAGTTCTCAAACATCTTTGTAGGCATCCCTCTCACAAGATTTCCTTTCACCAACTTGTTCATGGTCTTGTAGTTCAGATGTCCAAGTCTTCTATGCCATAATTTGGACTCATCAATAGTGGCCTTTGCAATTAGACAAGTTAAAGCTCTTTTGGGAACTATGTTCTTAATATGGTCACTGCATATATTTTCATTTCTAGGGACTTTCAATAGCACAAATTTATCATCTAGCAACTGAAAATCAGGAGAAAGGATCATACATTCAATGTCTGTAAAAAGAACAAAGTTCTTTTTGTCACACATTTGTGAGACACTAAAGAGGTTAAACTTAAGCCCTTTCACAAGAAACACCTTCTTAAAGTCCAAATTCCTTGTTCTTAGTGTTCCTTTGCCAATAATCTTTCCACCTTTTGGATCATTCCCAAAAGCAACATAACCACCTTCAAAAGGCTCAAAGTCTTCAAGTTGAGACTCATCACCTGTCATATGTCCAGAGCATCCACTATCAACTATCACAATGTCTTTTAGCTCATCCTGTAGATGACCCTGCACATGAAAAATAGAGAAATTAGTTTCTCTTGGGGACCCAAGCCATTACTGACTTGGATATGCCTTGTGCATCAACATAATTAAATTTCTTTAAATCACTTGATACACTGCTGTTTTTGGAAACATTGTTTGAAACAGATGATTTAGGTTTCCAAACCCAGCAAGCTGAGGCCTTAACAACATAAAAATGATTTCCAACAACTATATTTGTTAAAACTTTTGGCCCAGAAGTAGAAAGTTTTGTACTAGCAGCAGAGTGTTTACTAGCAACAGAGCCAGCAATTGAACCAGTTGTGGTTTTAAAAGAACCATTTGATTTAGCAGCAAAATTAGATCTAGTTGCACTAGATCTTAACAATACAGCCCTAGGAATCATGTTTCTATTAGGATGAGGGTGAGTATTTTTAGAAACATATTTATGATTCACCCTTGAGTATTGATTCCAAACTGTCTTTTGGTGGTCTTTACAACTATTTATCAAATGTTCAAAACTACCACACTTATAACAAGCCTTCTTCTTTAATTGAAACTCACTACCTAATTTGTTTGAAACTAGGTTATTAAAGTTTCTCTGATTACCCCTAGGCTTATTATAAAATCCTTTTATCTGATCTCTAGGAACCTCATTATATTCTACCATTTTCCTATAGATACCCTTACCCAACACAGGTCTCACAAACTTAACCTATTCAATTTTAGGTTCAACTTTTGTAGGAATTTCTTCCTTTTCACACTTTTTTCTTCCTCATCACTATCTGAATACCAGTCCTCTATAGTAGGAGCCTCAGAAATTTTTTTAACCTCAACCTTAGGTGTTTCTAAGACACTTGTATTAGATTCACCTACAGGTTTTTCTATGTCTAACTCACTAATGAAAGACAGTTCTTTTCCTGGTGGAGCATAGGCACTCTTAACAGGAGGAGCAACCTCATTGTAGCCTATTCCACTTCCTTTCCTCATCAAGGTACTCTCAATAGATTTATTAACCAAATCAGAAGCATAATGTTGTTTATTTACTCTTACTATATGTTTATCCTTATCAGCAAGAGCTGCATCTCTATCTTTTTCTGCTTCTTCTAACTTATTCTTAATAAATTCAATCTTACTGTTTTTCTTAAAGATCTCAACATCCTGTTGGTTAATTCTATCTACATACTCTAGCACACACTGTTTGAGATATTCTAATCTTCTTTCAACATTTTGAATACCTACTTTGTAACTTAAGTTATCAAGTTTTAGGTGTTCAACTTCTCTTATTAGACTCTCATTCCTAGACTTAAGTTCTTCTATGGTGTCAGCACATGATTTAAAAGAACACACAGATAGATCCGAATCATTAGATACCTCAGAGTCAGATCCAGAAGATGATGATGCATAGGCCATAAGTGCAAAGTTATGCACTTTAGGCTTGACTTGAGCTACCAGAGAATAATTTGGTTCTTCATCAGCCATGTCACTCCAATCATAATCTCCCAACCCATCACAAGATACCAATGCAGTAGTGGTATTCTTTGATTCTTAGTGGTCTTCTTTGGAGCTCTACATTCCCTGGCAAAATGGCTCTTCCTGTTGCAGTTGTAGCACTCTATATTTGACTTGTCAAAACCCAAACTTTCTTTAGCCCTGTACTTGACTTCTCTCCCAGTCCTCTTCAAGAATTTTCTTTTCCTCAAGGTCAACATGGCCATCTGCCATTTAAGATCAATTTCTTCAAGATCATCAGGATCAATATGATCCATATCTTGATTGATAACCTGTAACCTTATGTTGGTTGTCAGATCAGCCAAGAATGCACACAAAGCAACATCACTGATGGAATTTTTATCATTAGAACTAGCAGCAGATCCATCAGCAGCAGATACCCCATAAGCAGTAGAGTGGGATTCTTGAGATCCTTTTGACTTTAAAGATATAAAGGCAAGATTTTGTGTACCAGAAGATGATGTAGATGAAGAAGTCAACTCTAGTTCATACACCTTCAGATTGTTGTAGAGGCTTTCCAACTTCATAGTTTCAAAATCAGGCTTATTCCTCCAAACAACTGTATACATACTCCATTCAGGTGCAAGACTTCTAAGAAACTTGAGGTTTACATCTTCTTGAGGAACTTCATAACCAACAAGCTTTAAATGACTAACAAGTTGATTAAGCCTGTTGTATGTGCCATCAATCTTTTCTCCACTTGTAGCAGTAAAGTTCTCAAACTGATGCTTCAACATGTTTTTCCTTGACTTCTTAGTAGCATCATTCCCTCCAAACCTGAATTCCACAGCATCCATCAAGGCTTTTGCAGTCTCACAGCTATCAAAGTCCAATTGAAATTCATTAGGTATTCCCATCAAGAGAATACTATGTGCCTTGATCTCCATCTTCCTCACTGAGTTTTCTTCAGCAGACTTGATAGGTATATCTTTTCCATCAGGACCCTTTTGTGGTAAAGAGTCACCATTGATGATCACATTCCACATGTTAAAGTTAATCATGCGAATGTACTGTCTGATGCTCATCTTCCATAGCTCATACTCTCAAGGATTGAGCATGGGAACCTTTGAAGCATTTACCATATGTGTGTCGTCACCCATCTTCAGCAATTGATTAGGAACAACAAACTTATAAGAAACAAATTCTTCTTGATTTCAACTTCTAGATCACAAGCTCTGATACCACTTGTTGATCCCAGTTGAGCAAACGATCTTGTATAAAAGTTGACTTGAGTTAATACTTAAGCTAAAACGCGGAATATTAAAGCTTAACTTAAGTAGAATAGTTATTCACTATCAACACTTCAATATATTAATAATACGAGCACTCAACAATGCTAGGGTTTTACAACCTTGAAGTGTAAACGAAAACTAAAAAATACATACTCAATCTAACCCTAGGAACCTCCTTTTATAGACCAAGGAGTCCTACTAGGTTTACAATACTTTTCTACACAAGATAAGAATATTCTAGACGTATAAAATATACACACAAACTATTCTATAATTATCCACTCGTGTACAAGTCTATCTCTTCAGTAGTAGTTTCTTCAGCAGTACTTCCACACAGTAACACTTTAAGTATATAGCAGCAGAATCAATAACCTTAGCAGCAGATTCATCTTGACAGCAGTTTGACTCTTAGCAGCAGTTTGACTCTTAGCAGCAGAATCCAAAACCCAACAGGATCCTTATTTGCATCAGCAGCCTGTTTCCTTGATGATATTGTATTGGCAGATGGTAAATCCCTTATGATAATACCATGAGATGCTCTTGCAGGTGGTGAATGTGGAGCAGTTGGTTTTGTTGCAGCTGTCTTCCTTTCTTGTTTGTTGCAGCTGGTTTTGGTTCCATTTTTTACCTTTGCATGACCTTCTATTGTGTCCTAATTCCTTACATAACATACATCTAACAGTCTTTCCAGCCCTACTTAACTTTCCACCCTTCTTAACCATTCCTTCTACTTCAATAACACTCAACCTCCTCTTTTTTGGTGGTCTCCCTATTTGTCGATGATGAACAGGTGGAAGCAATTTGATTGGTGCTTGATAGTTTGGCCAATGCTCTGGTCCATTGACACAATAAATTTTGGAGCTATATGTTGAGTGCTCAAACACTCATCATTTTTGGTCAAATATGAACTGCAAAACATACAAAAAACACTCAGTAATGCATCAAAATACTAAAAATATTTCAAAATTGTGTTTTATATGTTTTTGATGCAAAATGAGCAAAAACAAATGAAAAGCGTACAAAGTTTGTATAATTGGCAGTTTCAGTCCCCCAACTTTCAAAAATTGGCAAAAATAGTCCCTGAGCACTTATTTTAAAAGAAAAATCACCAAATGTCCTTTTGAAATCATAAGTTGTCATATTTTGTCCTTTGGTGAAAAATCTCAAAAGTTTTGGAAATTTACAAGTTTAGTCCCTAGAGTTTCAGATATTGGCAAATTTGGTCCCTGGTGGGATATTTTTTAATGAAAAATCAATTTTGGTCCTTGTGCTATTAATATTTGGCAGGAATGTTCCTTGGGTGGCAAGTTTAGTGAAATTACATGTTTGGTCCCTGGACTTTGCAAGTTTGGCAGAATTGGTCCCTGGAAATTTTAAAATGGAAAATTGAGTTTCATGGCCTTGGACTATTCATATGCGGCAAGAATTACCTTGTGAGTACTTTAAGGAAATTGCAAAACCAATCCCTCCATTTTCAGTTTTTTACATGAAAGGTCCTTGTGGTTTTTAACTTGAAAACAACCATAATAAAACCCAACACCAAACCCTCCAATACCAGCCCACCTTATACCTCCCTTGGCCCAATCCCTACCAGCCCACACCATCCAAAAATATAAAAACAAATCCACCCCGTTTTTATAACTCCCTCCAGTCAACAAAGGTCAACCATCCACCTCCCTTCCCCACTTGGCAGCCTCCTAAACCACTGCTACACACAAACCCCCCTCCTCCACATCAGATATCCCATTCCTTGTCCCTCCACCTCACACTACTACCCAAAACCCATTTAATACTTGCCAAACCCTCACAAGTAACCCCTACCTGCTAATTGTAACTTTTCCCGCCAAAACACAATCAAGGGCCAAGATTAAAGTTATGCATCCAATGGTCAGAAATACAAGTGGGAACGCCTTTGAGGACCCCCAGGACTTATAAAAGTAAAGTAAAGAAGAGAAGGAAGCAGCAGTTAGAGTAGTAGTAGTTTAGAAAATTAGTCTTAATGTCGTTTTTATAAATTCTACTTCCCCAGTGTAATTCCTAGCTTAAAATTGTTGTAACAATTGTTTTTAGTGTATTATAAACTTATTTCAAGCATTGATTTAAGTATTTTCAGTTGAATTTAGTTTTTGTCAATTTTCACTCAAAATCTCAATCTCACCTTTACTTGTTAAATGTTGTTAATTACTATTGTATAAGCTTGTATTAGCTCTTTAATAAGTTTCTAATAGTTTAGTATCATTAAAAACAAGTCCCAGTTCATTATTCCAAAAATCAAAAAAATAAATAAAAAATAGAGTAGAAATAAAAAAATAAAGTAGGAACAAGAAGGTAATACCAGAAGAAGAATGGAAGATGATGGTTCTTGGTTTAGTAATCTCATGGGAGACCTTAGGAATGGTTCTTGGTTCTTAACTCTCGATACTCAGTAGGATTCCAAATTGTAAACCAAATACTTCATTTTCTTTTATAATTGTTCATATGCTTATAAGTTGTTCAACTTGGTATTTTATGCTTACCTAGCTTGTTTAGTTGATATTCTTGCTTAACTTTACCTGTTTGTTCATTAGAATTCAAGTTTGCTCAAAGTCTCATGTTAACTGCCAAATTAGTGCTCAGTAGTAATCCTTAGGATTAGTTGTTTGTGATTAAGAGTTTTTGTCTAAATCAGTTCCTATCATATGCAGGGAAGTTCAGTTAGTGAAATCGTAGCTTAAATCATTCACTTGTAGTATAAATTAAAAATCAAGTAAATTAAAGGGGTGTTTGGAATTGCTGATCACACTGTACTCTAATGTGATTCTTTGGTTGTTTGTGTTTTGTACATGTTACTTTAGGATCATATAGTTCAATTCTAACATCAAACTCAGTAGTGATTGATTGAGGCAAAAGCAGTCAACTAAAGTCAACCACGGATGTGGTAAACACAGTCAAACTCCTTAGGCTCAATGCTCCGCGGAATATAGTGGTTTCCCCGGGTCGTTATGTCCCGACGAGGTGTGGATTGTATTCAAACGGCTTTGTGATCGGGTGAATTTGGACGGAAAGGGATTGAGATTGATTACACTACTGATTTATACAATGAAATAGCTTAAATAAGCTATATGAATAAGACTGGAAAATTGGAAAACCCAGAAACGTGTAAAACCTAAAAACGCGTACATTATATTTAAATTTACGTTAACGTACGAAATAAAACGCGAGTTTTGTTAAATAAAAATCCTACGGCTATGAAAATTAACTTTTTACAATCCTAATGATAAAAGAAAATTTTTAGAAAAAGAAAAATAATTTTTACACTATTTATATAATTATTATTAATTAATTACTATTTATTAATTACTTATTAATTATTTAAAATAACCTAAATTATAACTAATTATGAAATTACACTAAAAATATGAAAAATAAATTTGGAAAAATCTAAAATATTATAAAACTAATTTTCAAACTTAAAATATATTTTTCCTACTTTTTTAATAATTACTATTAATTAAAAACTAATTATTAATTAATTTAAACTATTTTAAATTAAGAAAAATAGAAAATGAACAATAAAAATTATAAGAAAATTCCTAAAATTATTTTACAACTTATAAAAGCTAGGAAAAATATAAAAACTAGGGTTTACTTTATAAAAACTAATTTTGCTATTTAGAACTTAAATATTAATTTATTACTAATAAAACTAATATTAAATCTAATAAATACCAAATGATAATATAAAAAACTGATAAAATTACTAAAAATACTTTAACCTAAAATAAATTTAAGAAAAATATAAAAATGCTAAATTCTTAACAAAAATCTAAAAAGGAAAATTAAAAATTTAAATTACATTAAATAGAAACTATCACTTAAAATTAAATTTGTTATTCTGGATTTTTCTTTTTGAAAACTAATTTACACCTAAAAACAAACAACTTTTGTAAAAACAACTTTTTTATAAATTAAAAATAAGCACTGTGGATGCTTATTAGCACCACAGTTGACTTTTATTGACTAAATAAGCAAAAAAGCTCAAATGAGCTTAAGTGGGACCCACTATGGGTGATTCTGATTCAAATGAGTTAATTGAACATAATTAAGCTGGAAAAAGTACATGGGGGTCCACAGAATAAGCAAATAAGCACAATTAAGCACTTACTTAGTTGAACAATGAAAATGGGACAGATTTTGGAAGTGAAACCAGTGGGGTCCACAGGGGTTTGAGGTCAAACTCTTGGTCAAAACATGAAAAGGGCCAGGAGGGGGGTTCAAAAAACCAAAGTTTGGCCAATGGGACCCACTGAGGTGGCCAGAAACCACCACCAAAGATGGTGTGGTGACTGAAGGCCTGCTGCAGCAGGGGGTATCCCTTCCCTGCAGCTGAGTTTGGATGGGTGTGGGGCACAGCAGAAAAATGGCAAAAATAAAAGGACAATGGGACCTTGAAGACTAGCTGGGGGGTTGTAAATATGAACAAGTTTCAAAGCCTAAATCAAATCACAAAAATCATAAAAATTCCTACAATTTTTGGGAAAATCTGAAATGTACAACTTTGACTTTTTGAAAGTTCTACCTAAGTTGACTAAAATGAGATTTGGATGATCCTAGCTGATTATATAAGATATATTAAACTGAATGGAAGCTAATTTAGGCTAAAGACATTAATTATAAGCTAAAGTGAGGGATTGTAGACCTCAAAATTCCACACAGTGGACTGTGGGTTTGATTACAAAGAGTTTTGACTAATTTCCAAAAGACCAACTGTTTTTATGTTTTGTGTGACTTAATATGACCTAAGGTGACCTAGTTAAACAAAGAACAACAACAAAAACTTACTAGAACATTATGAAAACCCCTGAACCAAACAGTCCTTAAGGAAAGTGAAAATGAGATTTTCAAACCATTACACTGCTTAAGATCTCTAAATTGAAACATGAACACATATTATGATATACAAAGCTGAAATGGCACTTAAACATCCATAATAACAACAAGAGGCAAATGAAATACTAATATGCTATTTTGACTGTTAAATGAGATAACTTAAGCATAATGAAATCTAATGAAAAAAATGGTTAATGTACACACTAACTGAGATACCATACACCAAATAAACACAGGGAAACTAAAATTAAGCAATAATAAGTACTTCAATAGTAAAAAGCATGAAATGGACTTGAGGGCTTACAAGAGATCCACACTGAGAACAAGTAACTAGGGAACCAAATCCTACCCTATTGACTTCCACAAGTCACTAACACCCTGCAAATCCATAATCCATCATACTCCTGGCTTCAATCTTTCTTATACACTACTTTTTAATTTCTAACTATTTTTCATGAGTTATGGTTATTTTTGAGTTTCTTTTCTTAAACTGTTTTAATTGCTTTGAAAACTTTGACAAACTTTTAACCAATGCTTAAAGAAGCTTAAACAAGCAGAAAGCAACAACTTTTAACACTTAACACACAATTTAGAATTTCAAGTAAAAATGGTGAAAACTGAATTCAATTAAGATACTGAAATTAATGATTAAAATAGTTTACAATTACATTAAACATGTAAATTACACCCTTCTAAACTGAAAATTACAACTAAAGAGTAAAATTAAACTTAATTTGACCTAAAAACTTACACTACCACTATTCTACTACTATCTAATAATTATCTCTCCTTTTTCTTTGACTTAAATAGACCCTGGATGCATTCTCTTTCTTTCCCACTCAATCCCAGCCATTGAATAGCTATCTTTTGATCTCAACCCTTCAAACTGTTTTTGGCGGGAAAAGGGGTTTTGCAAGTTAGTGGGTTTGGTTTGGTGTATTAAATGAGGAGGGGGAAGGGTAAGGTGTAGGTGAGTGTATTAATGAGGTTTGGTGAGGGATTGGTGGAATTGGAGAGGAGGGGGGAGACAAAGCTTCCTAGTAATTAGGGGAGGTTAGAGACGGGTGAATAGTGATCAGGGGTGGGGGTTTGACCTGTTTGTTGACCGGGGATAATATTCAAAAGGGAGTGGGGTTGGGCCGGTTTTTTGTTAGGCTTGGGAATAGGATGTGGGTTGGGGTTTATTTTTGGGTGGATTTAATAATCAAAAGGGTCCGTTTGTTTGTAGCCCAAAAATCACAAGGACCATATGTGTAATTTGCTGAAAATTCAGGGGTTGAAACTGTAATTTCCCCAAAGTATTCACAAGGGCCAAAGTTGATAACTTCAATAATACAAGGACCCATGATGCCATAAATTAACGTTTTCCAAAATCAAAACACCCGGGGATCATTTTTGCCAAATTCCAAATATGAGGGATCAAAATGTAAATTTTCAAAACTTTTCATCCAAGGACCATTTTTGATAAATTTTGTTTCTCCAAGGACCTTTATTGATTTTTCTTACAAAATAAATGCTTAGGGACTAGTTTTGTCAATTTTTGAAAGTTGAGGGACTGAAACTGCCAATTATGTAAACTTTGTACGTTTTTCATTTGTTTTTACTCATTTTGCATCTAAAACATATAAAACACAATTTTGAAATATTTCTAGTATTTTGATGCATTTCTGAGTGTTTTTGTATGTTTTGCAGTTCAGATTTGACCAAAAATGATGAGTGTTTGAGCACTCATCAATCCCCCACACTAAACTATTGCTAGTCCCTAGCAATAAACTGTTTTGAAAACTTAATGGATTTTAATCTCTTTACCAAAAGCCATCACTTCTGGAGTAGCCAGATGTATCGATTCAAGTAAGAATTATGGTCCACTTGATAACCATGTGATTTTGAGCAAACCACCAGCTGTCAACGGATTTGATTCGTCTTTACCAAAATCCGTTTGCTTCTGGACTAGCCAACTCTTGATGGAATAGTCAACATCTTGGTGAGCTGATTACCAATTATGTTTTTTCCGCTGCCTTTACCACAAGCCATAATCTTGCGGGCTAGCCAACTCATTCAGTTTTTAGGATATGGCGAGTTGATTTACCATACAATTTTGGGCAAATTGCAAGCCATAAACTGATTTGATATATCTTTACCAAGAGCCGTTTACTCCTGGATTAGCCAATCCTTTTGTCGTTTAGACATGGCGGACTGATAACCACAAAATTTTTGAAGCACAAGTGAAAAAATTTTAAAATTTTTGAGATTTTGGCCAAAAACGGGGGTACTAGATAGTAAAATGTGATAAAATTCGCTAGAATACCCCCCCCCCTCCCCCCACACTTAGAATGAATATTGTCCTCAATATTCAAAGTCCCGGCTATTCTGCTGACTCTTAGAACGTAAAAGGGCAACATTACAAGCTAAATGTGGAAATACCGTTTTGTTTTTCACTTCATAAGTAACCACTGTAGGGGTAACTCCCCCACACTTAGGGTGAAAACCCTATAAGCATGCTACTGTTTTTGTTTACCGAGTCACTAGCTTGACTCGACCCCGAATTCATTTGTCCTTGGGGAAGCATGATGTGGAAGAAGCAATCTCCATCGGACTTTCATTCAAGATGTTTGGACAAACATTTGAAGCACGTGAAAGTTCCACACCGATGAGACATAATCCCGGCTCAAGATAATGGTAAATGAAAATGCCGGGGTCAAATATAGTGTCTTCATTCCCAAAGGAGTGAAGAAGAGAGGAAGGCACCGAGAATGTCATGAGAATAATCATGAAAGGATGCTCATCCTCAAGATCAGGTTTAGATTCCTGAATTTGGATTTTGTCGGTTAAGCTCTTAGGGTTAGAAAACATCTCGGGAGGGAGGGTGGGATAATTTGTCATAGAAATACAAATTCTCATGATTGAGAATCTTTCCCCCCGATCATGATGTTTCTTGCCATCATACTCCGGAGGAGTCATGATAAGGTGATCAATGATGGGCTCCGAAGGAATTTCATCAACATCACTGATGTCTCCATAAGATAAAGAATTTTCATCAGTGGGTGAATCACTAAGCCCGGTATTGAGATAGGAATTGAGTGATGGATCATCATTCAATAAGCTTTCAAGGAAAAGAATATCCCCTTTAGAATCAAGATAGTTATCATCAACTTCATACGAAGTTAAACTATCTAGGGCAAGGAATGCTTCGAATTCTTCCATATTGATGCGTGGGAATCGCAACAGGCTTTACCTCTCGAGGGATCTCGAGAAGCTTACAACCCCCACCAGGCAGTGTACCTGATCGTTGTAGTATAGTACAGTGACAAGTACCGGAGGATTGATCGTTCAGCTTAGGAATAGTGTCGCTAGGATTAGAAAACCTAATTACTAGTTCTAAAGGTGAGGGATGATTATTTTTGTGTTTTTATATTTTTTAGAAAGCAATTAAAATCTCGGGGTTTGAAGGAGTGGGCGGATTAGTTGCTATTCAACTAACCCAAAACTAAGATGCAATCAAAATAAAATACTAAAAATGTAAATAAGCTAATTTATACTAAAGTTGTGAGCAGTAATTGGAGAAAATGTGTTTACTTAGATTTCACTACTCCATAGATATCTTTCACACATTAATTACTTGTTATAATTGCATGGATGACGGATCGTATTCCTTAATACCATTCATGGGGTGGCATACATAACTCCCCAATTCTATGAGCTCTTATCTCCTCCTACACCATGCCCAGCACAACTATAGGGATTGTAAACAGTGGCTCATGCATTAAATACAACCAATAAAGACCTAGTACGCCTCGGTTCATGTTTCTTAAGACGTTCAAGCATGTTACCATTTGGAGATCTGCCAGTTTTCTTAAGCCTAACATATAAATCATTCATCCAAGACAAGAATAAACAAGTAATCAACACATAATCAATATCTAGGTTTCATTAGATCTAAGCAAACACAAAAGAGATCTAGCCTAGCATGATAGAATTAAGACAAGAACAAGATATAGACAACCAACACATAGACATATTGATTGAATTAGAAGAACACTTATCTTAATTAATCATGCAAGGTATCAAGGGGTTGGAACCCTTGAAAAAACTATAAAGTTACACCAAAATCGTCTTTAGGGTTTCTCCCAAAACTTCTCTCTCTTAATGTGAAAAACTAGAAAACTATATATAGGAAAATAGGGATGACGGCGTCAAGAAAAAAGGTGTGACGCCGTCATCTCGCCGCCAAATACTTCCTCGGACGGCCTTGATCTACTTCTTACGCCGTCAAGGCCTAGGCCGTCACACAAATTACTCTTGACGCCCTGTGTGTGACGCCGTCATCAACTACGGATTTTAATTCTTGGGGTTTTGACGCCGTCAGGAAAACTCTTGACGCCTTCATGAACTCTCGGATTTTATTATTGAGGTTTGACGCCGTCAGAGGTTTACTCTTGACGCCGTCACCTACTGTTCCCAGCATGGAAAATTGAGACTTTGCCGTTTTCTTCACTTTTATGCTCCAAAAACGTCCAAAATGGCTTCTTTTCCAGAATTCACTCTCCAAGTACTTAAAATCACAAAAGGAACGATTTAGGGTAATATTTGATCAAATAAATTCGGATTCGGGCTTAAATGACCCCCTAAAAACGGATCATTTTTCGCCTCATCATATACCCTTACACTTGAGATTTGCTTGTCCTCAAGCAAATGCGCTTTTATTCTAGTCAAAAGACAAGTTAGGGGTCATTTAACACTAATATAAAAGTAATTACAACAAATAATCATTCCACTAAAGACCAATAGACAAGCACGGAGGTCATACACTAGCACCTCACAAATAGTGTTTAGATACTCACATCTCTCGGGTGTAATAAAGTAATATAACATTATGGAAATGGAAGATATCTCTCACTACCTGTCATAGCAAAATAGATTACCATAGGCTTGGGAAAGGATCAAACCTCCACCACATGGCATAAGCACCTAGGATAAACTATCAAAGAGGTATTTTAAAGGGTTGTAACGTTAGGTATAGGGATATGAATTACACAGTTTTGTTGGATAAAGGAAGTTTTACTGGTGGCGAGTTAACAATCTTGGTTAATTACATGTACAATGTGGCGTTGCTAAGCCAAGACTAGACTCGTCTTAAGCTAATAAATGAAAAATAACAAAAACATAAAATGAACATAGAATAAAAAGGGATGGTAGTCCGTATGTTTTTTCTCTTTTTCTTTTTCTATTTTTTTTTTCTTTTTCTTGATTTTTCGATTTTTTTTTTTATTTTTTGCATACACTCTTACCCTACCATCCAAAATAATACATCATAGGGAATGGAAATTCCCCTTACACTTGAATTTTACATACTTTACAATTAACTAATCTAATGACTCGATTTAAGAAAATTAAAACACTTGGAGTACTTTTAAGATTAACGTACATATGGGGGTAATAAATGATGTTCTTCCCCATTACTCCATAAAATAAGTACTTGCCCATGAGTCCCAATCGTCCCAAAACAATATGTACAAGGATATGACTCGACTTAGCAACCATGTAATCAATTAGAAAGTTAACTTAGGGTTTAACAAATAACAATAATGCACTAAAAATGAGCGCATACACGGAAGGCTAAGGCGATTTGGTTGTACATTTAAGTGGGGTGTAACAAATTCTTCCTTTAAGTAAAATGCTTAAAGTTAGAAACGAAAAGATAGGCTCGGAAGGGTGTACTAGGGGTTTCGTGTACTAAAAATGAGTACAACGCTAAGGGTGTGGGAAAATTAGTTGACTTAACTAGTCAAGTAGTATGACTTAAATGGTCAAGTAATTATAATACGGGTTTAACACAAGGGTGATCCTAATGCCTCTTATCATGTAGTAAATCCTACCACACGAATGTAGTCTCACTAGCGGTCTTGGGATGCATCACTAACGCAAGTTCTAGAATCTAAATGCTACCGGTACACTCATAAGCACTAATAGTAAATGCTTTTCCTATCAAATCAAAAGGCGAACCTCACATATTTGGGTGGAAATTTTTTTTCTGAATATACGGTTATGTGCTAGTCATACAATCTCCTATCCATGAGACGCTTGCTATGGCTAAAGTTTCACTCCTAAATGTTGTAAAAATTTTTAAATTTGGCGCTAAAATTACACTAACAAGTATTTCTCATAGTTTTATTACACATCTACTATCAAACAAAACAAACTCAAGCGAAGGTGCATATGTAAGGTATCATCTTTTTACCCTCCCCTTACACTTAAGATGAACATTGTCCCCAATGTTCAAGTAAAGAATGTAAAAGTGAAAAAGTAAAGAGAATGAAATCAAATACTCCCCTGATTCGCTCGGTATGGATTATAGGTGGCTAGGTTAAATCTTCCTCCAAGAAAACGAACAATCAAAGCTTCCCTTCCAGAATATAAATCATCTCCTTGTCATACATAACCTTTAAAACCTGACAAAATAGACAAGACAACCTCACGTAAAATCGGCGGCATCCTATATAAGTTACTAAATCCTAGAAAACAAGATAAGATATAATGCTTGTGGAATGAAGTTTGCAGATCTCCTGGAGATTATAAAACATAATAATTCACAAAAACCATAAGACTCCGTTAGAAAAACAAAACCGGTAAAATTTCCAGATTTTTAACTCCTGACGCCGTCAAGAGTAATCCTCTGACGCCGTCAGAATGGACCTGCAGAAATTCTTATGTTAAGTTTCCGGAAAATTTCTGGAAAAACTTGGTTCTACTTCCTAGAAAATCCTGCAAAACTTCATTATGACTCAATACAAGCATTTGACTCTAACAAATATGAATACACATGTCCATTTAATATTGTGGAGAATCATGATCGGTTTGTTTCTTAAAAACATATTTGGGGTTTCCCCTTACACTTATCTTTTGCAAAAATACTTTTAGGTTGGAGTTAAGACTAGGCCAAACAACATAGTAAAGTATTTCCACATTTTAGTTTAGAAACATGATCTACCAACAATAAAAATAAAACATGCATACGGAAGCAAATAACAATCAAACAAATAAAATCACACAAAACATGGGTTGCCTCCCAAGAAGCGCTTTTCTTTATTTACGAGTCTTGTAGCTAGACTCAAGGTCATGGGTTACTACGTGATCTCATCATTGGTTCCACTCTCTAGGTCGTCTTCTAAACCAGTTTTGTATTCCGGACCTAGTTGCAAACACTCTTTGTAGAAACCAAGCATCCTATTTCTAACATACTCTACTCCTCTACGTCTATCCTCCTCATTCCTATAATAAGCCGCTTGCTTGTGTTCCTTTTCGAAATTAGAGAGAAGGCGGTATTGCTCAATCTTGTAGGGCATTTGATAAGCAACCTCATCATTCTCTTTCTTGAATCTAACTATCCCTAAAGTCGGATCATAACTCATCCTAGTGGCCTCAACAAATGGTTTTCCGAATATTACTTGGCTTAGGCAAGCATCTATCACCGGACGAGTGTCTTCAACTATCATAAATTCGATCTCATAGGTGAGATTCCCTATAATCACATGTAATCCCTTCACTCTTCCTGCAAAATTACTTATCAGATTCTTACCGGGCATCATCCTAAAATTGAGTTGCTTCTTCATCACCCAATTGTAATAAGTCCTAGTCATGATGTTCACGGGGGATCTAAGGTCGATGTAAGCTTTCCATATATGCATGTGCCCGATATTGCATGGGATGTTAATGTTAGAGGGGTCTCCCATTTTGATAAGGGGGTTGCCAAAGATATATGTTCTCTCGGGACTATCGAATAAATCCTTATGGTATTCCCGTTCTTCCTTGGTTGGCAACTTATCAAAGTATTCTTCTATAGGTTCTACCTCCTCTAATTCCTCATCCTTATTAACCTCAACTTCCCTACTCTCATCCTTACTATCGGCTTTTACTCTAACTTCATCCTTGTCACTCTCCTCTATCTCCTTATCTATCGGCTTAATAGTGACAACATTAACAAAGTGGACCTGTTTAGATGATGAGGGATCCTTAATTTGGTTTCCGTTATTGGTGTCTCTAGTGTCCTTCCTAGGTGTGAATAATGCTTGGTTGTTGAGGGCTTTCAACAAGTTGTCAATCTTGTTGGTCATCTCCGTTTGTTGTTGGTTGAATTCGGTTTCAAACCTAACTATGCGGGCTTCTTGAGATGCCATGAACTTTGACATCAATCCTTCAAGATTGTTGGTACTACCATAGTTGTTAGAAGAATTGTTGTTGAAAGTACGGTTGGATGGTGGACCGTTTGGTTGGTAACGATTAGGCGGATTGGAAGAATTGGGTTGATTTTTTTTCCACCTAAGGTTTGGGTGATTTTTCCATGAGGGGTTGTATGAATCACCGTAAGTGTTTGGCTCGGGCTTGAAAGTGTACCACTTATCTCCCGCTTCGTCGGTACGCGTGGATGCGTAGTCCGCAAAAGCTGTTCCGGGGAGTTCCACACAATCACGAGTGTCGTGGGGATCACTACATAATTCGCATGAAGAAGTGATTTTGTTCACTTGGCTTGAAGGCTTCGGAGCTTCGTAAGATTTCATGAGAAACTTGACTTGGTCCTCAAGTTCCATGATCCTACGGTCGGGAGTGCTAGAATTGTTTGAAGGCAAAGATATCGCCTTGACCGTTTTGTTCAAATCACGGGGATCATTCCAACTTTCGTTGTCATAGAGAGCAAGATCTTCTATGAGTTCCCATGATTGTTCCGCACTAAGATCACGTAGCTTACCACCGGCCGATTGGTCAATGGCTCGCCTCGTGGAGATGTCGATATGGTCATAAAAGATTTGGACTTGGAGCCAAAGATCTATGCCATGATGAGGGACTTTTTGGAGTAAGTCCTTGAAACGAGTCCATGCTTCATAAAGAGATTCATTTTGACGTTGTTGGAACATCAAGATGTCATTTCTAAGCTTAGTAGTTCTCCCCAGTGGGAAAAATTGAGCAAGGAAACGAGTGGTGAGATCATCCCATGTGGTGATGGATCCCGCGGGTAAACGCTCAAGCCATTGACTAGCTTGATCCCGTAGAGAGAATTGGAATAGGCGTAAACGGGTAGTCTCTCTAGTTGCAACATCTAGGTCTATGGAATCTACGATTTTGAGGAAGTCCTTAAGATGTTGGTTTGGATCTTCGGAACGAAGTCCATGGAATGCACATCCGCTTTGCACCAACCGGATGGTGTCGGATCGCAAGGGGGTCACATTGGCTCCGGTGAGCTCAATGGTGTTTCGGTAGCCTTGGTGGCTAGGTCGGGAGTACTCTCCTAAGGTTCAGGGCCTAAGGGGTTCTAGTGGTGGGTTTTGTTGTGGTGGGATGACGGGTTCAAAGATGTTACCACCTTCCATGATGTCGGATGGTAAGGAGTTACGAACAAAGGCACAAAGAAATAAGATAGACTAAAGAAAACCTAAAAATAAAAAATAAAATCTTACTAGAAAGGAATCTAGCAAGTAGACCTAATAAAAAGAAATCCTAACCTAGACAATAACTATTCCCCGGGCTGCGGCGCCAAAAACTTGATGCGTGGGAATCGCAACAGGCTTTACCTCTCGAGGGATCTCGAGAAGCTTACAACCCCCACCAGGCAGTGTACCTGATCGTTGTAGTATAGTATAGTGACAAGTACCGGGGGATTGATCGTTCAGCTTAGGAATAGTGTCGCTAGGATTAGAAAACCTAATTACTAGTTCTAAAGGTGAGGGATGATTATTTTTGTGTTTTTATATTTTTTAGAAAGCAATTAAAATCTCGGGGTTTGAAGGAGTGGGCGGAATTAGTTGCTATTCAACTAACCCAAAACTAAGATGCAATCGAAATAAAATACTAAAAATGTAAATAAGCTAATTTATACTAAAGTTGTGAGCAGTAATTGGAGAAAATGTGTTTACTTAGATTTCACTACTCCCTAGATATCTTTCACACGTTAATTACTTGTTATAATTGCATGGATGACGGATCGTATTCCTTAATACCATTCATGGGGTGGCATACATAACTCCCCAATTCTATGAGCTCTTATCTCCTCCTACAGCATGCCCAACACAACTATAGGGATTGTAAACAGTGGCTCATGCATTAAATACAACCAATAAAGACCTAGTACGCCTCGGTTCATGTTTCTTAAGACGTTCAAGCATGTTACCATTTGGAGATCTGCCAGTTTTCTTAAGCCTAACATATAAATCATTCATCCAAGACAAGAATAAACAAGTAATCAACACATAATCAATATCTAGGTTTCATTAGATCTAAGCAAACACAAAAGAGATCTAGCCTAGCATGATAGAATTAAGACAAGAACAAGATATAGACAACCAACACATAGACATATTGATTGAATTAGAAGAACACTTATCTTAATTAATCATGCAAGGTATCAAGGGGTTGGAATCCTTGAAAAAACTGTAAAGTTACACCAAAATCGTCTTTAGGGTTTCTCCCAAAACTTCTCTCTCTTAATGTGAAAAACTAGAAAACTATATATAGGAAAATAGGGATGACGGCGTCAAGAACAAAGGTGTGACGCCGTCATCTCGCCGCCAAATACTTCCTCGGACGGCCTTGATCTACTTCTGACGCCGTCAAGGCCTAGGCCGTCACACAAATTACTCTTGACGCCCTGTGTGTGACGCCGTCATCAACTACGGATTTTAATTCTTGGGGTTTTGACGCCGTCAGGAAAACTCTTGACGCCTTCATGAACTCTCGGATTTTATTATTGAGGTTTGACGCCGTCAGAGGTTTACTCTTGACGCCGTCACCTACTGTTCCCAGCATGGAAAATTGAGACTTTGCCGTTTTCTTCACTTTTATGCTCCAAAAACGTCCAAAATGGCTTCTTTTCCAGAATTCACTCTCCAAGTACCTAAAATCACAAAAGGAACGATTTAGGGCAATATTTGATCAAATAAATTTGGATTCGGGCTTAAATGACCCCCTAAAAATGGATCATTTTTCGCCTCATCACATATCATCTTTGAAATCAAAGAGATCATCATCACATCCCGATGGAAGTGGATTGGTGTGAGTGAGTTCATCGGCGAACTCCTCGAGAAGAAAGTCAACATTAGAGTGGGGAAGGGATGCATCAACATACTCAATGTCTCCATAAGATAAACAATCATCACTGGAATCAGAGACAGTCTCAATTTGATCATTTGGATTATCAGGGGGTGAAGGAATATCACACACTTGATCAAAAGTTCCATGTGACTCTCTCGGGATTGGGATAAGGATCTCAACACTAGACTTTATTAATTCGTCCGATTCGTTATTAGGAACAGTGCTAAGATGCTCATCCCCCATGTTCAGTGAGTGAGTGTGAACTTCGGGTGTGATAACAACAGACTGAGGGAGTGGAGAGGAGCTAGCTTTCATGGATTGTACGAGTTCCATTTGATCTTCTGCTAGTAATTTCTCCGTCTCATTATTTTCTCCCTGTTTTTCAATGGGAGGAATCACAAATGATGAATCTGACGAACCCTTATAAAATTGGAGGATATCAAGGGTGTCCTCATTATCACTATCATCATCACAGTCTAGAAGAGCAGCTTTACGAAATTTGGCAAGTGTTATAGCTACTTGTTCTAAGACTAGTAATTCTTCCATGCTCAATTCGTTTCTTGCATCTCATTCTTCAGCAAGTAATTCTGCCATAGATTTCTCACGAGAGTCTCGAAACAATGTAGTAACCAACTCCTCCTTTAGTTATTTCAATATATCAAGAGCCTTTAGTAAAAGGTCTTGCTCAGTATCATGAGGAGTTGTGTGAATCATTTGGTACTGTGGAGGTGGGTCTGAAAACGAATAGTCGTAATTGTTACAAGGAACTGGATTCCTTATTTGACAATCCGAGCTAGAGTGTGGACCTCCACAGTAATCACAACAGTAAAACTGTTGAGTCTGGACTGGTGAATCATATGGGTATTGGTCATAACCAAAGTTCTGATTGTCTCCCGAAAACTGTTCATAGACAAACGTGTTTCCGGCTTGACACTCAAATCCTTGGTGAGGACTACCACAAAACTCACACAGATATGTCAGTATCTCATGATGTGGTGGCTGGTAGGATGAATCAGATGTATCATGGTAAGGATAGGGAGCTTGGTTATAGACAAACCCATCTCCTGACTCTACCATGCTACAACCGGGACAATTCCCGCCATTATGAGGACCACCACACCATTGACAACCACAATGGTGTGGATACGACATAAAAAGAATCAAAGGTTTACAGAGGGGTAGGGATGAAGAATCAAAGATGTGAGAGGGTAAAGGAGAATGTTTTTGGATTTTTGGATAAACATTTTGTACAAATGATAAAGAAAATGTTTTTGTGTTCGTTGAAAACTGATTTAAAATATTTTCGAGAACAGTTTTGTTTTTATATGATAATAATAAGATAATATGAACAAGTATGGGAAATTTACAAAGGATTGAATTCCAAAAGCACTAATCAGCAAACCGTTTTTTTAGAAAAACGCGCACAACCTCCCCGGCAGCGGCGCCAAAATTTGATTGAGGCAAAAGCAGTCAACTAAAGTCAACCACGGATGTGGTTAACACAGTCAAACTCCTTAGGCTCAATGCTCCGCGGAATATAGTGGTTTCCCCGGGTCGTTATGTCCCGACGAGGTGTGGATTGTATTCAAACGGCTTTGTGATCGGGTGAATTTGGACGGAAAGGGATTGAGATTGATTACACTACTGATTTATACAATGAAATTGCTTAAATAAGCTATATGAATAAGACTGGAAAACCCAGAAACGTGTAAAACCTAAAAACGCGTACGTTATATTTAAATTTACGTTAACGTACGAAATAAAACGCGAGTTTTGTTAAATAAAAATCCTACGGCTATGAAAATTAACTTTTTACAATACTAATGATAAAAGAAAATTTTTAGAAAAAAGAAAAATAATTTTTACACTATTTATATAATTATTATTAATTAATTACTATTTATTAATTACTTAAAATAACCTAAATTATAATTAATTATGAAATTACACTAAAAATATGAAAAATAAATTTGGAAAAATCTAAAATATTATAAAACTAATTTTCAAACTTAAAATATATTTTTCCTACTTTTTTAATAATTACTATTAATTAAAAACTAATTATTAATTAATTTACACTATTTTAAATTAAGAAAAATAGAAAATGAACAGTTAATATTATAAGAAAATTCCTAAAATTATTTTACAACTTATAAAAGCTAGGAAAAATATAAAAACTAGGGTTTACTTTATAAAAACTAATTTTGCTATTTAGAACTTAAATATTAATTTATTACTAATAAAACTAATATTAAATCTAATAAATACCAAATGATAATATAAAAATCTGATAAAATTACTAAAAATACTTTAACCTAAAAGAAATTTAAGAAAAATATAAAAATGCTAAATTCTTAACAAAAATCTAAAAAGGAAAATTAAAAATTTAAATTACATTAAATAGAAACTATCACTTAAAATTAAATTTGTTATTCTGGATTTTTCTTTTTGAAAACTAATTTACACCTAAAAACAAACAACTTTTGTAAAAACAACTTTTTTATAAATTAAAAATAAGCACTGTGGATGCTTATTAGCACCATAGTTGACTTTTGTTGACTAAATAAGCAAATAAGCTCAAATGAGCTTAAGTGGGACCCACTATGGGTGATTCTGATTCAAATGAGTTAATTGAACATAATTAAGCTGGAAAAAGCACATGGGGGTCCACAGAATAAGCAAATAAGCACAATTAAGCACTTATATTACTTAGTTGAACAATGAAAATGGGACAGATTTTGGAGGTGAAACCAGTGGGGTCCACAGGGGTTTGAGGTCAAACTCTTGGTCAAAACATGAAAAGGGCCAGGAGGGGGGTTCAAAAAACCAAAGTTTGGCCAATGGGACCCACTGAGGTGGCCAGAAACCACCACCAAAGATGGTGTGGTGACTGAAGGCCTGCTGCAGCAGGGGATATCCCTTCCCTGCAGCTGAGTTTGGATGGGTGTGGGGCCTAGCAGAAAAATGGCAAAAATAAAAGGACAATGGGACCTTGAAGACTAGCTGGGGGGTTGTAAATATGAACAAGTTTCAAAGCCTAAATCAAACCACAAAAATCATAAAAATTCCTACAATTTTTGGGAAAATCTGAAATATACAACTTTGACTTTTTGAAAGTTCTACCTAAGTTGACTAAAATGAGATTTGGATGATCCTAGCTGATTATATAAGATATATTAAACTGAATGGAAGCTAATTTAGGCTAAAGACATTACTTATAAGCTAAAGTGAGGGATTGTAGACCTCAAAATTCCACACAGCGGACTGTGGGTGTGATTACAAAGAGTTTTGACTAATTTCCAAAAGACCAACTGTTTTTATGTTTTGTGTGACTTAATATGACCTAAGGTGACCTAGTTAAACAAAGAACAACAACAAAAACTTACTAGAACATTATGAAAACCCTTGAACCAAACAGTCCTTAAGGAAAGTGAAAATGAGATTTTCAAACCATTACACTGCTTAAGATCTCTAAATTGAAACATGAACACATATTATGATATACAAAGCTGAAATGGCACTTAAACATCCATAATAACAACAAGAGGCAAATGAAATACTAATATGCTATTTTGACTGTTAAATGAGATAACTTGAGCATAATGAAATCTAATGAACAAAATGGTTAATGTACACACTAACTGAGATACCATACACCAAATAAACACAGGGAAACTAAAATTACGCAATAATAAGTACTTCAACAGTAAAAGGCATGAAATGGACTTGAGGGCTTACAAGAGATCCACACTGAGAACAAGTAACCAGGGAACCAAATCCTACCCTATTGACTTCCACAAGTCACTAACACCCTGCAAATCCATAATCCATCATACTCCTGGCTTCAATCTTTCTTATACACTACTTTTTATTTTCTAACTATTTTTCATGAATTATGGTTATTTTTGAGTTTCTTTTCTTAAACTGTTTTAATTGCTTTGAAAACTTTGACATACTTTTAACCAATGCTTAAAGAAGCTTAAACAAGCAGAAAGCAACAACTTTTAACACTTAACACACAATTTAGAATTTCAAGTAAAAATGGTGAAAACTGAATTCAATTAAGATACTGAAATTAATGATTAAAATAGTTTACAATTACATTAAACATGTAAATTACACCCTTTTAAACTGAAAATTACAACTAAAGAGTAAAATTAAACTTAATTCGACATAAAAATTTACACTACCACTATTCTACTACTATCTAATAATTATCTCTCCTTTTTCTTTGACTTAAATAGACCCTGGATGCATTCTCTTTCTTTCCTACTCAATCCCAGCCATTGAATAGCTATCTTTTGATCTCAACCCTTCAAACTGTTTTTGGCGGGAAATGGGGTTTTGCAAGTTAGTGGGTTTGGTTTGGTGTATTAAATGAGGAGGGGGAAGGGTAAGGTGTAGGTGAGTGTATTAATGAGGTTTGGTGAGGGATTGGTGGAATTGGAGAGGAGGGGGAGACAAAGCTTCCTGGTAATTAGGGGAGGTTAGGGACGGGTGAATAGTGATCAGGGGTGGGGGTTTGACCTGTTTGTTGACCGGGGATAATATTCAAAAGGGAGTGGGGTTGGGCCGGTTTTTTGTTGGGCTTGGGAATAGGATGTGGGCTGGGGTTTATTTTTGGGTGGATTTAATAATCAAAAGGGTCCGTTTGTTTGTAGCCCAAAAATCACAAGGACCATATGTGTAATTTGTTGAAAATTCAGGGGTTGAAACTGTAATTTCCCCAAAGTATTCACAAGGGCCAAAGTTGATAACTTCAATAATACAAGGACCCATGATGCCATAAATTAACGTTTTCCAAAATCAAAACACCCGGGGATCATTTTTGCCAAATTCCAAATATGAGGGATCAAAATGTAAATTTTCAAAACTTTTCATCCAAGGACCATTTTTGATAAATTTTGATTTTCCAAGGACCTTTATTGATTTTTCTTAGAAAATAAATGCTCAGGGACTAGTTTTGTCAATTTTTGAAAGTTGAGGGACTGAAACTGCCAATTATGTAAACTTTGTACGTTTTTCATTTGTTTTTACTCATTTTGCATCTAAAACATATAAAACACAATTTTGAAATATTTCTAGTATTTTGATGCGTTTCTGAGTGTTTTTGTATGTTTTGCAGTTCAGATTTGACCAAAAATGATGAGTGTTTGAGCACTCATCAATCCCCCACACTAAACTATTGCTAGTCCCTAGCAATAAACTGTTTTGAAAACTTAATGGATTTTAATCTCTTTACCAAAATCCATCACTTCTGGAGTAGCCAGATGTATCGATTCAAGTAAGAACTATGGTCCACTTGATAACCATGTGATTTTAAGCAAACCACCAGCTGTCAACGGATTTGATTCGTCTTTACCAAAAGCCGTTTCCGTCCAAATCAATCTCAAACCCTTTCCGTCTTAACCATGGAGTAGCCAGATGTATCGATTCAAGTAAGAACTATTTGCTTGTAGATTCCTTAGTTCAAATCAATCTCAAACCCTTTCCATCCAAATTCACCCGATCACAAACCCGTTTGATAACAATTCACACCTCGTCGGGACATAACAACCCGGGGAAACACTATATTCCGCTGAGCATTGAGCCTAAGGAGTTTGACTTTGTTGACCACATCCGTGGTTGACTTTAGTTGACTGCTTTTGCCTCGATCAAAATTTGGCGCCGCTGCCGGGGAGGTTGTGCATGTTTTTCTAAAAAAATGGTTTGCTGATTAGTGCTTTTGGAATTCACTCATTGTATATTTACCCATCCTTGTTCATATTATCTTATTATTATCATATAAAAACAAAACTGTTCCCGAAAACATTTTAAAATCAGTTTTCAACGAACACAAAAACACAAAAACATTTTCTTTCGCATTTGTACAAAATGTTTATCCAAAGATCCAAAAACATTCTCCTTTACCCTCTCACATCTTTGATTCTTCATCCCTACCCCTCTGTAAGCCTTTGATTCTTTCATATGTCGTATCCGCACCATTTTGGTTGCCAATGGTGTGGTGGACCTCATAATGGTGGGAATTGTCCCGGCTGTAGCATGGTAGAGTCAGGAGATGGGTTTGTCTATAACCAAGCTCCCTATCCTTACCATGACACATCTGATTCATCCTACCAGCCAGCACATCATGAGATATTGACATATCTCTGTGAGTTTTGTGGAGGCCCTCACCAAGGATTTGAGTGTCAATCCGGAAACACGTTTGTCTATGAACAGTTTTTCGGTGATGCTCAGAACTTTGGTTATGACCAATACCCATATGATTCACCAGTCCAGACTCAACAGTTTTACTGTTTTGATTACTGTAGAGGTCCACACTTCAGCTCAGATTGTCAAACGGGAAATCCATATCCGTGTGACAATTTTGACACACCTTATTCTGACCAACCTCCACAGTACCAAAAGAATCAAGCAATTCTACTATAAATTCAAAATGTACTGGAAATACTTGATGAGCTTAAGGGTTTAGTTAAAGACTTTTCCCAAAAAGACACTCATCAAAAATCCATGGAAGAATTGCTAGCTGAAGAGCAGGCTGCTAGAATAAATTCCCAAGATGCCTATGAAAAATCTGTTAGGGAATCAATTGCAAAAGAAAAAGCAGCCAAATCTAGATCTCAGTTCCGTTTCATCCCTGATGACAGTGATGATGAAGATACCCTTGATATTCTTCAATTTTATAAAACTTTAACAAGTTCATCAGTTGATATCCCAGCAGTTGAGATTCCATCTCAAACAACTGCTATCACAACCGAGGTTCCCACTCACTCTCTTAGCATGGGGGACGAGCATCTTGACACTGTTCCTAAAAAGGAATCGGACGAATTCATGAAGTCTAGTGTTGAGAACCTTGTCCCAATCCCAAGAGAGCCACAGGGAATTCTTGAGCATATGTGTGATCATCCTTCCCCTCTTGAGTGTTCTAACGATCATTTTGAGACTTTCTCAGATTTTAATGATGATTGTACATCTCATGGAGACATTGAGTATATTGAGGCATCATTCCCACAGTCTGATGCTGATCCTCTTCTTGAGGAGTTCGGCGATGAACTTACTCACTTTAATCCACTTTCATTGGAAGGTGATGATGGTCTCCTTGACTTCGAAGCCGATCTTGGAGAAATTGAAAGTCTCCTATATCATGATCCACCACTCAGTTCTTATCCCAGCAGTCCAATAAAGAATAATATTCACTTTGTTCCTGAAACATTCAATACTACTCTCACCAATCCTCTATTTGAATTCGAATCTGAATTCACTTTGATTTCTGATAATCCACTCTTTGGTAATCGGAATGAGGATTGTGATGAGTCTATTCCGGAACATGAGTTCACAGATTCACATCATGTGAATGATTCTCTTCATGAGGAGTTCTCCGGTGAACTCACTCATCATATCATGACTCCTCCGGAGTTTGATAGCCCGGGGGGGAGATGCACTCAATCATGAGAATTTGCAAATTCCCACCCACCCTCCCGGGTTGTTTACGAGCTTAACCCTTGAAATCCAAATTCAGGCTAATGAGCCTGCTCTCGAGGAAGAATATCAAATCATGATTTTCATCATAGTTTTCTTCCTTTTCTTCACCTATAAGGTGACTTCTTCTCTTCTTCACTCCTTCGGGAATGAAGATACCATCTTTGATCCCGGCATTTTCATTTACCATTATCTTGAGCCGGGTACTTATCTCATCGATGTAGAACTTTCACGTGCTTCAAATGTTTGTCCAAACATTTTGAATGAAATTCCGATGGAGATTACTTCTTCCAAATCATGCTTCCCCAAGGACAAATAAATTCGGGGTCGAGTCAAGCTAGCGACTCGGTAAACAAAAACAGTAGCATGTACTTAGGGTTTTCACCCTAAGTGTGGGGGAGTTACCCCTACTGTGGTTACTTATAAAGTGAAAATACAAAATGCAGTTTTCCACATTTAGCTTGTAATGGTGCCCTTTTACGTTCAAAGAGTCGGCATAATAGCCGGGACTTGGAATATTGAGGACAATATTCATTCTAAGTGTGGGGGGGGGGGGGGTATTTTGCTATTCTAGCGAATTTTATCACATTTTACTATCCAGTACCCCCGTTTTTTGCCAAAATTTTAAAATTTTTTTACTAAAGTTTCAAAATTTTTTGTGGTTATCAGTCCGCCATGTCTAAACGACAAAAGGATTGGCTAATCCAGGAGCAAACGGCTCTTGGTAAAGATATATCAAATCCGTTGATGGCTTGCAATTTACCAAAAATTGTATGGTATATCAACTCGCCATATCCAAAAAAGTGAATGAGTTGGCTAGCCCGCAAGATTATGGCTTGTGGTAAAGGCAGTGGAAAAACCATAATTGGTAATCAGCTCACCAAGATGTTGACTATTCCATCAAGAGTTGGCTAGTCTAGAAGCAAACGGATTTTGGTAAAGACAAATCAAATCCGTTGACAGCTGGTGGTTTGCTCAAAATCACATGGTTATCAGGTGGACCATAGTTCTTACTTGAATTGATACATTTGGCTACTCCAGAAGTAATGGCTTTTGGTAAAGAGTTTAAAATCTATTAAGTTTTCAAAACAGTTATTGCTTGGGACTAGCAATATTTTAGTGTGGGGGATTGATGAGTGTTCAAACACTCATCATTTTTGGTCAAATCTGAACTGCAAAACATACAAAAAACACTCAGTAATGCATCAAAATACTAAAAATATTTCAAAATTGTGTTTTATATGTTGTAGATGCAAAATGAGCAAAAACAAATGAAAAACGTACAAATTTTGCATAATTGGCAGTTTCAGTCCCCCAACTTTCAAAAATTGGCAAAAATAGTCCCTGAGCACTTATTTTAAAAGAAAAATCACTAAAGGCCCTTTTGAAATCATAAGTTGTCATATTTTGTCCTTTGGTGAAAAATCTCAAAAGTTTTGGAAATTTATAAGTTTAGTCCCTGGAGTTTCAGATATTGGCAGATTTGGTCCCTGGTGGGATATTTTTGAATGAAAAAATCAATTTTGGTCCTTGTGCTATTAATCTTTGGCAGGAATGTTCCTTGGGTGGCAAGTTTAGTGAAATTACATGTTTGGTCCCTGGACTTTGCAAGTTTGGCAGAATTAGTCCCTGGAAATTTTAAAATGAAAAATTGACTTTCATGGCCTTGGACTATTCATATGTGGCAAGAATTACCTTGTGAATACTTTAGGGAAATTGCAAAACCAGTCCCTCCATTTTCTGTTTTTTACATGAAAGGTCCTTGTGGTTTTTAACATGAAAACAACCATAATAAAACCCAACACCAAACCCTCCAATACCAGCCCACCTTATACCAACCTTGGCCCAATCCCTACCAGCCCACACCATCCAAAAATATAAAAACAAATCCACCCCGTTTTTATAACTCCCTCCAGTCAACAAAGGTCAACCATCCACCTCCCTTCCCCACTTGGCAGCCTGCTAAACCACTGCTACACACAAACCCCCCTCCTCCACATCAGATATCCCATTCCTTGTCCATCCACCTCACACTACTACTCAAAACCCATTTAATACTTGCCAAACCCTCATAAGTAACCCCTACCTGCCAATTGTAACTTTTCCCGCCAAAACACAATCAAGGGCCAAGATTAAAGTTATGCATCCAATGGTCAGAAATACAAGTAGGAAAGCCTTTGAGGACCCCCAGGACTTATAAAAGTAAAGTAAAGAAGAAAAGGAAGCAGCAGTTAGAGTAGTAGTAGTTTAGAAAATTAGTCTTAATGTCGTTTTTATAAATTCTACTTCCCCAGTGTAATTCCTAGCTTAAAATTGTTGTAATAATTGTTTTTAGTGTATTATAAACTTATTTCAAGCATTAATTTAAGTATTTTCAGTTGAATTTAGTTTTTGCCAATTTTCACTCAAAATCTCAATCTCACCTTTACTTGTTAAATGTTGTTAATTACTGTTGTATAAGCTTGTATTAGCTCTTTAATAAGTTTCTAATAGTTTAGTATCATTAAAAACAAGTCCCAGTTCATTATTCCAAAAATCAAAAAAAAAAAAAATACAGTAGAAATAAAAAAATAAAGTAGGAACAAGAAGGTAATGCCAGAAGAAGAATGGAAGATGATGGTTCTTGGTTTAGTAGTCTCATGGGAGACCTTAGGAATGGTTCTTGGTTCTTAACTCTTGATACTCAGTAGGATTCCAAATTGTAAGCCAAATACTTCATTTTCTTTTATAACTGTTCATATGCTTATAAGTTGTTCAACTTGGGATTTTATGCTTACCTAGCTTGTTTAGTTGATATTCTTGCTTAACTTTACCTGTTTGTTCATTAGAATTCAAGTTTGCTCAAAGTCTCATGTTAACTGCCAAATTAGTGCTCAGTAGTAATCCTTAGGATTAGTTGTTTGTGATTAAGAGTTTTTGTCTAAATCAGTTCCTATCATATGCAGGGAAGTTCAGTTAGTGAAATCGTGGCTTAAATCATTCACTTGTAGTATAAATTAAAAATCAAGTAAATTAAAGGGGTGTTTAGAATTGCTGATCACACTATACTCCAGTGTGATTCTTTGGTTGTTTGTGTTTTGTACATGTTACTTTAGGATCATATAGTTCAATTCTAGCATCAAACTCAGTAGTGATGTGTTAGAAAGTCAAAACCTTAGGCTTATCTCAATTATTTTTGTTAACTGTGTGGATATGTAGTTCCACAATCATGCATTTTAGCTCATAGTTGTCACCATTGCTTACTAAGTTCTCATCCTAGCTTATTTTATCAAAATCAATAAGAAAATCTTGCTTAAAGTTCATAAAAGTCAAACTGAACCTCAAAACTGAAAAGTCAAAATTGATAGTTTTCAGTTTTTTCCAAAATAGCAAGAATTTTCTAGAATTTTGGGAAGGGATTCAGGGCTTGAAATTTCTAGGGTTAGTAATCTACCAGCTTAACTTTGGATCCCCCCTCTTGTTGCATTTTTGTGATTTTTTCACTGGGCCCCACACCCCTTCAAAGTTACCTGCAGGGGAAGGATCTCCCCTGCACACCACCACTGCAGTCCCACACCACCATCTTTGGTGGTGTTTTCTGGCCACCACAGTGGGCCCCACAGGCCCCACTTGGCTTCTCCCAACCCCCTTCCTGGCACTCTTCAAGAATTGACCATTCATTTTACCTCAGACCCTGTGGACCCCACTTGGAATTCCTTCAAACCTTGTCCCATTTCTGGGTGGGTTGTTTGGTTTTTGAATTAGCTTAATCAACTTATTTGGCTTATTCAGGGCTTATGCTTGTTCCTTCAATCTTATTTTGGTCCAATTCACTTTTTTACAGCTTATTTCACCCTTATGGGCCCCCTTAGATGCTTACATTAGCTTTTTCCCTTGACAGTTGACCAAAGTCAACTGTCATGCCTTATAGCTTGTATTAGGCTTATTTTTAAGTTATAAAAAAAGTTGTTTTCATAAAAGTTGTTTGTTTTTAGGTATAAAATAGGTTTGTAAAAGAAAAATCCAGAAAATCAAATATTAATTATAAGTGATAGTTTCTATTTAATTTTATTTATCTTATTAATTTTCCTTTTTAGATTTTTGTTAAGCACCTTGTATTTTTATATTTTTATTAATTACCTTTTACCTTAAAGTATTTTTAGTAATTTCATCAGATTTTTATATTATCATTTGGTATTTATTAGATTTAATATTAGTTTTATTAGTAATTAATTAATATTTAAGTTTTAAATAGCAAAATTAGTTTTTATAAAGTAAACCCTAGTTTTTATATTTTTCCTAGCTTTTATAAGTTGTAAAATAATTTTAGGAATTTTCTTATAATTTTTACTGTTCATTTTCTATTTTTCTTAATTTAAAATAGTTTAAATTAATTAATAATTAGTTTTTAATTAATAGTAATTATTAAAAAAGTGGGAAAAATATATTTTCGTTTTGAAAATTAGTTTATAATATTTTAGATTTTTCCAAATTTATTTTTCATATTTTTAGTGTAATTTCATAATTAGTTGTAATTTAGGTTAATTTAAATAATTAATAAGTAATTAGAAAATAGTAATTAATTAATAATAATTATATAAATAGTGTAAAAATTAATTTTAATTTTCTAAAATTTTTCTTTTATTATTAGGATTGTAAAAATGTAATTTTTATAATCATAAGTATTTTATTTGTACAAAACTCGCGTTTTATTTTGTACGTTCACGTAAACTTAATCTGAACGTACGCGTTTTTAGGTTTTACACATTTCTGGTTTTTCTGATTTTACAGTCTTGTTATAATAGCTTATTTAAGCTATTTCCTTGTAGATTCCTTAGTTCAAATCAATCTCAAACCCTTTCCGTCCAAATTCACCCGATCACAAACCCGTTTGATAACAATTCACACCTCGTCGGGACATAACGACCCGGGGAAACACTATATTCCGCGGAGCATTGAGCCTAAGGAGTTTGACTTTGTTGACCACATCCGTGGTTGACTTTAGTTGACTGTTTTTGCCTCGATCACTATACACCTGTTGCCAGGTTTTGAGCCAATAGGAAGTGTGAACCCATGACTCTGGAATACCCACCATCTGTCCATTGCTCCCCATGTCATTAAAAGCAGCAACAGCATGCTTGCAAGGCATGCATGTTAACTCCTATCTCCTGCATGCACACACCTTTATCCTTATGTTGACCACACACTGATCTCCCCAAGGTCCAATTACCTGATATTGATCATCTCCATTCCAAACAACCTAATGTATCATGTATAAAAAGTTACATATATTAGACTGATATAATTGAAACTTCAACAATGCATAATAGATACATAAAAAATTAATATACAGAACCTTATATTTAGAAGATACTTCTTTGATTTGTTAAACAGTTTGGTTGCATTGGGGGAGAGAGGTCCATCACACTTAGCAGTCACCTTCTGGACATTCACAATCTTCTTCATCAGATATTCCCTTATATACTCTAAGCATGTGGTTATTGGATTATCCCTTGCATCAAGTAGTTGCCTATTTAGTACCTCACACATGTTGTTCAATAACACATCACAATGTGCTCTCCCTGTAGTAACAGTCATATTCAACCATATATAAGATTCAAATAATCTTAACTTTAATTAATCTTAAACTTAAAAATTTAAATACTCTGAAAACTTAAATTTACCAGAGAAGTGAGACCTAGACCAATGTTCTGCTGGAATTTTATTCAACCATATATAAGCCTCATTTTTTATCCCCTTCAGCTCTTCCATATTCCTTTTAAAAGAAGTAATTGTTGTTGCAGTAGCACATTTCCACAAAGCATTTTTATACAATTCACCCTTCCATTGTTGTTTCATGTTGTCATGTATATGCTTTAGGCAATATCTATGCTCAGCACTAGGGAAAATGGCCTTGATGGCTGGTATTATGCCCTATAATCAACAAAATAATATTTAACATTAAAACAGATACAATAAAGTAACAAACAAGTTAAGTAATTAAAATAATACAATTATAAAGCATCACCTTTTGCCTATCTGATATGAAAATGAAATGTGAGTCAGACTGCAAATCCAAATCATCCTTTAAGTAATCTAGAAACCACATCCAAGAGTCTTTAGTTTCAGCTTCCCACCACAGCATAAGCAACTGGATAAGTTCCATTGTTACAATCAACACCCACTGCTGTTAATATTTGACCAGGCCAAGGTCCAGACATAAAGCATCCATCTAAACCCAATAGCTCCCTATTTCCAGCCTTAAATCCTTTCTTCAGAGCCCCTAAACAAACATGTATCCTCTTGAATTGTTTATATTTTGTATTTGGATCAATGGCTCTTTCCAATTCTAATTTCACTGTTGTGTCTGGATTTGTTTTCTGCAGCTCTATAACATAATCCTTTAACTGTGCATACTGATTACCATAATCACCAATTACCTTATTGCTTGCAATCCTTTTTGCTCTATAAGTTTTCATTTTTGAAAAGCCCATCTGATATTTCTTCATTAGTTGATCACTAAGTGCATTGGTGGGAATATCAGGGTTAGGAACAATGGTACCCTTAACATCTTTTGATAAGAAGGTGGCTGTGGCTTTTTTGACAGCCCTAGATTGAAGACATGTGTGTGTATCCTCTAAAGTCTTAACCCTCCATGTCTCATCTTGGGATCCCTTGGACACAAGTAAAGTCCATGGACAAGATTGTTGATCTTTGACTGTTGGCCCATCCACAGGCGCACTTACACTTGCCCCATCCTTACCTGCACTTGGCCCATCCACAGGCCCACTAGCAGTTGCCCCATCTTTACTTGTACTTGCCCCATCCACAACCACACTTGCATTTGACATAGACCTATCTGTAAACACAGGTGTTTGACCTTTGCATATAACTCTCACTCTTGTCTTATCATTTTTAATTACATGCAATTGTCTTCTTTTCTCCACAGCTAATTTAGCAACCATGTCTAACACAATCCACTTGTCACCAAACTTCCTTCCAACATAGAAACCATCCTTTGAAACCTCAGATAATGACTGTTGTTTTGCTAACTTTCTCAATGCACTGTTTCTAGCTCCTTTAACATCACCATCATCCTGGTCTGATGCACTATCAAAGTCATCTAGGTCAAAATGTTGATCATGTTGGTCTGATTATTTGTCTGATTCCTTAGCAAAGTTTCTCTTAAAAGGTTCCATATCTACCTCAACATCATCTATTAAGTGGTCCTCATCTTCTAATACCTGATCATAACTCCTGTATTTAAGCTATCCTTTTTGTTAGACTTACTAGGTTCACCTATTTCTGTTTCCAATATAGGTTCATCATCACCTCTATTCAACCCACTAGATTGACCCCCTTCATTATCCACATTATTAGGATAAAAAGGATCAAAATCCTCCATATCTTTCTCAGTTGGCCAAACTTGTGCACTAACATGTTCTTTCTCAGTCACAACATTATCCTGATCATGTTGTTCATCATCAATGTGGCCACAACCAGGCCATTCTTCAAACTCTAGCATTCTCTGTGCAAGTGCTTTCTTAGTAAGTTTCTTAACAAACTTTTTCTTAGGTTTTACTATAGCTTTTTTCCTAGCAGGCAAAGGGTTTGACTTAGGAACTGGTACTTCCACCTCACACACATTGGTCATAGTTTCAGGTTGTGACATTGGATGATCTATAACTGACAACCAAAGTTCAGTGAACACCTCAATAACTTTCAAAGAACCTATATGCTTCACCATCTCTATAATATCACTGTCTGATACTAAGGGTCTAAGTCCTTCATCTAAACTTGTGTTAGGAATTTTATAATGATAAAATTTCACTTCATTCTTATTTCCTAACAAGCCTAGCATGTCAGTAAATTCAATGATAGACCATTCATCAACATCAACCCAATCAAACCAGCTAACCTTACCATTCAAATAACGTCTTCCAGCTCCCATTGTGAAAAAACCGCCATGGTTTACCTTCAATGTGAAAATAGTAGGGTTGGTTCCTGTTAAAATGTACAAATATATAACCTTAAATCAATACATTCCTTCTATACATGACACCATACACGAAAAAGAAAAGAAAATCATAAAAACCATAATAACACATACCATATTCTTTTTCTGGATCAAAAGCTTTTCCTGGTGGTCGCAGACCACATTTGTTTGAATCCACCATTAGATAATCTGTTTTTTGTGTCTTAGTTGTCGATCATGAAAGGGATTATTGATTTTGAATGTGATTAGATTAGGTTAAAATCCTGTGATAGAAAAACAGGGTGTGGGTGTTTTAGGTGGTATGTGTAATCGTGCATAAGAGGGGAAATAAAAAAATTACAATTTCAGCCAACATATTCCATAAATGTCACTTCAAGTCCTTTTATACCACTGATATTGAGTTGGGTCATGATTTGGATAAGATCCGTAACTTTCTAATAGCACAAGGACCAAACACGCTTAAAATAAACCACAAGGACCATTTATGTAATTAACTCTAGTTGCTAAAATGTTAATTCGTATTAATACTTTATTTTTTGTGTATTATTAACAATATTGTTATTTATAAAATGATTTTTATTGGTTGTTTAGACTAGATCTTATTTTTACAACTTTAAGTTTGATCTCACATTAACCCTTATATATATATATATATATATATATATATATATATATATATATATATATATATATATATATATATATATATATATAGGGTGAGGATCATGTACGTTTTTGTCTTTTAGTGCGGATGGTACGGACGAATCTCAGCCCTCCATCTAGTCAACCATCTGAAAAAGGCGGAGTGGCAATATCGTAAATATCCCGTCTTTTTTTAAGATCGTTACTATCGTATTAGCTTTTTTTCTGAAAAAAATTCAAAAAAATCTGAAAAAATTAAAAAAATAAAGAGGACAATAAATAATTAAGAATCGCTGAAAAAAATTTCAAAAAAAAATCGATTTCATCGTTAAATGTATTGTGATATCAGAATCTGATTTTGACTTTTTACAAAAGTCAAGATCTGATCTTGACTTTTGTAAAAAAGTCAAAATCAGATTCTGAAAACTTTTTTTTTTAATAAAAAATTTAATATTACAATAATTTTTTTAATATCGTAAAAACTTTTTCTTAATAAAAATTGTTAATATCACCGTAACTATCATGCTTTCTTAATATCAAAGTTAATTTTTTTTAATATCACTTTAACTTTTTCTTAATATCGTAATATCACGGTTCATTTTTATATGTAAAAAAGCTTAATATCACGGTACCACTCATAATATCGTTAATATCACATTAGCACTCATAATCAAAAAAGAAAAAAGTGCTCAGAAAAATCTGAAAAAAATAAAAAAAATAAAATAACACAACTAGAGTAAGGATCGCTGAGAAGGAAAAAAATCAAAAAAATCGTTTTCATGATCAATTGGTACCGTGATATTAGCGTCAGATCTTGACTTTTTTACAAAAAGTCAAGATCAGATCTGGAATGGGCGGTCCAGATCCATCCGCACGTCCGCACTAAAAAATTGTATTCGCACGTGATCCTCACTCTATATAGGGTGAGGATCAGGTACGTTTTTGTCTTTTAGTGCGGATGGTACAGACGAATCTCAGCCCTCCATCTAGTCAACTATCTGAAAAAGGCGGAGTGGCAATATCGTAAATATCCCGTCTTTTTTTAAGATCGTTACTATCGTATTAGCTTTTTTTCTGAAAAAAATTCAAAAAAAATCTGAAAAAATTAAACAAGTAAAGAGGACAACAAATAATTAAGAATCGCTAAAAAAAATTCAAAAAAAAAAAATCGTTTTCATCGTTAAAGGTATTCTGATATCAGAATCTGATTTTGACTTTTTTACAAAAGTCAAAATCTGATCAAGATCAGATCTTGACTTTTGTAAAAAAAGTCAAAATCAGATTCTGAAAACTTTTTTTTTTTAATAAAAAATTTAATATCACAATAACTTTTTTAATATCGTAAAAACTTTTTCTTAATAAAAATTGTTAATATCGCCGTAACTATCATGCTTTCTTAATATCAAAGTTAATTTTTTTTAATATCACTTTAACTTTTTCTTAATATCATAATATCACGGTTCATTTTTACATATAAAAAAGTTTAATATCACGGTACCACTCATAATATCGTTAATATCACATTAGCACTCATAATCAAAAAAGAAAAAAGAGCTCAGAAAAATCTGAAAAAATAAAAAAATAAAAGAACACAACTAGAGTAAGGATCGCTGAGAAGTAAAAAAATCAAAAAAATCGTTTTCATGATCAATTGGTACCGTGATATTAGCGTCAGATCTTGATTTTTTTACAAAAAGTCAAGATCAGATCTGGAATGGACGGTCCAGATCCATCCGCACGTGATCCTCACTATATATATATATATATATATATATATATATATATATATATATATATATATATATATATATATATATACCAGAAATACTTTCTCACCTAAAACGAATAAGACATTCGATATAGCGCTTTTTAAGTTATACAAACTACAATGCTTATTGTACAACCATTAAATCCTAACTATTACAACAAATTATTCAGTCAACAGTAAATTAATAATAGATTATTCAATGCATGTAAATGAGAATATATATACAAGTTGGATCAATGTGTTTAGGAATTTATTTGGGATTCACATTTGGAACCAGATTAAGGGTGTTTAGGATTGCGATTGGTGTTTGATTATTGCGTGCTAACGTAATAATCTACTAGATACTAGATATTGTAGCACACCTCTTACTAAAAAGTCACGTTTTCTCTCTCTCTCTCTCTCTCTCTCTCTCTCTCTCTCTCTCTCTCTCTCTCTCTCAATATCTAGTAGATTATTACGTTAGCACGCAATAATCAAACACCAATCGCAATCCTAAACACCCTTAATCTGGGAGGTGTGCTACACCCACTCAATCTTTACAAAATTTCTCCCACACGCTGATGTGGCAGAGAAATGATTGGTTGGTTTTCTGGCACAGAAAACCAACCAATCATTTCTCTGCCACATCAGCGTGTGGGCACAGAAAACCAACCAATCATTTCTCTGCCACATCAGCGTGTGGGAGAAATTTTGTAAAGATTGAGTGGATGTAGTATTTTTCTTTTAGTAAAGCATCTCTATACATGTTGTTGCAAAGTATAGTTTTTCCTTTCATTGTCCATATACCGAATCACCTCATATGCCTCATTCGTAGTCTTACTTTTTTTTCTTTCAGGAGATAAAAAATAGTAAAGATGTTGAAAAAAACGGCTAGAGAAGACAGTATAAAAACTCAAAATGTAAAAATAATACTATAAAAACTCAAAATGTAAAAATAATACTATAAAACCCTAATACTTAACATGCTTGTTATCAAAGCCAGATAAAAGAATATTGTGTGGTTGCTTTTTATTGAGAGCCCGTTTAACAAAAAGTGTGCATTAATGTGCGTTCGCAAAAAAAGAGTTGTAATTTTAAGGTTGGATACTTGGATGTATAAAATTTCTTATCGGTCGTAAAACTTTTGTCAAGAAAAAAGTATAATCAAAACAATTTACTTGCAGAAAATTTGTATTACATGGCATTTACCGCCGCATCGCACGGATCCCCTGCTAGTAGTAAGTAAAGGCAAATCGCTTAGTTTTATAGTTTTTTAAGGGGTTAAAGACATAAAATAGAAACAACTTTCAGAGTTGTCTCGAGTTAGGTAACAAACTATTTTACTACACTTTATAGGTATTCAAACTTGTTGTTTATATGTAAATTATAAATTTTTTTACCATTTGTGTATCCACGAAATATCTACGTCATTATATATACGTACACGTATTAAATTAATTTCCACTTAGACAAATGACACATTTTGACCCGTTTCAAACTTTCTACCCGATCGGTTTTTTATACTAAAATTCAAGCTCGACTATATTTTCAGCAAATCGAAATACCTAATTGGATCTACCCTTACTTTAATACCATAACAAACACCATGACTTCTTCACCATCTTCCACCTTTCTTTCAAAGAATAGCCATTCTTTTTAGGTGTGCGAATGTATCCTTCTGTTAAGGGTTCTAGTTACATGGACTTTGAGTAATCCTGCAAGAAGATTCGTTATTTGTCCCAACCGTTCGGTAAATACTAAAGAACCCTATAAAATGTGAAACACTTTAATCTCATTTCTATTTCTTTTCTTTTCTTTTATTTATAGAAAACTAGGTAAGAAGTGTGCAACGTGGGATTGGTTTGATCAAGAGATTGAAAGTGAGAGGTATCAGGAAAATATGTATGAAATGTATATGATCCTAAGCACAAATAAAAGACATGAACTAATAACTGAGATGAACCGTCAACAAAGAATTGAAGAACCGGAATATCAGTTAGAAGAGAAAAATCTTGAATAGAAGACAAGTGTTTCTTGAATTGAAGACAAGTGTTTCAAGTTTGACTTTTTTGTCAGCCGTTGACCCATTTTTTTTGGAGAGATTTACAGGTTCTCGACGAGTTTGACTGCCATTGACCGATTTATGATGGAAGCGGCTAGTGGCCTAGGCCGATTTTTGCAACAATGACTCAAACCGGGTGTAACCAAAGTATCGTCGAAGCCATTTCCAATATTTCATTTACCAACACCAAATATTTATTTAGTAATGTTGGAACCATAAATCGGATTATTATGAAAAGATTAGGTGACATACCATTATGTGACATACCATTATGTAATTTGGTGATGATTTTGAATGTCTATAAAAGCTTATTATGAGGCAACAAATGACAAATTGAGCATAAAAATGTTACTTTTAATCTTACTTCTGATAAGCCAATTTGAGTATTTCATCGTATGACAAGTATTTTAAGGTGAAAGATGTATTATTTAAAGAAGTAAACCAAGTAATTATTTTAAGAGAACTCATGTTTCTGGTTTGATGTTACCTAACGCTTGTAGCAATGGCGGCCGACCCCTCGAAATTTTTTTTGCGATGTAGGGGTATATAGTTTTCGTGTAGAAAAATTTCGGTATTTTCGGTTTCGCCCCCCCAATTTAATTCGGTTTCGACCTCCTATAGTGTTAAGAAAAAAAAATTTAGATCCCGACCCCCCACTCGAAATTTTCAAGCTTCGCCCCTGGTAGCAATGGACCGGAAAATATTCAGTCGAGCATTTCTTGACCGATGTGAACATCGGTCGACTACCAATGTGGAGGAAGGGTCGAACATCGGTCGATCAATGAAAGTGAGGTAAGTTGGTCTCAATTTCGACCGAGGTTGTATCTCCAAATTTTAAAATAATTGTACCGTTTTATGTTTAAAAAAAAATCAAAAAAAACTTTACCACTTTTCATTCTATAAATGTCAACCTCAAACACACTTTTAAATAAACACTTTCAAACACAATTCAAACAACTTCTCCTTCATAGTCACCATGTCATCTTACGAGCTATTGTTTGGTTCTTCGTCTTCCGACGATGATGAAGTTACGAGTGACTTTACGGAGTTTGCGGAGTTTCCTTGGAACGCTTACCAAGCAGCACAGTCAAAAATTCCACGAAGGCACATACGTAGGGATCATTCGGGTGCTCATGATCGTTTGGTGGCGGCATATGTCCTACGTGGTTCGAAAATGAGGGCCACCAACCACACGATCCCTTAAGAACGCATGAAGAATCGTTGGTAATTACTCAGGAGATCATAGACTCATCAACTCATTTGCACTTAAAATCTGATCTGATTGAACACATTTGGAGAAATCGTAGACATCAGGCCAATCAAGCAAATGAAGACGAAGACGATAGTGACGATGAGGAAGAAGACGAAGAATTTTTGTGATCTTTTTAATGTTATCTGAATAATTTACGTAATGTTTTTCATGTTTAATTGAATTAGTATTGTAATGTTTTTATTTTTAATAAATTTTAAATTTGTTGTTTAAAATGTTTAAAAAAAAGACTTGGATCATGTTTGGTCACTGAAGAGAGAAAGCTAACATGTTAGCCGAAAAACCTTGGTCACCAAGGTCACCATTGTGACAAGCATAAATCAGTTAAGAGACTATCCGAACGATTCTTTTAATTTCTTTTTGGAGAGACGGATTTCCAATTATTTTTTTTTTTTTGGAACGGTTCTGTTGGAGAAAACCTTGACCAATTCGAAACCCGATGGGGGAAAAAGCTTCAACTTAAGCCGCCCGAAGGCACGACACTTAATTTGAAGTAAACCCTGCCTTCTCCAGATTCGAACCCTAGTGGGTTGAAACCTTCATTGAAAGACTTTGAAAGCCTAGTATCAACAGACCCTGTGATAAAAAAGGACTTCCCGGATGGTCACCCATCCGGTACTACTCTCTTAGTGGCACACTTAACAAGTTAAGTGTTTACCACTAGACCACAAGGTTGTTGATGGATTTCCAATTATTTGACATGCTTTAGAAACAGTCAATATGTGAATGAGTGTTTTAGCTGGATAGAAAACAAAAATGGAACGATGATTTATTATAGATTAGGTCAGATTAAAAGAAAAGAAAAAAGGTGAGAAAGGACCCATGAAAAGTAGACATAGGGATATGAAGATGAGCTGGAAATTGGTAGCCTAAAAACTCAATGCATACAACAGGGAATCATTCATTCACTGTGTTTCTGAATCCAGCCTGTATTTCCACCAATTTCACCCTTGAGCCACTCATTTTACCATATTTTCATTCAATCAAACTAAAATATCTAACAAAGTTGTTTAACTTTAGCAAGTTTAGTGATAAATTTTAAGCAGACCGTTAGTTAAACACCATCTTTTCCTAAGATAAGTGCTCCGATATTTTTGTCAAACGGCATTGCAACACTGAAACAAGAAAAAATAGTACAGTTTGGACTCGTTACACCTAAAACATGAATCAAAACAGGTCGACTTTAAACCACTAAATTTTGTAGATCTGCAATAGTGCAATGGCTCAATTTCGTTTAAAACATATTCTAAGATTTACGTATGAACTTACTGTGTTTTACTTTTTTGTTTTCTCGTCCTCTTGTTTTAAATTTTCCTTATAAGTTTTTCGAACCGAATTTATAAAACGGTTTTATGTTCAAAACCGAGTTGAACCAAATTAGAAAGTATTTGGCAAAGCGTAATCGAACCTAAAAAATCAAATTCTTGTACAATAATATGTATTTCATATACGTGAAAACGTCATTAAAACTTTTTCAGACTATAAATATAAAATTTCTACAAGTTCATAAATTATTATTTGTATTTATTTAACTATATATTTACGTACACATTATTTAAGTTCATAAGTTAATAAATTTGGAGCTAAAATTGTCACAACTCGTAAATTCTGGTCTTTTCCCGAACTCTCACATTTACTATTCATCGATCACTATTCATCATTTACTATTCATCATTTTTTAGGTCAGTTTTATATTCTGAGAAGCGTTTAAAAATTTTACTATTCATAAAACACTATTCACCTCCGGAGAAAATTTGTCATTTATACGTGAGTTGCGTGATTTCTGTACACGTACGATTATCAACCTAATAAACGTTATCTTATGAGCTATTATTTTAAATAATTGATCCGTCAATCCCAACTATGGTCCTAACACATTTTTATACTCATAATAATAATATAAAAATTTTATTATTAATTTACCCGGTGTTTTCAAATCAACTGTTACGTTTTCCGGTCGAAGCTTATAACTCCGTCGGTTTGCGATATTTCAACCCGATCATTATTTTAACTTCCGATTCTCATCAGGAATATTATTTTACAATTTTTACAACTTCATTATATTTTATTTTATCTTGTTACAATTTATTTTTAGTTAACTCGGTACCCAGTATCACCTAAAACTAACTAATACTTGCACTCTTTGGACAAGATCATTTAATAGCCAGCAACCTCCCACCATCCTCCCCTATTTCATGCCCCCCTAGCCCCAAAATTATGGATCTTGTCCCATGATATATCTACAACTAGTTCTATACTTCATTTTCTCATTTACACATTTTTACTAATCGACACCAACTAGCAAAAGTTCTCTCATTTCAATTTCTCTCCTCTTTTTCTCTTCATGTATGAAATCCATTATTTTTCCAAGATCAAGTGTTAATCTTGTCCCTTTAGTTGTCCTTGTTTGAGTTTTGTAATAAAAACTCAAGGTTTCTTAGGTTTTGCTCATCTAAGCTCTATAACCTCTCTATGTAAGTTGTCAAACTTTTGTTCATAATTTCTTCATGTTATTTTGATGATCATATGATTCCTATTCAAGATCTACATGCATATGTTAGTTATACTACTCATTTATATATATATATATATATATATATATATATATATATATATATATATATATATATATATATATATATATCTAACTTTTGATCCCTAAAAATAGATTATAGTTAGATCCTTGTTAGATCCACTTGATTTATGATGTTTAGGAACCCATGACACCCTAAGAAGGTGTATGGTAAGATTAGACTAGATTTGTGGTGATTGAAAGTGATTTGGTTGAAGTTGAAACAAGTTTGAAACTAGGAAAATGATTTTTGAAACTATATTTATACCTACTGTCCTTATTTTGAAATCGTGGGAAAATCAGTAGGTGGTGGGAAATTTTTGACAAAAGATTTAGAAAATAATTTCAAAAACGAAACTTTTGGCGAAAGAACGGATTAAAACGAGTTAATAACGAAGGAGATATGATTTTCCGAATTTAACGACGAAAACTATTTTTCTGAAAAACTGCATGCTGTTGGACGATTTTTGTTGGACAAATAGAGGCGTTAAACGTAACCTATGGGAGCCGAGTTATCAAAAATATATTAGTACTTACTAAAACGAATCCGTGGATATAAAGAACTAGTAAAACGAGCTTAAAACGACCAAGATATACACTTTTGAAACTAGGCGAACTATATATATATTTGACAACTTCTAATAGCACATATTCTCTTAAGTTATGAAAACACTATAAATCAACGCCAACACTTATTTTCAAACTACGAGTGGTATTGGCTTCATGTGCATGTACATTCATCGCATCCCCTCATAATTTAAGTAGATCGTATCATTCGTTCATTATAGGTCGCGGTTAGAGACCGAGCCTCATTTCCATCATAACCACTTTTGTCTTCGTAACTATCGTACCAGGTGAGTCATAGCCCCTACTCTTTTAAATTGTTTTGTTAACTTTTTGGGGGATAATACATGCTCGTTTTTACATGAATTACTACTTGACCTTTTGAACTTGACTTGACTTTTGAACTTGACATAAACTTTTGACCCTAATGTACCGTACGTACTATGACCTAAAGTCTCGCCATTTTTGGTGGAGCGTGCAAAGTCTCACCTTTTTGGTGGAGCGTTCTTGATCTAAAGTCTCGCCTTATTGGTGGAGCGTGCTAAGTCTCTCCTGTTCAGAGCATCTTTAATAATTCTCGTCATGGTGGAGTGACTAATAATTCTTCGCCAAGTCGGTGGAGTGACTAATAATTCTTTGCCTAGGTGGCGGAGTGACTTCAAGTCTCCCATGTTCGGAGCAACATTATAAAGTCTCCCTTGTTCGGAGCGGCCTTGACTTATTATATATGTGGTGCTTATATTGTGACTTATTATGACCGCGGGTACTTGACTACTAAACATGTAACTATTTTAGCAGTGGGTTGTGAACACACAGGTTACAAGTCTCTTATGGCGGGACTTGTAACTGAGTGGATTTACGATGCCTTTGCTGTGTGACCATTTTTCTATAAACTTTATTTGTTAAACAAACTCTATGAACTCACCAACCTCGTGTTGACACTTTAGCATGTATTTTCAGGTTTTTAGCAATGGCACACTACTGGAGGTTTTGGCAGGGTATGGCATGGTCATAGAAGACTCTGATTATTTATTTAGGGACCGTTTTAAAACTATTTTAAGGGCCTACTTCCGCACTACTCTTAACGATGTAAATTCAACATTTTTGGTTAAACGATTTTATTTTAAATAAGTAAAGTGAAAACCATTTTTGAACTTGTGTTGTAATACTAATTGAGTTACACCCCAGCTACACGTATGCTTCCGCTGGACCCGATTTTGGGGGTGTGACAAAAATGTACTGTATATAATTTACCAAAATTTTTGCCAAGAAATTAAAGTATGCAAAAGGAGTTAGTTGGGCAAAGCATTGGTCTAAAACCGAACCAAACCAAAATCGACACTATTAGCGTATAGAACTGAAACCGAACCGAATATCGGTTCGGTTCGGTTCAATTTAAATGGTTTACATGTGCTTTTCTCAGTTTTTGGTCAAACCGAACCGAAAACCGTTAGAGCACTGAGTACCCTTGTGCCATAAAGGTCGTGCCATAGACAAAAAGTGTTGTCAAGTCACCAAAACCCTCAATGGCACCAGAAATGCTTTGGCATCACATTTTGTGCCATTACCTTTAGCACTAAAAATGTGCTACCATAAGCAAAAGTGATGTCGTTGGGTCCACACATACCCCACTAAATAGACAAATAAAACAAACACACAGGCACAAAAAATAAAAAATAAAAATAAAAATCTTACCGTGTGGGCTGGTCACCATGGCGCCACCCACGGTACGGTGAGCCATCGTCTTTTTTGGGGCGGTGGTTTAATGCGAGGCTAACAACCAAGCGTACATCCTGCTCTTAGTATATAAAACCAAACCGAATATGGTCAATTCAGTTCGGCTCAATTTTTTGGTGTGGTTCGATTTTCGATCCAACATGCTTAGCCTTACTAGGAGATATGTGGATTTTTTTTTTCTTTTCTTTTTTTTAAATTGATTGGGATACTCTCATTTTCAAATATTTCATATTCTTCTCATGTTAATATATTGTGAATATTATGAGTAGGAGTAATTTAATAGGTTATATATTTTACTTAACTATGGCCTCATTATTTAGTTTTCTTCTATTCGATTGGTTCAATATTACAAAACATGATAAACAAACATTAGAGGATCCTAGTCCATATTGCATATATTTATACCTTAACTATAACACTTGGGGGCTACTTGGGGCTATAGATAGCAAATTCCATTAAGGAATTATACAATTTTGGTTTTAGAGTAAAACCAAATTCAACCTTGGTATTTAGTTAATTAGATCCACTTTGATTTAGTTTGGTTTCGTTACATCATTGACATAAAAAAGTTTTAACTCAGAAACCCGAATTGATAAGCATCCCTACCTAAAAGTTAAGGTACTTAGCTTAAAGTTTAGGGAAATGTTAAACATATCACTTAAGGCTATATTTCAGAAATTCTGACATGCTTAAACGGTTTATACTTTCAGAATAACCACTCACCTACTAAACTTACATGCTTCTAACCAACTAAATGTACCGCCATTGTTGTATGTTTTTAACTTTTAAACATAACACTTAGGGCTACAAATAGCAAACCCCTGAGGTTTAAACATGCAAATCCCCGAATCCTCACGAAGATCTCATTCCTGGTTGGGGATGGGGACGGGGATGTAAAATAATTCCCCGGTGCGGATGGGGTGGGAGAGTAGAAAAAGAGGATGGGGATAGGGAATGCGATCCCCCCAAATTTCATGTCCTGTTGCCATCCTTACCTGCCAATGGTAGTGTGTTTCTTTCTATGTCATTATACAAATATACCCCACGAAACCCTCACTCACATACAACATAAATTGGCCCCGCGGATGGAGCCAGGGATGGGGATGGAAAATGCGATCCTCAAAATTTTCCGTCTCGTTGCCATGCCTACCTGCCAATGGTGGTGTGTTTTTTTCTATGTCATTATATAAATATACTTCACAAAACCCTCAAACGCATACAAATCACAAATGGGCCCCGCATGATATGAGTCCAATTGTGCAAGTCAACAATTGGAAAGTCAAACATCAAAGTCAAAGTTCAATAACACAACAACATTTCCGCCAATATCACATTTCACAATTCATATCACAATTAGTAGTATAAATACATTGTATTAGTCATTTACATTTCATCTTGTAAACAAAACTACTTCCTATCTTTGTACAATTCATCTATCTGAATAACAAATCCCATTTGCTAATTCGAATCTCTATTTCTTCCTTGAGAATCCTGTTAGTGAATTAGTCCTTCTTCGATTCTACTTGAATCCTGGAAAGGTCATATTAATTGGTAATCAGAGCCACTTTTCTGGCCAGATACATCCACCAAATTCTGTTACTCCGTTCCCCACCTATAAATACCACTACACCACCGTAATCCATCATTTCAATTTTTGCACTTCCCAATCCAAAAACACCTACATAATGATCTTCTTTTCCATTTTCACATCACACACACATGTTCTTGAGTCAGTTCTTGATAGTTAGTTACAGTTCTTGTAAAGTTGTTACGGTTGTTAGAGTTAGTTACAGTAGTTACTGGTGAGTGCTTATTCACTCACCTTTTCTGGGCTAAAATAGGTACTTAATAATCCAAAAACTAACCAAAAAGGCCAAAGAAAACATGTTTTTGTGATTATGAATGTGCAGGTACGGATATCTCGTGAAATAACGAAAATCAGCAAAAACGAGCACGAGAGTAGAACGTGTGCAGATTAGTCAAGAAAAGTCAATGTTGAGCCTTAGAAGTCCTCAAAGATATGTGATTTGTCAGTTTTGATCCCTGACTGGAGATTCATGAGATTGTCAGAAGTGGTCCTCCAAGTTTTAGAATTTGGCAATTTTAGTCCCTGGAAGACACCTTTCATATCATGACATCTATGGTCTTTGGAAAACCAGATATTTACATCATAAGTCCCTTGAGATATTTGTGAGAAAGTACAAATTTAACCCTTGCAATTTCAGATTATACACATTTGGTCCCTATAACTTTGAAGCAAAAATCTGAAAATAAAAATAAGCTTTTGGTCCAATCCACTTAATGAGTCCAAATCCAATATCAAAATAATACCAAAGCCCAATCTACAAATAAAATAAACCCGAGCCCATCTCCCAACCCCTGGTCAACCATAAACACACGGGTCAAACAACTAATAAAATTATTATTACCCTTCCCGCCCACCAAATCCCAACTTACCCAGTTACTTTCACCCACATGAACCCTAATTACCCTCCTTACAAAATTACAGAGATTAAGGGTGTTTTGGTCTAATCAATCAGCTTCTAGAAGGTGTCTGTGGTGTCAGGACGTGTCAGAAGCCAAGAAGCACACAAGGGACTAACGTGGCAATTTCCCATTGGTAGGAACGCGTCATCAGACTCAATCCAAGGGATGATATTAGAGGGCAAATGATTAGAGATGATCTAAAGGCTCAGATTGTACTTAAAGAAGCACACCACACGGATTGCCAAGCTGGCAATCCGTGACCTCTTTATATCTAGAATCATCCATTCGTTACTATATATAGATGTGTAGGGCTGCTTGTATTGGTGTGGAGACTTAGGCTAGCTAAACTCTGCCGAATTTTCTTTTGATTGTAATAGATAAGTTTAGTTGTAATGATTTAATTTTGAATGAAATCAGATTTTCTTTAAACCTTTCATCTTATTGTTGTTACTGTTCTTAATTAGCTTTAATCTCTTTGTTATCAGCTTATTTTACATCAGTCTATCGTACATATTAATTTCAAAGTTTTATGTCATTCCATAGTTTTTATAGAAACAGAAAATAAAAAAATGGCATCAAATTAGTTTTCAATTTGAAAGCAGTTTTCATTTAAGTTTGTTTCTGAGTTTTGAACATCTCAAATCAGCTTTACAAAGCTTTTGTGAGTTTTTACTTAAATTCCTTGTTCATTAGTACTATTGGTCAAAGTAAGTCAACTGTTGCAGAATTGGGTGGATAATTGGTGGAGTTTTGATAGTTTGGGATAGAAATGGAAGGTCCTAGCCTATCTTAAAGATAGGCAACTGTGGAAAACTCTCTGTTCATGCTGAGAGTGATTGTAAGTTTCATTTTCAATTTAATAAAAGCATTTGATATAAGATCTGTCATACATTTGAGTTTCTGTGGATCTGAGTATTTGATAGTTTTTGTTGCATGTGATAACTGATTTAGCTTCTGTGATTGATTTTATAGTTGTTTAGATCAGTAGTATAGTGATTTGTAGTCTACTTTATAATTTCATAGTGTAACCTGTTAGATAAGGGGGTGTTTGGATATGTTAATTGTTGAGTATTATTGTGTTGTATTGCTGATTTAGCATCACATATAGATCACATTAGAGTAATAGTAGGCTTATAAAGAGAAATCAGTAGTATAGCTCATAAAAGTCAAAGTTGAGTTTCAATTTTAATAACTGTTTGAGTAGTTGGAATCAGTTAGTGATTTTGTAATGATAGTTGCATAATAGATTAATATAGCTAAATCTAGTGAAATTGTAGCTTAACAATACAAGTAGTAATAGATTTAGTAGGTTGAATTTGGATTTGGTCAAAAGTAGTGTATGCAATAAGAAGTTAATTGTCTCAGTTTCTAGGTCTCCTCAGGCTACTGAACTTGCATCAATTTAGAGTAGTAAAAGATTGTTTCTGTTGGGATCATAGTTTTCACTATTTTATGAAGTCTCGGTCATTTGTAATTATAGGTTGCTCAAGTTATTTATTACTTACAATATTGGTTAAGTTACAAGTTTACTAGGCTTAAGTCATATGATCCATGGGCTTGAAGCCCATACGTTTTTCTTGTAAGGAAGGAGAGGGAGTGTTGCCCTAGCTCCTTCCCTATATATAGTAACCTTAGGTCTCATGTAAACTTGGTTGGTTATGTGAAATATTAAGGAAACTCTTGCAATTCTAATTCTCTTTATCATATAATCACCCAATCTCTTTTCTCATCTCATTTCTATCATTGTTATGCTTGTGTTTACAAAATGGTGACCTAACAAGTGGTATCATTCGCTAGAGGAAGGTGTAGTTATTGTTTTCATTGATTTTTATCTTAAAGTCGTTTTTAAATCAAATTTTTTGTGAAAATTTTAAACTTTCTTGTTTGTTTCTTGGTTTTTCTCACATCTTTGCTTACAAACTTGTGTTTAAAATCGAAACAAACCAAAAAGTTCCAAACTTTTTTACAAAAATATTCGACTTGGTGACTTGTACTTTTATCGAAATTTTTTTTAGTTTTGAAAAAGTTCTTAAAGTTTTCAACTTTCTTTAAGATCTATTCACTTTACACACAAAAGTACAAGTATCTTGAAATAAAAACGAGTTTTAGGATTGCTTTCTTTGTAAAACAAAAACTACCAAGTTATCGAGATCCTTTATTGCTACCATTTCGAGATCTTCTCTACGTGCACTACCTCGACTTCATTTGTGTGGACTCGGTATTTTCTTTCTTGTATAAGAAAGTTAAGTACTTCGACGTTTGGGAAAGTTTTCGAAATTGTATAATTTCGAAAACTGTTTTCGTAACTTTGTGTCTTTTCGAAAACATCCAGTTTTTTCGAAATCACACAGTTATCGCAAACTTAATTAAGTTTCGAAATCTTATTATTTCGCAAACCTAAAAAGTTTCGCAAAACCTTGATTTTTTCGAAATTTCAAGTTTTTTTCGAAAACCTGAAAAGTTTCGCAAACCTTGATATTCGAAAACCTGACAAGTTTCGCAATCCAAATTTCGAAATCACAGCTGAGCCATTTTTCGAAATCATTGGAATTCCATAGTTTCGCAATCCGAAGTTGTACTAAGTTTTTCGATACTTGGTTAATTCTACACTTTCTACAAGATCCATTTCTACACAAGTGTTCTAAGATGTCTCAACCACCTAATCACTACTTCCCTCATACTCAGCAACATCAACATCAGCAGTATCAGCAACAACAATACCTTCCGCACCAACTGTATCAACAACCTTCTCAAAAACAAACATACAATCCACTACATCATTACCTAATGATGCAACAACATCAGATCATTCCTCAACAACAACCATATCAAGTGCCACAACAAAATACTCAGTTTTCCTCCAAACAACCTCACTGGTTTGACAGAATGTGTGAAGTTATTACAACTCAACAATCCCGACATGAGGCAGGATCACTTGAAACACCTCCAATGCTAACACCCGGGAACTATGTTCAATGGTCAAGTCGATTCTTACGATTCCTTGAATTAAAGAAACCTCATGGGAAATTCTTGAAGCAAGTGATACTTGAAGGACCATTTGAGTGGCCGACAAGATTTGAAGCTGGCGATCCACATGCTGATCCTCCACATCCTCCTGGTGATAGACCTCTTCCAGAATCTTCACTCACTGAAGAACAGAAACTACATCGTGAAGCTGATGAGTATGCAATGGCTTATATACTTCAAGGTATACCTAATCCGATCTATCGAAGTGTCGATGCTCAGAAAACAGCCAAAGCTATGTGGGAACACGTTCATCTCCTAATGGAAGGCACTCAATTGAACAAAGATGATATGGAATCCAAACTCTACATGGAATACACTGACATCACAATTGAACCAGGAGAGTCACTTGAATCCTACTATCACCGTTTCACAAATGTGGTCAACGATTTGGAACGTCACAAAATCACAGTACCAAGGATCGCTGTGAACTCCAAATTTGTTGGTAGTCTTGGCCCTGATTGGCATAAATATGTGACATTTGTTCGTCAAACAAAGAATCTGCATGATGCTCCATATGGTTTGTTGTATGATTTTCTAAAACATCATGAACCTGAAGTGGAAAAAGATCGAGCTCTCCGAGGAGGATACACACCAACTTCTACACCAAATTCTTTGGCTCTCGTAGCTCAGTCTCCCTACGCTCCACCACCAATGTCAAATCATGCATATGTTCAAGAGCAGAACTACTTCAGTTATCCACAATCTTCTACCTCGAACCAAATGGTCCCTTATGATTCATCTCCACAGAATACCTCTACTCAACTGGTTCCATTAAACAACAATGATGCTGTGTATTACTCAAATTCCAATGACGATGACGATGATGAATTTAACACGTTGAATCAGGGACTTGCTCTTATTGCTCGTGCTTTCAGCAAATTCTCCAACAAAACAAACAACCGTCAACGTTCATCTTCTAACACAAGGAATCAAGCTGTTGTCAATGATGGAAGAGTGGAAATTTAGAATCGTAACTATGGTCGATCTGGTTCAGGAAGCTCCTCAGGGAATTATGGGAATGATCAAAGGTTTAGTAACAATACGGGGTTCAGGAACAACTCAAGATCTTCTCAACAAAGGTCTGACTCAGTTGCAACAAGGAACTCCAACTCAGGGAATGCAGTTTGGTGCTACAATTGCAATGAACAAGGTCATATAGCTACAACATGTCCCAAACCGAGAACTCGGGGTAGTAAGTTTCACAAGCAGGCATTACTCATGGCTCTTCAAGATGAAAAAGATGGACATTTCCCTGAACAGGATAACAACTTCATGGCAAATGTGAATAACGATGATGACATGGAAGATCTGGAAGCCAATGCTGTTGTGATGCTTATGGCCAACATGCAGGAACTTAAGCTCAATGATTCAGGTCCAGTGTATGACACTGACGGCTTGTCTCAGGTACATGACCTCAATGCATGCTTTATTAATGAAATAGTCTCACCTTCTGCTTATGAATCAGATATGGCGCAAGTTGTTCCATGTAAATCATCTTCATCGTCTCAAACAGATGAACAAATAAGCACAGTTGTCATCTTTGATGATGACACAGTTGTTTCATTTGATGATCCTATTGAGAATGATAAACATGATCATTTAGAACAACATGAACTATCATTTGATCCAGACCCTGACCTAATATTGTTATCTAAACAACTGGATGCTCAACAATTGCAAATCATTAAATGCAACGAAACAAATAAAGTTTTGAAAGAACAAAATGCGTCACTTGCAAGAGATATTGAGTGTTATAAAATTCAGCTTTCAAATCAGGAAGACAAGATTAAAAAAGCAAAAAGTTTTGAAAAAGCTTTTCAAGATTCTTATAACAAAGAACAAGATCTTCAACGTAAAATGCAAGATTTAATTGAGTCAAACGGAAAGTTGATTTCAAAACTCGAAAGCGAAAAGTGTGAATTGAAAATGAAAGCTGAATGTCTTCAAACAGTTCTCTCTAAAACAGAAACTGAATTGTCAAATTGCAAAAAGGAGTTTTGTGAACATAAAACAAGAAAAAGGAAGTATATAGATGACTTACTTGGTGATATTGTTGATCTTGAAAAACTACTCAAAGAATTTCGTCACATTGTTTACAAACACGGGAACTTTGTCACAACAATTCAGAAATTTGCTTTAAAACCGAGACCCGATAAAGGATTTGCACTTTGCGATTTCAAATCAATGTTTCTTCACACAGCATTTAAAGAAAATCCCAAGATTTACAGTATTGATCATATGTTTGATAATACAATTGTGCGTGCTGTTGTTTTTGATACTGAGGAAGAAGAAGAACTTGAAGACGAGAGTCGATCAAAAATGAGTTATGTTCAATATTAGACACCATATGACTATTCCAAAGCTCCACCTCTTTCTAAATCTTTTGTTACTCAAAAGGATTTACCTGAGAAATCATGGTTTATCGAAGAGTCATATGTTTCATCTTATAATGAGGCCCCTGTCCAAACTGTAGCACAAATAAATGGTCCTTTACCATCATCCGGTGAACTTACACCTTTACCGAAAACGTGTCGTGTCTTAAATTATTTCAAAACCTTTATGGAAGACATCGAAATTTTGGAGGAAACAATTGAACGTAATTCTGAAATAAAAATTGAAACTTTTCAATCCGCTTACGAGCGAGAAAAGAGAGATATTTTTCAAAAACAAATGAACCCAATTGTTCAACACCTCCGTCTATGTGCTACACGTTGGGATCAGGAACTTCAAAAGGAGGTCAAAAATATGATAAACGTTTTCAATGCAACTGAAAATGACATTTTGGTTCAAAAGCAAAGAAATAGAGTTTTAAAAAATGATGCTGATCGACTCTTGGAACAAGTTCTCAATGCTGATATTTTGTCTGTTATCATGAATGATCTCTATAAATCTGGTACTTCTATGCTTATGGATGATCTTTGTGTTGATAATAACTTGTTGAATGAGGAAATTGAGACACTTAAACAGGAAAATGATAAGTTGAGAATTAAAAATGATGATGTGACAAAACAATTTTCCAAAGAAATTTGTCAACTCAATCAAAGGCTTGAATGGTGTCAAGCTAAAAGTCTTGAAAGGGAATTGAAGTTTCAAAGTCAAACTGTTTCAAACTCTTGTCAGATTTGCAAAAACAACGAGTCTTTAAAAGGTCTGTGTCTCCGATACGAGAAAGAAATTGCGGATTTAAAAATTGAAAACGCCGAATGGCAACAAAACCGCGATGACATCAAATATTGCAATGGTTTACTTGAGTCTGAAATTCCGGACAAAAATCACATCATCATTGATTTGAAAGAGAAAATCAAGCTAATTCAAAAAGGAAAGTTTGTTGACACCACGGTAATAGCACCAGGAATGTATCATGTAGACAAAACTGATAAAGGAAAGGTTGTTCAAAACACTAATGTTGATAACTCCACTTCTACAGGACTAGTCTCCACTTCTAGCGTTAGCAGACCCAAGCGAAAAAGTAAAAAGAAGAATAGGATCTTGCAACGTAAGAGAGGACACCTAGAAGCTCAAGAAGTAGAAGACCAACTTAGGAATTTTAATAAAACTCATGTTGCATCAGATTTAGATTCTAATCTGGCAAATTGTAATAAAAATCTAAATGTAACGAATGATGAACCTTTGAATGTTTTGAATATTAATGCATCTTGTGTGTTTTGTCGTAAAAGCGTATCATCTGGTGATCATACAAAATGTTTAGCTAATTCTCTTCTCAATCGTCATAAGAAACGTAGGACACACATTCCTTCTAGGCCCATTCTTGCCTCTAAGTCTAACTTAGGAAAGCCGTCTACTACGGTTTCTAATGAAGTTGAAGTTACCCCCATAGGTGCCGAGAACAAATCTAGGAATGAGCCAACTACTAGTGCATTTAACATTAAGAAAGCAAAAACTAGTTGGAACTGGCAACGTTGGTTACAATACAAACCAGACTTTAAATGAATTCCTAAATTATTGAATACCTGTGTTTCTAACCAACAGGAACCCGCACTATCTTTGGGTTCCACCCTTACTTCTGTTCCATCCGTGTCTTCTTCTGGTGATGCAGGTGGTACAGATTGTTCTCTGGATTGTTGACAGCGGATGCACCCGACATATGACAGGCAATCTCAAACTGTTACATAACTTTGTCTCAAAGTTTATTGGTACTGTCAGATTCGGGAATGATCATTACGCTCTAATCATGGGATATGGTGACTATATCAGCGGGAACATTGAAATCAGTCGTGTTTACTATGTGGAAGGCCTTGGACACAACCTTTTCTCTGTTGGTCAATTTTGTGATGGGGATCTAGAAGTTGCATTTCGTGAGAAAACCTGCTTTGTTCGTGACTTACAAGGAAACGATCTAATGTCTGGCTCACGTGGCTCCAATCTTTATATAATATCAATGTCAGATATGATTGCAATATCTCCGATATGTCTTCTCTCCAAAGCAGAATCAACTAAATCTTGGTTATGGCACAAACGTCTTTCGCACTTGAATTTCAAAACCATGACTGACCTTGCTCGTTATAAACTTGTTGATGGATTTCCAAGATTCTGTTTTACCAAAGACCACTTATGTCCAGCCTGTGAACAAGGAAAAAGTACTCGTGCTCATTTTCCATCAAAACCTGAGCAAAGTACAAATCATGTTTTACAATTGCTTCATATGGATTTATGTGGACCGATGCGTGTTCAAAGTATCAACGGTAAACGCTACATACTAGTAATTGTAGATGACTTCTCCAGATGGACTTAGGTTTATTTCTTACGAAGTAAAGATCAGGCTCCTTCAATGATCATCACCTTTCTCACTAAAATTCAAGTTCAGTTACGCAACACGGTACGAATAGTCAGAACTGACAATGGAACTGAATTCAAGAATCAGACACTTCGGTCTTATTATGAGAAAGTGGGAATTGAACATCAAACATCTATTCCTAGAAGCCCAGAACAGAATGGAGTTGTTGAAAGACGCAACAGGACGTTAGTGGAAGCTGCTAGAACTATGTTGATTAATGCTCAATTACCAGATTACTTGTGGGCAGAAGCTGTTTCAACCGCATGTTATACTCAAAACCGTTGCATGATCACAAAACGCCATCGCAAAACACCATATCAAATTGTTCACAAAAGGAAACCGAACATCGATTACTTTCATGTATTTGGAGCACTTTGTTATCCGAAAAATGATCGTGATGATTTAGGTAAACTTAAAGCAAAGGCTGACATTGGAGTGTTCGTTGGATACTGTGAAAATTCCAAAGGTTTTCGGATATGGAATCGTCGTACAAGAGAAATTCAAGAAACCATTCACGCTAATTTCGATGAACTCACACAGATGGCTTCTGAGTAACACAGCTTAGGACCCGAATTCAACCGTCTTAACTCTCCGGCATCTTCAGCTGAACCATTGCCACTCAACCGCAAAGAATTAGAAACCTTGTTTGCTCCACTATTTGATGACACAATTGAATACCGTCCTACTGAGGTCTCACCTAATTCCGCTGCTCAACCTGAAAACATTCCAGTACCAGACTCACCTCAACAAACTACTACAAGTGTTGAGAGAGACGGTCCTCCAATTGTATCACCATCTACAGCAGAACAAACTGGTTCTAACTCCCGCCATCCAGCTGAAGATCCAACACCACTATCAGTTCCACAACCCGCAGAGCATGATCCTGATGCGTTCTTTAATCCGTTTGCACCAGCTCCTACTATTCCTGATATAGCTGAGTCGTCAACACGCAATTTGGATCCTGCTAACATGCGAGACACTTATCAACTACACCCTTCAACACACAAATGGACTCGGGACCATCCACTAGTTCATATTATTGGCCATCCAGATGCACCTGTTATGACAAGACAACGACTTCACACAGATGGAGAAACTTGTATCTATGCACTCACAGTTTGTCACGAAGAACCTAAGAACATTAAAGATGCAATGACTTATGACAACTGGATTGAATCTATGCAAGAGGAATTTCAGCAATTCATAAGATTAGAAGTCTGGGAATTAGTTGAAAGACCTGACGGAGTCTTTGTCATTGGGTTAAAATGGATCTGTAAAAATAAGCTTGATGCAGAAGGGACTGTCATACGCAACAAATCACGTCTGGTAGCGAAAGGATACTCCCAGCTTGAAGGACTTGACTTCGCTGAATCCTTTGCTCCAGTGGCTAGACATGAAGCTGTTCGAATCTTTTTGGCATATGCTGCACACAGGAACATGGTGGTTTACCAAATGGATGTCAAAACAGCATTTCTTAATGGAGAACTCCGTGAAGAAGTTTATGTTAGCCAACCTGAAGGCTTTGTTGATCCTGAGCGTCCTAATCACGTTTACCGACTCAAAAAGGCACTCTACGGACTTAAGCAAGCCCCACGGGCGTGGTATGACAAACTGTCTACTTTCTTATTGGCCAATAAATTTTCTAAAGGATCGGTGGATCCCACACTATTTACAAAAACCTACGGGGAGGACTTACTTGTTGTTCAAATATATGTCGATGACATCATTTTTGCCTCAACAAAAAGAAATTACTCTAATGATTTTGCAAAACTAATGAAAGATAATTTTGAAATGTCCATGATGGGTGAACTTTCGTTCTTTCTAGGACTACAAGTTCATCAATCACCTCGTGGTATTTTTATAAATCAGTCCAAATATGCTCTTGAAATTTTAAAGAAACATGGAATGATGTCTTGTGATACTTATAATACACCAATGGGCTATACCACAAAACTAGATGCTGATTTACATGGGACTCCAGTTGACCCTACCAAATACCGAAGTATGATTGGGTCCCTCATGTATCTCACAGCTAGTAGACCTGATATAGTATTTGCTGTCTACATGTGCTCTCGCTATCAGTCCAAACCAACTGAAAAACACCTCAGTGAGGTCAAGAGAATCCTTCGATACATAAAAGGAACCATTAACTTGGGAATCTGGTATCCGAAGGATTCTGGTTTTGAACTAATTGCTTTTTCAGATGCTGACCATGCAGGATGTTTAGACACACGCAAAAGCACATCTGGTGGATTACAATTTCTCGGAGACAAACTTGTGTCATGGCAATCTAAGAAGTAGGACTGCACATCACTGTCGTCTACAGAATCTGAATACGTAGCCATGTCCGCTTGTTGTGCTCAAGTTATCTGGATGAGATCACAACTTAAGGATTATGGCTACCTATTCAACAAGATTCCTATCTACTGTGATTCCAAGAGTGCAATTGCTATCTCCTGCAACACCGTTCATCATTGCAAATCTAAACACATCGATCTCCGATATCACTTCATCAAAGAGCACGTGGAAAAGGGTACCGTTGAACTTTATTTTGTTGGAACTGAGTACAAATTGGCGGACTTACTTACCAAATCTTTAACACCATCAAGGTTTGCTAGTCTAGTTCACCAAATTGGTATGCGATGTTTGACTCCAGAAGATCTGGAAAAGTTTTTAAAACACAATTGATCGTCAAACATCATAACTATCTTTGTAAAATATTTTTCTTAACTATAACCTTAAAAAAAAAATGCAAGTATATCGCTTCAATTCAACACTTTGTTCTATTTTTCACAAGTGTTGAGGGGGAGTCTCGCTTTAATTTTTTTTACCAATTTTAATTGGTATACTTGCATGTTTTTCGTATTTTACGGTACTTCGGAGTGTGTGGACGTTCTTTATACATCACTTTGTCTCATCCCGTAATAAGGTCTTCATAAGTTAGGTTAACGGATGTATATCTCGATGTTACACAAGTTTGCCATTAAACTTTAGGACTCAAGTAGGTTTATCTATAAGTTAAGGGACCTAAAGTGACTAAACCTAAAATTTCAAAAAATAACAAAAACAAACAAACCGTATTTCACAAACCCCACTTATTTCAAAACCTCTTAAACCCTTTTCTAAACCCACGGCCCTTATTCAATCGAGCCATCCACAATTTTGATCATCAATTTGTAAGTTCCTAAGTAATCATTAGGGTATTACATACATAGGATCTTGGTTAATTGTAAATTCAACGGCTTGATCTCCTGAATTTTTTGATTTCGAGAACTAGGGTTTATGATTTCGAAAATGCTATAAACATGTTTAGGTGTTTGATTCTTGATAGGGTTTTGTTACAAATCATGTTTCTAACATATCCTCATCATTTTCTCATACATTCCATCATGTTTGTTTCAATTTAGAAATCTAAGTTTTGGGTCGATTTGCGATTGTAAGATTATGTGTTTGTTTGCTTTGTTTTATTGGTGGGACATGTTTCTAAGGTCACAAGTATGCATGTTAGTATTGTTGTTATTGAACTATGCCATTGATACTTGGTTCTCGATAAGTTAGTATGCCACGTTCTTTGATAACTTCGATCTACATGAGTCAAATGTGTTGTATGCTGTTATAACGTGTCTCATACTTATATTTGTGACATGCTAGAACCATTCATTCTCATTAGTCTCAAACTTGATATATTTTCGAGAAAAGTGATCTTGAAAAATTATCGAGATCTTAGTCTAACGTGTGTATTGATTATATCTAAGTTGTGTTTATCATTCTTTGTGACAGGCCTGAATCATTGGAAAAGTAATTCTCTAAAGAAACGTACGTTTAACTTCAAAATCGAATGATTCTTGTATAAGAATTTTTTCGAGAAACTCAAGCTTTTTTCGCAATCTATGATGAACTTATCGAGAAACTCATGATTTCGATAAATGTTGTTCGACTTCAGTTTTTTTCGAAATTACTCTTTGAACTATATATTTCGAAATCACCAGGTTCTCGATAAATTTTATCGTAAATTGATGTTTTTCGAAAATATAAAACTTTCGCAATCCTTGGATAAAGAAAAGATCTCGATAAAGTTTACAGACAATGATTTTTCTCGATAATTAACTTTCTCGATAAAAATCTTTGTAACATTTTTTTCGAAATCTTCTCTCAATACAAGTTTGCGATAAATGGGTTTTGTATAATTTCTCGAAATCTTGTTTAGGCCTTGTCATATACATGTAACCTTGTTGTGATTCATTGTTGTTGTGTAATGTGAAGTAACTATGAATTGTGTATATCAATCGTGCTTATTTGCGAGTTATGGCATGAACTATGATTCTTCACGTATGCATTATGTGACACTTCACTCATAACAAAATGACACATTTGTGCTTAATTGTCTTAAGTAGTGATCTATAACCAAACTCAAAACTGTGCTAATAAGTAACAAATTTGGATGTTTGGTTTATGACTATACTTTTCAGATTAACATGGCTGAACACAACGAGAATGTCCCTGAACAAGTTCTTCCATTACTCACCATGGATGACATCACTCCCGAAAACTACAATGTCACGATTGGCAACAACAATCCACGAGTTGATTTCAACAAGTTGAGTATTAAAGAGAACTCGTGCATGATTGTCAAGGATATTCTACTAGCACATCCATGCAAACAACTGCTCATCTGTTCTACTTCAGTTCCTCTGTTCTACCTTCATCAGTTCTGGATAACGGCTAAGGCAAATTTGGATGACGAGTCTTTTACTGTTACGCTAGATCGCCAAGTCTACAATGTTAATCATGACGTTCCTCGTACAGTCCTTCACCTGCCTCAAGCTGACAACGAATTCGCTCCAATACTACCTGAACTGGACCTTCTTGACTTCTTTGTCGAATTAGGATATGAAGTTGATGACGACATACCTCTAATCAAACATTCCCGATTCAATGCCAAGAATATCCCTCAGCCTTGGAGAACGTTCTGTTTGTTGGTTGTAAGATCCATATCAGGAAGAAAGAGTGGTCATGAACATCCTAGACTTGAACACTTGCAAACATTCTGGGGAATGGTGACTTTGACACCCATTGACTTTGCAGTACCAATCATGAATGATATAGTCTACAGCATTCAAACCGATCGTGTGAAGACTATGATACCATTCACAAGATTCACCAAGCTTCTTATAGAACATTTCTGCAAAGACACTCCAGAATTCATCAAGAGGATGGCTGATCCTAATGAGCCGAAGCACCTCTTCGAGGACGACTTTACCACCTCATTCATCAAGACGACCACTTCCTCAACCAAGATCAAAGGAATGAGGCTTCCCGAATACCTTCTTGATGACAAAATCAAGAAAAGTCTGAACTACAAACTGTATGATAACGCTTACAAAGGGGTACAGGAAGAAGCCACTATACAGACTCGAAGCAAAGGAGGTGTAAAATCTGGAAGTACTACAAGCACCACAGGCTCACATCAGACTAGATCTAAGGCAGCTCCCAAGACTAAACCATCTGTTCAACCCAAGTCTTCTACCAAACCTAAACCAACATGGTCACAAGTCTTACCAAACAAGTTGAGGACTTCCAGGAGTCAAAGCAGCTGATCGACAAGTTCTTATACTCTGATTACACAGGATTTATCAGAACTGCAACTCATGATTTTCTCACTGAAAATCTGGTTGATATGATCACTCCTGAGGTAGCAAACCTTCTCGAACCAATCAATGACAACTTGGATCACAGAATCAAAAGTGTTACGAGAAAAATGTTGTCTACTACACCATTCACACTTCACACCGCTAAACCTTCTACTGTGGCTCCAACCGTCCCTGAACTGTCCTTCAATGACATGCTTGCCAAACTCTTTGACAACATTGCCTCCAAACCCACACAAACTGCTGAAGAAAAGGCATTGTATGATGCTATGGTGGCTTACATATCCAAAGAGTCCTGCAAAGATGCTGCTGGAACCCGAAAAAGGACAAGAAAAGATGACGATCCTGACCCAAACTCTAAAGGCAAGAAACCTAAGTCTGGAACAGGCCCTTCATCCACTCTACAACCACAAAAGGACTCCACTCCTCCTGGAAATCAACAACAACCTTCAGCTACTGGTCAAGGTCAAACTGAAGAAGCGGAAACATTCATGGAACCTACAGATGACTACCAGGGTCAACCTGACACCGATTACTGTGCTCCACCTATTCTTGATTCTCATGCTGAACCATCGTCACCATCCAAGGCTAAAGACAAAGATGCTACATCTAAGTCCAAGAAATCAAAGAAGAAAAGATGTCATTCATGGCTCGACAATGATGACAATCCTCAGAATGATTGGCTGACAGAAATGGTCCAAGCTCAACCTCCTCTCGAAGAAGAAGAACCACTTCCTGGTAACACTCTACAATTTACCCAAGTCATTATGAAGGATCTTCATATCGACAAACTCACAAAGGCAGAGCTCAGAAGAATCAATAGGGATGCACAAGAATTCCTCAAGAAAAGATCTGGAAACAAAGTCGAATATGAGTATCATATGCAGAATATAGCTAGTGCAATGTCTGCCGACTTTGACTGGCTAAATCCAGAAGTGAATATCGATCTCAGTTCCAAGAATCATGAAAAACCTTACTTCACCGACTGGACCAAACCATTACCTTTGAAAGGATTTCCAGACAAACCAAAGATACCTTACAGCTTCTTCTTCAACAAAGATCTTCGTAACATCCAGCTCACTCAGGAGACATCCAAGAAGAAATATGCTTCCTCACTCACAATCTCAGTACCAGTCGCACGATACGAAATTCCTGCTATTGAAGAAACTACTCGTGTTTTCAGCAACTCCATCGTAGCTTACGACAGAGATGCCCTACACGGAATTCAACACTGGCCAGAACGACGTCGTCTCGGTTATACCAGCAGATTAGAAGAGAAATCATTGGAAAATGTGAAGCAGAAATCTAAGATCATCGCTATCTTAGAGATTCAACAGTCGAAACGGTTTAACTACATATTCATGCGTGAAATTGTTGTTAAACGACAAGATGAAAAGAAGTACAAATTCTCCGAAGCAGACTTTCCTGACCTTAATCTCAATGACATAGAAGACATGTATCTCGAAAAGGTTCAACAAAGAATGCGTGGATTTGACAGAGATGTACAGTACAATTTCATGGCATCACTACTTCTTTACATCCGACGACTGATTGTTCAAGAAAGAGTGGAAGATCTTCAGCTTGGAGTGGAAAGTTACCAACAGAAGATCAATTTGACAAAGCCGCAATTCTACTTTGAGGGTATCTATCAAACACCACAGTTCACTCTCAACCAAGAACCTTTTGGTTTCACCTACATCAACAGCAAAAAGCTACAAAGTTTCATGAGGTTCGATGAGGTACACAAATTCTGTGATGTTACACTCAAGTCTGTTCGTGATGGGCTTGTCAAAAGGTTGAATGATGATCGCCGTAAGATAGCTAAGGGGGAACAACCTAGATGGAAATCCAGCATAAGAAGACAAGTTCGTAACTTTGTCTTAAAGATTGAAGAAAGGTTATTTCGACGGGAACAGATCAGACGACTGGAAAGCTATATCGGTGCCAGACCATCGTTTCCTGTCAGAAACTTCGAAAGACCAGAACCCAAGTTCACTGACTTTGACGCTCCACTTCCTGACGAAGATTAACTTGGTACATTTGGTTAACTTTTCATTATCAATTGTTTCATTTGATTGAATTTCACAATGGTTTGTGCACGCATTACAGTGCACAACCCGAACTTGTAAAGAAAGGACCCTGAGGTACGCTTCAGTGCCTTAATCCTCATATAAGGAGCGAAGGCTTCTTACTTTTGAGTAGAATTAATCAAACATTTATGATTTTCATAATTCTGCTCAAAAGGACAAGTATTTCACCTCAATAAGACCTAATCACTTGTTGAGGGGGAGCACTTGTCAAAACAAAATACTTTGCTCAAAATCAAAAGTTCTTTGTGAATCTTCCCGTAAGACTCAAAAGGCATATTTTAATCTAAAATTTTGTCAAAAATATCATTTTATATGCTATTTTTGAGGGGGAGAAAATGAAAAAGTGATTAAAATATACGAAGTCAAAGCTTAAAAGTTGTATCATGTGCGAGCTAGACTCAGTATTGACCCAGGAATTGACGAGACAATAAAAGTTAGAAATATCGAAAGGACTTATCCTCGACGGGTAATAACATCAAGTTAGTTACTAGAGCTAGTTGTCACCTAAAAGCTGACAATGCATCTCTTTAACTAACCACGTAAGCGTGTCTCGAAAAGGATATGTCTTAGTAGAAATGTACCGTCTCAAGAAACTTTCTGTGAACTTGATCAGGCCGGGTAATAACTTCAAGCTAGTTTAACTAGTGATGTAAGCGTGTCTCGAATCGGTCTTGTTCACGGAAAGTGGATCAATTCAAAAGTGCTTGCTCCTCCCGCATGTGAAAATTTATTAAACACTTATGAGCACATGTGCAGGGGGAGCCCTTCAAAAGTGTACACAAAACTCTCAAAGTGTTAACCAAAATATTTGATTATCACAAACACTTTGAGAAATTTTTCAATCAAAGGTTTCTTGGCTACTGTCAGAGTTATAAGGTGATTAAGATAGGAATATCCGTCCTATGATCCGCCAGAGCCGGAGGGATCTACCCAAGGACATCTCCCATAGTTAGAATTAGAAGTCCTTAGGTATGATACGGAAAAAGGAGAAATGAATGAAAGGGAAAGAAGGAGTTGAAGAATTAAAAGGAAAAGTAAAGTAAAGGGTGAAAAGAAATAGCCCTCCATATGTTCAACCTTAGGGCAGACACCGGGTTCAATACGTATGCTACTGGTTGTTGCAAAAGTCAACACCGGTATTGAAGACAAAGTCGTCATGGACCCAGTGACGCAATGCACTAAACCTTCTTAACCACTCAAGTTCTCTTAAAAGGACTTGTTTCATTCTCACGGGGAACCCGCGTAACCTATCGACCTATCTCTTAGAGACGGTTGATATTGAAGCAGGAGACCCCTCCCCAGTCTCCGCATAGGAAACCTAGGTGTGCACTTATAGAGTCTAGAGCCTTGAGATACATCAAAGATCTCTTAGGAACACTTAGTATTTCTACAACTGGTGTTCTACATCAATGGGCATCAGTTGTAAATTATCGAGTCCTTCGCAGATCTTAGCAATCTGCCGAGAACGTTTATGAGAGGATTACTCATGTATTTCTCAATGATTGAACGGAAATCCTTCCAGGGTCAACTTCAAACAGCCCTGACAGCAGGTCACTTCGGTAACCTCACAAGGGTTACGCTTAGTGTTTGCGGTGGTTCCATTACGGTCTACAGTCGTGGAGTGATCCCCAGCGACTCACCCAGTCATTGAGCTACTCAGTAGGTCTCGTAAGCTCCTTCGGGAGTATCTGATATGGGAACGGCCTGGATAAGGATTAGAAGGAGTCTTCACAATATGCTGTTGATGAGCTCTAATTCCTTATCCGTAAGTACCGGTTGTTTTATTGCTAACTGTTTACTCGCAGGTACCTCACTTCCATGATGGTAGATTCCAACATGCTCATACATACATCTTGAAGTCAAAGAAAGCTCCCCCAAAGATCTTAGCAACACAAAGTTCAAAGGAAGATTCTACACCAATAAGAAGAATCTACAAAGTATAAAGACAAAGATCTCAATGCATGAAAAGGAACTTCTTGTACGTGAAAGTCTAAGTCCAAAGATGTATGAGTATGTTGGAATGGCGCACAACCACCACAGACGCAGGAGTGACGAACGACAGATTACTTCATAACACAATCACTACATCATCACCAAAGAACAAAGACAAAGAGCAAAGCACATTCATTATCATTCAAATCATTTTTGAAGACGTCTAGAGATTTACATGTCACAAGTCAAACGACAAAGATGAAGACGTCAAGCAACCATGATGACCGACCCTTAGGGGGAGATTGTTGGGATCATAGTTTTCACTATTTTATGAAGTCTCGGTCATTTGTAATTATAGGTTGCTCAAGTTATTTATTACTTACAATATTGGTTAAGTTACAAGTTTACTAGGCTTAAGTCATATGATCCATGGGCTTGAAGCCCATACGTTTTTCTTGTAAGGAAGGAGAGGGAGTGTTGCCCTAGCTCCTTCCCTATATATAGTAACCTTAGGTCTCATGTAAACTTGGTTGGTTATGTGAAATATTAAGGAAACTCTTGCAATTCTAATTCTCTATCTCTCATAATCATCCCATTCCCATTCTCATCTCATTTCTATCATTGTTATGCTTGTGTTTACTAAATGGTGACCTAACAGTTTCTGATAGGGCTTTTAGTTGTTTAAGATACTCAGTAGTGTAGTTGAGCATTTGCCCCTCTTAGGTTGTAATTTGTAGCTTAATTGAACAACTTATTGGATCTACTAGTTAGGGGTTTGAGACCTGTTTGCTTTCATTAGAATAGGACTGCTTAAACTAGTTTAGCTTGTAGCATTTGCTTATTTGGATGTTCTGAGTTCATTAAAATGTTTTGAAGTGATTTCCTTTGAGTTTGTTCTTCTGGCTTATTCTGCTGGGCTTATTGCTTTTTCATTGCTTAAGTACAAACTGCTTATTTGCTTGCATTATAAGTTCTAGTGTAATCTTTGGCCATTTCTGAGCATAATAGAGTTTACTTGATCACTATACATTTTTGGTTTCAGTTTGGTTAAGTTTTGTGGCAAGTGCTTATAAATAAGCACTTGCCATAAGCTGTTTTAGTCCAAATAAGCACTTCTGCTTATTATTTTCTTTTCAAAATTTTTCTGCAAGCTTTTTATATTATTTTAGATTTTCTATAAATATATTTTTCTGAGTTGATTTGATATTTTTCTTAATTTTTCTTAGTTTATAATTACTTTTTAATAAACAAAAATTAATAAAAAATCAGAAAATGCCTTTAAAAATACAAAAATATTTTAGATAATTCTTTTATAATATTTTAGATTTTTGAGAATATATTTCATATTTTTCCCATTAATTTTTACATTTTCCTTTATTTTTAATTACTTTTTAATTCCAAAAATAGAAAATAAATCATAGAAAATAAATAAAAAGTCAAAAAAATATTTTTCTTTTTCTCAAAATTCTTTTTATTAGTTTAAGATTTTTAGAAATTTGTTTCACATTTGTAGGATCATTTTTAGTTAAAGAGTTACGTTTTATTTCGTACTTTATGTTTAATTTCGCGATTGCGTTTCCGTTTTTAGATTTTAGACACTTGTGCATATATAACTTGTACTTTCTGCTTTAGTCACTATTTCTTTTCATAATTTGAATTTCACCATCACAATTTTCACTATTCACTTGTCACTACACGGTTCACGAATCGATAATTCAATATTCCATTCAACTTTCGTTGGGAAACGACTCGGTAAATCCGTATTTCTCGCGGATTTCATCGATACTTAATATATATACTATAATTGAGCAATCAGTTACTCTGTTCTTGATTCTTTCTGTCATGATGCCTAGCCAAACACGCGCTTCTTCCAGTAATGAGGATGCAGGTTTGAGGGAGATGATAACTAGGTTATTGGGGGAAGAATTGGATAGAAGGTTGCAAAGTCTTAAGAATGATTTAGTGACTGAACTTAGGGCTAGTCCTGCTGATGGTACTCAGAGCATGAGGATGACTAGAAATCAGGATGATCACCAAAGGCAGAACACTCAATTCACTAGAGTCACTAAGTTGGAGTTTCCAAATTTTGGGGGAGAGGATGTTAGGGGATGGATGTTTAGGTGTGAGCAGTTCTTTAAAATAGACAATGTGCCAGATGAAAGCAAGGTAAGTCTCATTTCCATTCATCTGTATGATCTTGCATTGATGTGGCATAGACAGTTTATTAAGATCATGGGTGAAAATGTCGCTTGGCCTTTATATAGAGACTCTATATTGAATAGATTTGGTGTTGCTTATGATGATCCTTTGTCTGAAATTAAGAAACTGAAGCAAAGTGGTACTGTTACTGAGTATATTGATGCATATGACAAGTTGCTTTGTAGAGTAGATTTGTCTGAGGAGCAATATATGAGTTTTTTCATTGCTGGCTTGACTAGTGAAATTGAGTTAGCAATAAGAATGTTTAAACCCAAAAGTTTGGCTGAATTGTATGGATTGTGTAAATTGCAAGAAGCTAAGCAAAATGTGGATAAGCAGAAACAAAAACCTTTGTTTGCTACACCTAGGTTTAACTACACTAATCCAGCAACAATTACTAGTCCTAAACCAATAGCTTTGCCTGCACCAAACTCTAATTGGAGAAATAAGGCCTCTAGTTCACAAATTGTGCCTTTTAGAAAGCATTTGACACAAAAGGAATTAGAGGAGAAAAGAGCAAAGAATTTGTGTTTTTACTATGATCAAAGATATGCGCCAGGTCATAAATGTAGTGGTCAGGTGTATTCTTTAGAGGTAAGTGCTGATTTGGAGGAGTGGGAAGGAAATGTGTTGGAAGAACCAGGACAGGGGTGTTTGGAAGAGGCTAGTGATTGGCCACCAGTGCAAACTTGGAATCAAGAATTAACTCCACAAATATCCCTAAATGCTATAACAGGTGTTTATAACTATCAAACCATGAGGGTCACTGGATTTGTGGGCACCATTGAATTGCACATCTTAGTTGACTCTGGAAGTACTCACAATTTTCTAGATAGTGGGACTGCCAAGAAACTAGGGTGTGAAATTAGAAAAACATACCCAATGCAAGTGACTGTGGCTGGTGGAAAAACTTTGGTCAGTGATACTATTTGCCCCAATTTCACTTGGACTTTGCAGGGAGAAAAATTTAGTACCACAGTTATGTTGTTGCCTTTGGGGGGTGTGAGATGGTCTTAGGAGTGCAATGGCTCTCCACTTTGGGAGATGTTATGTGCAACTGGAGAGATTTGAAAATGAGATTCACTTACCAAGGCAAGAATATGACCTTAAGAGGCACTCAAAAGTCAGCTGTTCAATGGATGCAGGGTAGATTTATAGGGAAAGCTCAATGTCAATCTATGTCCTTATGTGTTTATCCCATGGTTATGTTGAATGCTATGTCTGAACCACATCATACTTTTGAGCCTTTGTTAAGTGAATATGAGGATGTTTTTGCTGAACCCCAAGGCTTGCCACCTAATAGGAGTCATGACCATAGAATTCCACTGAAGGAAGGTGCCCCAAACATAAATGTCAGACCCTATAGACACCCACCCACTCAGAAGGATGCGATAGAAAGTATGGTGAAAGAGTTGCTTGATGCTGGTGTGATTAGACAGAGCCGTAGTTCTTTTTCTTTACCAATTGTTATGGTGAAAAAGAAAGATGGCAATTGGAGGATGTGCATTGATTATCGGCAACTTAATAAACACACCATTAGAGACAAATTCCCCATCCCAATCATTGAGGAGCTCATAGATGAGTTACATGGGTCTGCAATTTTTCTAAGCTTGATTTGAGATCAGGCTATCACTAAATCAGAATGTATGAAGATGACATTGCCAAGACAGCTTTCAAAACTCATGAAGGGCATTATGAGTTCTTGGTGATGCCTTTTGGGTTGATAAATGCTCCCTCCACCTTCCAATCACTGATGAATGAGATTTTTAAACCATATCTCAGGAAGTTTGTACTTGTGTTCTTTGATGATATTTTAGTTTACAGCCCTACACTTGAAGCTCATATAGAACACTTGAGAATGGTTTTGCACACAATGAGAGTGAATCAGTTGTATGCAAAGAAAAGTAATTGTGTCTTTGGTGTGTCTCAAGTGGAATATCTTGGGTATATTATATCAGATGAGGGGGTAGCCACAGATCCTACTAAAGTCACTGCAATGCAGAATTGGCCTACTCCAAAGAATTTGAAACAGTTGAGAGGTTTCCTAGGGTTGACAGGTTACTACAGAAGATTCATAAGAGATTATGCAACCATCAGCCAGCCTTTGACAGCTTTGTTAAAAAAGAATGCTTTTGTGTGGAATGAGCAAGCTACCAGAGCATTTGAGGAATTGAAGAAAGCTATGTTGTCTGCTCCAGTTTTGAGAATGCCAGATTTTGATAAACCTTTTATTGTGGAAACTAATGCATCAGGATATGGTATTGGGGCTGTACTGCAACAAGATGGGCATCCTATTGCATTTCTCAGCAAAACCTTAGCTCCAAAACACCACACCTTATCCACCTATGAAAAAGAATTCTTGGCAGTCATTCAAGCTTTGGAGAAGTGGAGAGGTTATTTGCTACATAGACCCTTTATCGTCAAAACAGACCATTTCAGTTTAAAGTACTTATTGGATCAGAGAATTACAACCCCAGCTCAAATGAAATGGTTGCCAAAACTTATGGGGTATGATTATGAGATAGTATATAAGCAGGGTAAGGAGAACTTGGCTGCTGATGCATTATCCAGGTTGCCAAACACTTGTGAGGTATTACAAATGGTGGCAACTACTTTATCTAGTGATTTTTATCAGAGGATAAAGAATAGTTGGACTTCAGATAGTACCTTACAAGCTTTAATTCTCAAGTTACAGGCAACCAATTCTTCTTCTAAACACTATACATGGTCTGCTAATCAGTTACTAAGGAAAGGCAAATTGGTGGTTGGCGATGATGTTGTTTTAAGACAAGCTTTGCTGCACTTTCACAACACTTCTCAAGGAGGTCATTCTGGTATTCAGGCCACCATCAAGAGGATGCGTTCACAAGTTCATTGGAAGAAGATGAGGAAAGAAGTAAAACAATATGTGAGGAATTGTGCAGTTTGCCAAAGGTTCAAGCCTGAGTTGGTTAAGTATCCAGGATTGTTGCAACCTTTACCTATTCCTGAGCTCATTTGGACTGAGATCTCTATGGATTTTATAGATGGTTTGCCTATGTCCAAAGGTAAGACTGTTATTATGGTAGTTGTGGATAGATTGAGCAAATATGCTCACTTTATTCCGCTTACTCACCCTTACACTGCTTTAACTGTAGCTCAATCATTTCTTGACAATGTTTACAAACTTCATGGGCTGCCAAAAGTCATTGTCAGTGACAGAGATACAGTGTTCTTGAGCAAGTTTTGGAGAGAATTGTTTGGTCTGTTACATATCAGTCTCCACATGAGTACAACCTATACAAAGTGATGGTCAGACTGAGGTTGTAAATAGATGCTTGGAGTGTTATTTGAGGTGCATGAGTGGAGATAAGCCAAAAGAATGGGTTCATTGGTTACCATTGGCTGAGTACTGGTATAACACCACCTTTCACACCTCCATCAACACAACCCCATATCAGGTAGTTTATGGACAACCACCACCAAACCATATAGCTTACACTCAAGGTGACAGTCAAGTGGAAGCTGTTGACAGGTCTTGGCTGCTAGAGAAAAGGCCATCTAGTTACTAAAATTTCACTTGAAGAGATCTCAGAACAGGATGAAGTCCATGGCTGATAAGCACAGGTCTAAAAGGTCTTTCGAGCTGGATTCATGGGTTTATGTTAAGTTGCAGCACTACAAGCAATAAACTATGAGGAAAGATAAGTACCATAAGCTATCACCCCAGGTTCTTTGGTCCATATAAAGTGATTCAGAAAATGGGAAAGGTAGCTTATAAGTTGGAGTTGCCTGAAGATGCTCAAGTTCACCCAGTTTTTCATGTTTCTCAATTGAAGATTCACAAAGGAGTACCACCTGCTACTCCACTAGCTGTCCCAATTGTCAACCCCAATGGAGTCATTGCAATGGAACCATTAGCTATACTGGACAGAAGAATGGCAAAAAGAGGCAATGTTGCAGCAGTGTACCTACTAGTGCAATGGGTCAATGGGAGTGAAGCTGATGCTACCTGGGGGCTTTATGAAGATATTGCCACTAGATTTCCTTCCTTTGATTTGAATGCATAGCTGCTAATTACTTGAGGACAAGTAATATTTGAAGAGGAGGGTATTGATATGAGTTCAATTAACAGTTGGAAAGTCAAACATCAAAGTCAAAGTTCAATAACACAACAACATTTCCGCCAATATCACATTTCACAATTCATATCACAATTAGTAGTATAAATACATTGTATTAGTCATTTACATTTCATTATCATCTTGTAAACAAAACTACTTCATATCTTTGTACAATTCATCTATCTGAATAACAAATCCCATTTGCTAATTCAAATCTCTGTTTCTTCCTTGAGAATCCTGTTAGTGAATTAGTCCTTCTTCGATTCTACTTGAATCATGGAAAGGTCATATCACCGCACCTCTCATCCCTTGCTTGTCACCAAACCAAAACAAGCCAAACCGACACTCCACCAACTCGGTGATACAATCGGTGTCAAAAGTAGCCGACGTGCGGCGGTTTGTAAATCGATGCACCGTTGTTTAAGTTTCAAGAAAACATCCAAAAACGTTATAGTGAATGATCATCATTTATCTCTTAACAAACTCATTTGATTTTTATTTTATTTTATTATTTCATAATAAACTCATTTGATTAAAGATGAAAATGTGACCTATCATTGTGCATCTTCACTCCTTAACGGAACGACGTTTACGGTCCATCATCCAACAACCCTTTTGGTTATTTAACTGTACGGATGACGGTAAACCACACGCTTCCCTTCCGCCGATCCAACAGAATTAAATTAAATAAAAAGCATGCCTTGGACTTTCGTTGCACCTTCCTTCATCCTTATTTTATCCCTTTTGAAATTTATTATATCAAACTAGTACTAGTAATAAATAATACCCAAAAGATATAGTTTTATACTCGTAAAAGATAGTACTCCGTAAAATATATAGAGAATTGAGGAAAGCAACGTGACCTACACAAGTTGGTCAGAGAATATATTTTTTCGGGAACCAAACCTTACGCTTTGTTTTTTTCCTCATTTTAGCTACTTTAGTTGGAAATTTAATCATTCATATAAACATTTTAACCTGTTTTTTTTAAAAAAAAGTTATAACGTTATTGCAATTTGCAGTACTGTAACTAATTTCTTACAGTATGAGTCATTTGGTAGGACAACTTGTCAGTTCAAACCACGTACAAAGAATAAGGAAGAGAAATGGATAGGTTTGGTCGACTAATCAACGACATGGTGATAAACAAAAATTTTGAGAACGAAAACTCATATTCTTGTATATAGCCTCACGAAGAAACTTGGTTATCTATGATTTCCAAGGTTGCTTTACTATGGTCTAAAATCAAAAAAGAATATAATTTATAAAAGTAGTTGTCAATTGCAGATTTGTGCCTTCAATATCAATCACATGTTTAGGTTACTCAATCTCGAGTAGCTTAAAGTTTAGTTGTTCAGTTAGTAGTCCGATTCAAACAAGTTCATTCTTTAGTACGTAGGTAAGTCAGGCCAAAATATAATGGCCGTGTGTTGGATAAATTTTTCTAACAGGTGTTTTTCTGGTTCTTTTGAATATTTGTTGAATGAGAGTCTCTCATAGTTATAAAATTTATAATTTTTGCCAAACCAAACCAAAAAAAAAAAAAAAAAAAAAAAAAAAAAAAAAACCCTAATATCGAGAGAAGTAGTTATTGTTGCATGTTTTTGTTCTTCAAAGCAATAGAAATAACAATATTTTAGCATTATTATACTAAGAAAATGAGAACTCAAAGATTATATTCAACTGTGTTCAATATAAAACTACATTCAACTTTACAAAAATGTTTACATATTAATGTTACGGTTGCTAGGATAAAAAGATATTTGGTCTATGTAACTCTCTACAAATTAGAAGGACTAGAAGAGTGGTTTGTGAAAATGTATGGAACTATTAGGCTGGCGGATTGTTTACTTGCCGGATGTTGGGTTGTTTCCAAACAAGTCTAATACAAGTTATAAAATATTGACTAATTGATTTAGAAATAGATTTTATTAAATATAACAATTAATGGTTCATGAAAACTACGTTTCAGCGGAGGTTCGAAATCATCTAGCTGTTCTTGATTTGTTTGTTGGATGAAGTTATTTTGCACACGGTTCTTTTCCACATCTACCACACTTAATGATTTAGGAATATAATAATACTTAGATGTGTTTATTGAAATAGCTTAAAAGAATTGGAAACATAAGCTCAATCCTATCTTTTTTCATACTTTTGAATATTTGTGAACCAATTCAATTCATTTCCAGCCTAAAGAATCTTTAAACAAAAGAACTTCCTTTTAGAGATATAAAGTATCGACAACAGGCTCATGGAAGCCTCGGCATCACCAGTGTGGGCAACTCGACATGGGAAGGGCATTGCCGCATTGGCGTCTTCTTGGGGGAAAAATCGAGCATGAGGAACGTTTCTTTTTTTCTTTAATTAACTTTTAAAAGGGCATGCCAAAAGAACGGTAAGGCCATAAGTATTTCGCTAAATACAGTAGAATTTGCGTAAACACATATAGGAATACTATCATTGAAAAACTAAAAGTGCTACAAAAATGTGGGTGTGATAAACAAGAACAACCACCACACTATCACAGACAAACTGGTTGTTAAAATCTTTTGGCATTGCATCAAAATTCACTATATATACGTGTATATATATATATATATATATATATACGTGTATATATATATATATATATATATATATATATATATATATATATATATATATATATATATATATATATATATTCTGATTGGTCAATAAAAATCGATTTCACGCTTTTCTCCGGTTGTAAATACAATGTGTTTGGGCCATTTTGAGAGAAATCTAGGTGGTTGTACCTTTTAGATATTTTATTTTGATACGAGTAAATAAAAAACCTCTTAATTAGCTTTTTATTTGAGAGAAGCTTTAATGCATTATAAAAAACAGTGCTATTTTCACACTTATTTTGTCACAATATAGTCAATTGTTGATTTTTTAATATGAAAAATAATTTTGCTACATTTAAAGTGTCACAAATATTTAAAAAAAAAAATCACATATATTAGTGTGTACAATTATAATAAAGCTTCACTTATAAGTTATATGTGTAGCAAATGCTTCCACACTTTTTATTATAAACATTTTTTGCAAATTTGACACACTTTTAGGTGTGGACATTCAAAAAATATTCCACACTTTTAACCATACAAATTTGAATAATATCTCCACACTTATATGTGTAGAAAAATTTGTCACACCATTATTAATACACATGAGAAAGTGTGAATCATAATTTTACACATTTTTAAAGTGGCTATTTGGCGTTTAAAATATGGAGAATTCAACTAGTTTTTTGTAGTGATGCTTCCCCAAATTAAAAGTCATTAACGATTTTAAGAAGAAAAAAAACACCCCTTTGGTTGTTAATAACTAAACCTGAGTTGTTAATAACTAAACCTATAATCTTCATGTCAACGTTATATCATCATTCAACCCCTTGGTTGTTAATAACTAAAAATACCTCACTTTAAAAATAAAATAAAATAAAATATAAAAAAAAAAAAAAAAAAAAAAAAAAAAAAAAAACCTAGGTCATCTTTACCACCGAACCAATGTGTGCAAGGTAGAATACGCTCCTTTTTAAAAAACTTGTTTCTTGTACCAAATAACTAATTTAGTATGATGCAATATGATAAGTGGCAATAATAATTATAACAATAATAATAATAATAATAATAAACAATAATAATAAGGAGGTTTAAAAAATAAACTTATCAACACAATGCAATATAATAAATAAAGGAGAAATTAATGTTGCACAAAGATTGATAGCATTCAAATAGTAACATGTTTTTGTTATTACAATCCCATGATTATTGATAATTTTTAGTGTCTATAAAAAAGATTCAACTTCCGGTTCTCTTAATAACAATCCTTGGCGTTGTCTTCTTTTATTGCTAATCTTCAACCTTTCTACAACAGCACCGTGCTTTACACGTTTCGACCTATGGGCGCAAGTGTCTTCCCTACGCGCTTCAGGGTAGGTCCAGACGGTTGTAGTTGGACTATAGGAACATCTATGCCCGTTCTTCCTGCCAAGCAATCACGATACGCCTTCGTATCCTTAACATTCTCCATTGACATCCATTCTGGAATTGCCATTCCTTGTGATGTGGTATGTGAAGCTTCTATCTTCAGTTTGAACTTCAATTCTTTTGGGAATTTTTGGATTGTTAATTAACACGTAGCTAATGATTAATTTGGTGAATCTTACAAAGGGTATTGTGTTCATGAACTTCGACTTTTGATTCTTTATATTTCCCGATTCAACAATGCATAGTCAATATTCATGTTAGCAATGATTCCCTAGAGTATTTGAAGAGTTGTCAACGTTGTGTCATCCAATCCTGTTATCTTTGTAGTAGTACAACGGTTGATAATGATGAACAACGTATTCCACGGTTGGCCAAGAAACTTCCTCTTGAACTCTGACACATTCTCTTGCTTGTGGTTATCATATACTAGTGTATGTAGGAAGTTGAGTAAATCAGGTTTGAAGGGTGGAAGTTCTGCAAAGTTCTGCTATGAGTTAGCAGTTCTAGCAGGTAAGCGCAATACAATTGATACGCTTTTTGGGGGTCATTTAAGCCCTAAATCGTGAATATATGGTCAAATATTACCTCAAATCGCTTCTTTTCTCATTTTAGGTACTTGGGACGTGATTTCAGGAATATGGAGCATTTTGGACGTTTTTATGCTCAAAAATGAAGAAAACAAGAAATCCAAGAAAAGTCAGGAATTTACACTTGACGGCGTCAGGCTTGGATGCTAACGCCGTCACATAAAGATTGGAGCTAATGGAAATTAACACGTGACGCCCCAGAAAGAATTTGGTGATTTACACCTGACGCTGTCACTTGTATTTGGGAATAGGCCATCTAGTGTTAAATTAAAGAGAGATGGCCCTGAAGACTTATAACCTGAAGGGGTCACGTGTAATTGAGTAGGCCATCTAGTATTAACTTATCACAACTTGTGCGCAAAGTAGCTGATACGGTTTTGGCCATTTCTTTTGCATACGAACTCGGATTTAGGTGGTTCAAAAGCCCACACGAATAGGACGAAAAGATCTACAATTTGGTGAAAAAATGGTCATGACGCCATCACTTGTACGGGCTGACGCTGTCACCCCTTGTCGACAAAAATATTGCCTATAAATATAACATTATAACTTCAATTTTTGTAACCACTAAACCCTAAGTCCGATTCTAGGGTTTGGGTAGGTGTTTTCCAGCAACTTAGAGGGTCTTAATCATTCCATAAATATCTTGTAATGTTTTGTTTATTGATTCAATCTTATGTTATGTCTTTAATTATCATTATTGTTGATTGCTCTTCATTGATTATTCTTGGCTAATTCACCTTGTGTTTACCTATGATTATATGAAACTTGTTTATAATAATTAGATCTCATTGTTTCTCAATGAATCTAATTGGTTTAGTTTATAATTCTTGCTTCCTATTGTCTATTGTTTAATTGATTGATTAACCTTAGGTCTAAGAAACTAGCTGACCTCTTTATGTAACTAGCTTGAATGTCTTAGAAAAGGCAATCGGATGTGCACTACGGTTGTATTCGTTGTATTTAATGCATGAGTAGATGTTAATGATTATATGGTAGGACACTAAATGTGTCGTCATAAAAAGAAATTGATATTCATAGAGTTGGGGAATGCTGTGCACACCCCCACGATTGGTATTAAGGAATACAACGCTTCAGTTACAACAAGTGTGGCAATTCAGTAGGTAGAATTGGATAGCTAGCAAGGAGTAATATATCATAGGTAGATACACTTCACTTCCCTTGTAGAACCAAAATTTACATTTCTTGTTTTTAGTTTATACAATTAGATTTGGGTTGGTTGGATAGCAACTAATTCCGCCCCTCCTTCCAAAACCGAGATTTTACTGCTTTCATAAAATACAAAATACAAAAAGAATCATTCCTCACCCTTAGACCTAGACTGACATACAATTCAAATCATAACGACACTATTCTCCTAGAAAACGATCAATCCCCCGGGCGTACCATATACTACACTATAACGATCAGGTACACTGCTTGGTGGATTGCAAAATCTCTCAAGATCCCTTGAGAGGTAAAACACTCGGAGTACTTTTTAAGATTAACGCGCATATGGGGGTAATATATGATGTTCTTCCCCATTACTCATAGGGAATGTACATTCCCTTTACACTTGAATCTTTACATACTTTACAATAAACTACTCTAATGACTCGAATCAAGATAATCAAAACACTTGGAGTACTTTTTAAGATTAACGCGCATATGGGGGTAATATATGATGTTCTTCCCCATTACTCCAAAACACAAGTAATTTACCCATGAGTCCCAATCGTCACAAAACAATATATACAAGATATGACTCGACTTAGCAACCATGTAATCAATTAGATAATTAACTAATGGTTTAAACAAATAACAATGATGCACTAAAGATGAGTGCATATACGGAAGGCTAAGGCGATTTGGTTGCACATTTGGGTGGGTTGTAACAAATTCTTCCTTTAAGTAAAATGCTTAAAGTTAGAAACGAAAAGATAGGCTCGGAGGGGTGTACTAGGGGTTTCGTGTACTAAAAATGAGTACAACGCTAAGGTGTGGGAAAATTAATTGACTTTACTAGTTAAGTAATATGACTTAAATGGTCAAGTAATTATGATACGGGTTTAACACAAGGGTGATCCTAATGCCTCTTATCATGTAGTAAATCCTACCACACGAATGTAGTCTCACTAGCGGTCACGGGATGCATCACTAACGCAAGTTCTAGAATCTAAATGCTACCGGTACACTCATAAGCACTAATAATAAATGTTTTTCCTATCAAATCTAAAGGCAAACATCACATATTTGGGTGGAAAATTTTTCTGAATGGTACGGTTTTGTGCTAGTCATACAACTCATATCCATGAGACACTTGTTAAGGCTAAAGTTTCACACCTAAATGTTGTAAAAAAATTTAAATTTGGCGCTAAAATTACACTAACAAGTATTTCTCTTAGTTTTATTACACACCTACCATCGAACAAACAGACTCAAGTGCAATAGTATCCTATAAGGTATCATCATTTACCCTCCCCTTACACTTAGGATGAACATTGTCCCCAATGTTCAATTAAAGAATGTAAAAGTAAAATAGGTAAAAGAATGAAAACAAATACTCCCCTGATTCGTTCGGTGTGGATAGTGTGGCAACAAGGTTAGATCTTCCTCCAAGAAAATGAACGTTCAAAGCTTCCCTTCCAGAAATATAAATCATCTTCTTGTCATATATAACCTGTTAAACCTGAGAAAACAATCAAGGCAACCTCGGGTAAAATCGGCGGCAATCTATATATACTAACAAATCCTATAAAACAACTTAATATATAATGCTTGTGGAATGAATGTTTGCAGATTTCCTAGAGTTTATAAAACTAAAGAATTAACAAAAACTTTAAGGCTTCGTTAGAAAAACAAAACTCGCAAAATTTCCAGAATTTTACACGTGACGCCGTCAGGAGTTAAATACTTACGCCGTCAGAAGTGACCTGCAGAAATCTTTATGTTAAGTTTCCGGAAAATTTCTGGGAAAACTTATGTCCTACTTCCTGGAAAATCCTGCAAAACATCATTATGACTCGATACAAGCATTTGACTCTAACAAATACTAATATACATGTTCATTTAATATTGTGGCGAATCATGATCAATTTCGTTCTTAGAAACAAATTTGGGGTTTCCCCTTACACTTAGCTTTTGCAAAATACCTTTATATGAAGTTAAACGACAAAATAATGCATTTTCACAATTTAGTTTGAAACATGATCTACCAACAATAAAAATAAAGCATGCATACGGAAACAAATAACAATCAAACAACTTTGCTACCTAAAGTATACTTGTCACCATCCTAAGAGATCAAGGCTTAAGATCAAGCCACAATGGATTGTGAATCACTCATAAGTCGGCCAATGGTAATATAGGGTGACTAGATGAGTAGTCTTGGTATTATCTTGGTTACGGAGTGAGTTTTGGTTCCGTTAATCGCTAACTATAAACCGTTAAGTCACGAAACTTACAACCGGGTATCATAAAAACATGAAACTTGTAGGAATGATTTAACTTATCATTATACTCCATAAAAAAATATAAAATTAGTGGTAAGTTCCATCGGGTTGCTTAAACGCTGAACTAGAAAACGTAAAATTCCAAAATTCCTGAAAATGTTATGGAAGGTGAAAAACTTACATTTCTCTTGTTTGTGATTTTGTGGGGACATATCGGGATGCCTAAATGACGTTTAAACCTTAAAGTAATTCCCGGACACGGTTTCGTGATTTTTGCAGAAATGATCTGATGAGTGTCAAACTCTCGAATTATCATTAAAATAATTTAACTTACGAGAATATGAAATAAAAATATTGGAGATGAATAGTAAAGTGAATAGTAACCATGAATAGTAAAATTTTCTGGAATAGAAATTAACCTGAAAATGTGAATTGTTACACTAGCCAACTAACCCAATTAACTACTAATGCAATCAAAATAAAATAACAAAAATGAAAATGAAACTATTAAACTAATGTGGTGGAAACAATAGTGAGGAAAGTTGTGTTTACTTAAATTTCATTACTCCCTAGATATTTTTTACAAGTTGATTAATTTGTTACAATTGCATGGATAACAGGTCATATTCCTTAATACTAGTCGTAGGGTCGTGTACAATATTCCCTAACTCTATAGGATCCTACTTCACTCCTATGTTGAGCCGTTAGAAGCTCTTAACATGGGACCATTAGAATTCTCCTACGCATTAAATACAACAAAAAATTGTAGTACACCTCCGATCATGTTTCTTACGACGTTCAAGCAAGTTACCAATGGAAGTCTGCCAGTTTTCTTAAGCCTAACATCGAATACAATCATCCGTAACAATTATAAACAAACAATCAACCAATAATTAACATCTAGGTTTCACTACATCTAAGCAAACACAATAAAGATCTAGCCTAGCATGTTAAAGAGAAGAAAAGCGTAAGATATAATCACATAACACATAGACATATTGAATGATTTGAATGAATACTTATATTCAATTGAACATGGAAGAATCAAGTGGTTGGAACCCTTGATAAACTGATAAAATTCGGACTAGGGTTTATTCCCTCAAAGTTGCACACAAATGAATGAAATTTGGAAAACTATATATAGATATTACATCGTGACGGCGTCATGTGTTAGATTGTGACGCCGTCAACTCGCCGCCTTTATAAAAATCGTATTGCCTAGATCCATTTGTGACTCCGTCATGTGCAAAAATACTCTGGGCCGTCATGTGTAGTTGGACCCTGACGGCCTTGGTGACGCCGTCAGGTCCTAAGCTTGAAAACTCTCTGGATCGTCACGTGTATTTTCCACTTCCACCTCTTTTGTAACTCTTGACGCCGTCATTTACAAAGGCTTGACGCCGTCAGGTACTGTTCCCAGCAAGGAAATTTGAGACTTTGTCGTTTTCTTCACTTTTATGCTCCAAAAATGTCCAAAATGCTTCCTTTTTCAGATTCTTCCTCAAAAGTACCTAAAATGACAAAATGAACGATTTAGGGAAATATTTGATCAAATAATCTCGAATTCGGGTTTAAATGACCCCTTAAAAGCGGTACACTATTCGCCTCATCAAAAAGGATTTGAGAAACTTAGGAACATGTTTGGATTAGATTCTACTAAAACATATAATGAGGATATAGGAACATATTTGGATTAGATTCTACATAAAACTTTTGAAAAAATCACCTTAGCAGCTCCATCGAACCCTCAAAATACCTCATTTAGTGAAACCCATGAATCATATGAGCTTTCACCTAGGATAGATTCTTATGAACAACCTCCATGTTTAGGATCTCGTTTTAGTGAGGCCCTTAGGAAAAGCGACCTAGTCTACCAAGAGATTATAGAAAACTCTGTTGCAATAAACCATAAGTTGGATGGAGCACTCAATTCGCTTTTATCACTACCTAAGGAACCAATTGATGAGGATTTAGCCGAACATGAGCACATTGAACAAAAAGACCTAGGTTTTAAGATCAATGACATTGAATCTCAATGAACACATGATGAATCCTTTAGGCAAATTAAACATAGCAATCAAGTTTTTGAGGAAGATTCTTATGAATCGGACTTAGAATTTGAAATGGCTAGAAAAGGATTTGAGAAACTTAGGAACATGTTTGGATTAGATTCTACTAAAACACATAATGAGGATATAAGTGATCTAGACATGAGGAAGGATGAGGTAAATAACATAAGCCCACTCAGTACCCCACAAGTCCTACCATCATTTGAGGCATACACACCGCTTGTGACTTACCTGGATGAAGTAGATGAGACTTTAGAAATCCCAATGGAGGTAGAACCTTTAAACCAAACACAACTAGAGGATATAAGTTTAAATACTTGTAGCCACAACCTTACTCTTGGTTCTAGGGAATTTCCTAGTGTTGATGAATCGGAACCTCAATCTTTACACAATTTTCCATCGTTAGATATACATCTAGGAGACAAAAGAGGAACCGACCCACCCATCAACCCATATTATCCGGGTAGTTTTAGGAAGAAGGAAGCCATTCACACACACCCATAACCTCACATGTCATATTCCACCCTAAGGTTGTGTATCGCTACTTTCACCCGCACTTAATACTAAGTGTAGGAAAAACCGCCATTATTTCCGTTAAATATGGGTAGAGTCTGGCTTGTGACTCAAACAAAAAAAAAAACGCTTCTTGGGAGGCAACCCACGTTTTTAATTGTTTGATGTTTTTATTTTATTTGTTTGTTTGTGTCATATATGCTTAATCATAATTATTTAATTTTCATGTTTCAAATAATTTGTGAAAATGCATTATTTTGTTTTTAACCTCGTCTTAACTACATATAAATATATTTTGCAAAAAGATAAGTGTAGGGAAAAACATATTTGTTTAAAAGAACGAAATTCGAACATAAAAGTTAACAACTTTTGATTTAGTATATATATATATATATATTAGTGTGTTTGTTTGAGTAAAATGCTTGTATCGAGTTATAATGAATGTTTTACAGAATTTCTAGGTGTTAAAACTCAGATTTTTCCAGAAATTTTCGAGAAACAAAATATAAAGAATTATGTTAGATCATTCCTGACGGCGTCAGGAGTTATAACCTAACGGCGTCAGATATTATTTCTGTAAAATTTTTCAGGTTTTGTTTTTCTGCTGGAATTGTATAATTTTATAAAATCTCTAATTTTTAAAATTCCAGGAAGCTTTAATCATTTATTTTGCAAGCATTATATCTTAATTTGCTTTCTAGTATTAGTTATTTTTATAGGTTGATTTTACCGCCGATTTTAAGCGAGGTTTTTGTGTTTGTTTTCTTAGTTATTCACAAGTTATATTGGACAAGAAGATGATTTACATTTCAGGAGTGAAGCTTATCATGTTCATTTTTTTGGAGGAAGATTTAACCATGTTTTCACACCGTCTATACCGACTGAATCAGGGGAGTATTAGTTTCTTTTATTTTCATTTATCTTTACTTTTACATTTTTTATTTTGAACATTGGGGACAATGTTCGATTTAAGTGTAGGGAGAGTAAATTGGGATACCTTAGAAACTATAACTCCACATGATTTTTGTTTTGTTTAAAAATGAATGTGTAATAAAGCTAAGAGAAATATTTGTTAGGGTAATTTTGGCACCAAATTTAAAATTTTTTGCAACATATAGGAGTGAAACTTTAGTTTTAATAAGCGTCTCATGGATAGAATTATATGACTAGCACAAAAACCCATACCACTCAAAAATTTCCACCCCAAATATGTGAGGTTCGCCTTTAGATCTTTAGGGAAAAGTATTCATGTTGGTGCTTATAAGTGTATCGGTAGTATTTAGATTCTAGAAGTTGCGTTAGTAATGCATCTCGAGACCGCTAGTGAGACTGCATTCGTGTAGTTAGGATTTGCTATATGATAAGAGGCATTAGGATAACCCATATTTTAAACCTGTATTAAAATTACATTGATTTCATTGGTCAAGTAATTTTCACACACCTTTGCGATGTACTCATTTTTAGTACACGATACCCCTAGTATAACGCTCTGAGCCTATTTTTTTCGTTTATAACTTTAAGCATCTTACTTAAAGGAAGAATTTGTTTACAATCCACCTCCAAATGTACACCCAAATAGCCTTAGCCTTCCTTGTATGCACTATCTTTAGTTCATTATTGTCACATGTTTAAACCCTAGTTAATTGTCTAATTGACTACATGGTTGCTAAGTCGAGTCATATCTTATACATATTGTTTGGGATGATTGAGACTCATGGGTAAAGTACTAGTGTTATGGAGTAATGGGGATGAACATCATTTATTACCCCTTTTTATGCGTTAATATTTTAAAGTACTCAAAGTGTTTCAATTTTCTTAATTCGAGTATTTATTTTTAGTTATGTAAAAGTTCAAGTGTAGGGAGGAAACGAGCTCCATACGATGTAGGAGGAAAGAGGGTATGCAAAAAAAAAAAAAAAAAAAAAAGTCAAAAAACATGAAAAAATGAAAAAAAAAAAAAAAAAAAAAAAAAGTAGAAAAAGAAAAATAGAAAAAACATACGGACTACCATCCCGTTTCTTTTGTTTATGTTATTATAGTGTCTAGAAAAATACCAAAAAGAGTTGTAGATAGTTTAAGTTGAGACGAGTCTTGGCTTAACAACGCCTCATTGTACACGTAATTGACCAAGACAATTTACTTACCACCAGTAAAATATCCCTTATCCAAGAAACTGTGTTTTCCATACACACCTAACGTTAAAACCCTTTAAAAGACTTATTTAAAAGTTTATCCTAGGTGCTTACGCCAAAGTGGTGGAGGTTTTGATCCTTTCCTAAGCTTATGGTAATCTATTTGCTATAACAGGTAGTGAGTGATATGTTTCCATTTCCATTTGTGATATATAAATTTATAACACCCGAGAGATGAGAGTATCCAAACACTTAATGTGAGGTGCCAGTGTATAATTTTCATGCTTATTTTGACTAAGGTGGAACGATCATTTGTTGTAATTACTTTTATATTAATGTTAAGTGACCCTTAACTTGTATTTTGATTGGTGAAAAAGCTCATTTGCTTGAGCACAAGCAAATCCCAAGTGTATGAAGATTTGATAAGGATTTATTTGATACCCTTTTAGGGTGTCAATTAAGCACTAAATCGTGAATATATGGTCAAATATTACCTCAAATCGCTTCTTTTCTCATTTTAGGTATTTGGGACGTGATTCTGAAATTTGGAGCATTTTGGACGTTTTTATGCTAAAGAATGAAGAAAACAAGAAACCCAAGAAAAGTCAGGAATTTATACCTGACGGCGTCAGGCTTGGATGCTGACACCGTCACTTGAAGATTGGAGCTGATGGAATTAACACGTGATGCCCTAGAAAGAATTTGGTGATTTACACCTGACGCCGTCACTTGTATTTGGGAGTAGGAAATCTAGTGTTAAATTAACGAGAGATGGCCCAGAAGACTTATAACCTGAAGGGGTCACGTGTAATTGAGTAGGCCATCAAGTGTTAACTTATCATAACTTGCGCACGAAGTAGCTGATATGGTTTTGGCCATAACTTTTGCATACGAACTCAGATTTAGGTGGTTCAAAAGCCCACGCGAAGAGGACGAAAAGATCTACAATTTGGTGAAAAAATAGTCATGACACCTGATGAGTGCTCGAACACTCATCATTTTTGGTCTAATCTGAACTGCAAAACATACAAAAACACTCAGAAATGCATCAAAATACGGAAAATATTCCAAAATTGTGTTTTATATGTTTCCGATGCAAAATGAGTAAAAACAAATGAAAAACGCACAAAGTTTGCATAATTGGCAGTTTCAGTCCCCCAAGTTTCAAAATTACTGCTCAGGGACTGATTTTGTTAATTTTTGAAACTTGGGGGACTGAAACTGCCAATTATGCAAACTTTGTGCGTTTTTCATTTGTTTTTACTCATTTTGCATCGGAAACATATAAAACACAATTTTGGAATATTTTCCGTATTTTGATGCATTTCTGAGTGTTTTTGTATGTTTTGCAGTTCAGATTAGACCAAAAATGATGAGTGTTTGAGCACTCATCAATCCCCCACACTAAACTATTGCTAGTCCCTAGCAATACTATTTTGAAAACTTGATGGATTTTAAACTCTTTACCAAAAGCCATCACTTCTGGAGTAACCAGGTGTAAGAACTGTGGCACACCTGATAACCGTGTGATTTTGAGCAAACCACCAGCTGTCAACGGATTTGAGTAGTCTTTACCAAAAGCCGTTTGCTTCTGGACTAGCCAGCTCTTGATGGAATAGTCAACATCTTGGTGAGCTGATTACCAATTATGGATTTTCCACGGCCTTTACCACAAGCCATAATCTTGCGGGCTAGCCAACTCATTTGTTTTCGAGGAGTTGAGGAACCATACAATTTTGGGCAAATTGCAAGCCGTAAACGGATTTGATATGTCTTTACCAAGAGCCGTTTGCTCCTGGACTAGCCAATCCCTTTTGTCGGTTAGACAAGGCGGACTGATTACCACAAAAATTTTGAAGCACCAGTGAAAAATTTTTGAAATTTTTGAAATTTTGGTAAAAACGGGGGTATTATATAGTAAAATGTGATAAAATTCGCTAGAATAGCGAATACCCCCCCACACCTAGCATGAATATTGTCCTCAATATTCAAAATCCCGGCTATTATGCCGACATTTTGAACGTTAAAGGGCAACATTACAAGCTAAGCGTGGAAAACACCATTTTGTTTTTCACTCTTGTAACCATAGCATGGGGGACTCCCCCACACTTAGGGTGAAAACCCTATAAGCATGCTATTGTTTTTGTTTACCGAGTCGCTAGCTTGACTCGACCCCAATTTCATTTGTCCTTGGGGAAGCATGATGTGGAAGGGACAATCTCAATCGGACTTTCATTCAAGATGTTTGGACAAACATTTGAAGCACGTGAACGTTCCACACCGATGAGATAAGTATCCGGCTCAAGATAATGATACATGAAAATGCCGGGATCAAATATAGTGTCTTCATTCCCGAAGGAGTGAAGAAGAGAAGAAGTCACCTTATAGGTGAAGAAAAGGAAGAAAATCATGAGAAAAAGCATGATTGGATCTTCTTCCTCGAGAGCAGGCTCCGTAGCCTGAGTTTGGATTTCAAAGGGTAAGCTCAAAAATATCCCGGGAGGGTGGGTGGGAATTTGCAAATCCTCATAATTGAGTGCATCTCCCCCCGGGCTATCAAACTCCGGAGGAGTCATGACATGATGAGTGAGTTCACCGGAGAACTCCTCATGAAGAGAATTATTCACAAGATGTGAATCTGTGGACTCATGTTCCATTGTGGACTCATCACAATCCTCGTCAAAGATTGGATTGTTAGAAATCATAGTGAATTCAGATTCGAATTCAAATAGAGGATTAGTGAGAGTCGTATTGAATGTTTTGGGAACAAAGAGATTAACATTCTCGATTGGATTGTCGGGATAAGAAGTGAGTGACGGATCATGATATAGGAGACTTTCAATTTCTCCTAGATCAGCTTCAAAGTCAAGGAGACCATCATCACTTTCTAATGAAAGTGGATTGATGTGAGTAAGTTCATCAGCGAACTCCTCAAGAAGATGATCAGCATCAGCTTGTGGAACTGAAGCTTCAACACACTCGATGTCTCCATAAGATGTGCAATCATCGCTAAAATCTGAGAAAGTCTCAAATTGATCTTTAGGACACTCAATGGGGAAAGGTAAATCACACACATGATCCAAAGTTCCCTGTGACTCTCTCGGGATTGGGACAAGGATCTCAACACTAGACTTTATTAATTCGTCCGATTCCTTATTAGGAACAGTGCTAAGATGCTCATCCCCCATGTTCAGAGAGTGAGTGGAAACCTCGGGTGTGATAAGAGAGGGTTGAGATGGAATCTCAACTGATGGACTTGATGAAGTTTTATAAAATTCAAGGATGTCAAGTGTATCCTCATCATCACTGTCATCAGGAATGAAACGGAACAAAGAGCTAGATTTGGCTGCTTTTTCTCTTGCAATGGATTCCCTTACAGATTTTTCATAGGCATCTTGGGAATTTATTCTAGCAGCCTGCTCTTCGGCAAGTAATTCTTCCATGGATTTTTGATGAGTGTGTCTTTGGGCAAAGTCTTGAACTAAACCCTTAAGCTCATCAACGATTTTCATCATATTTTGCATTTCTGGAAGAAGTGCTTGATTCATATCGTACTGTGGAGGTTGGTCGTAATAAGGTGTGTCAAAATTGTCACAAGGATATGGATTACCCGTTTGACAATCTGAGCTGAAGTGTGGACCTCCACAGTAATCACAACAGTAAAACTGTTGAGGCTGTGAGTCGTATGTGCTAGAGTCATAATTGTAATCAGGAAACTGCTCATAGACAAGCGTGTTTCCCGATTGACAATCAGAACAGTAGTGTGAACCACCACAGTACTCACAACAGTAAAACTGCTGAGAATGATGGTGTGGTAACTAATGGGATGAATCAGTCGTGTCATGGTAGGAATAGGGATCTTGGTTATAGACAGACCCGTTTCCTGATTCTACCATGCCACAACTGGGGCAATTGCCACCATTATGAGGATTACCACACCATTGGCAAACCAGAAAGTGTGGATGAGACATAGAAAGAATCAAATGTGTATAGAGGGTGAGGAAATGAGAATCAAAAGGGTAGGAGGGTGAAGAAGGATATTTTTGGGTTTTTGGAAAGACATTTTGTACAAAGGATAAAGAAAATCATTTTGTGTTTTTTTTGTGTTCGTTGAAAACTGAGTTTAAAAAGTTTTCGGGAACGGTTTTGTTTTGATAAATAGAAAATATGAACAAATGATGGATAAATGTACAATGGAACGAATTCCAAAGACACTAATCAGAAAAACCGTTTAGATACGCACACAACCTCCCCGGCAACGGCGCCAAATTTTGATTGAGCCCGAACCGTCAGATTATTATTGACCAAGGTCAACAAGTCAAAGACAGCCTAGAATCAATACTCCGGTGATAATATAGTGTTTTCCCGGGTCGTTAAAGTCCCGACGAGATTGAAATGGTGTCGTTTGAAATCGTTTTTGAGAAAGTGGCACTGAGGACAGTAGCCAGATGATGTGGGATTGGTATTGCTACTGTTATTTTGGTATTGGTACACAGATATAATATTCACAAAAATCAGATATACAGATATATGCACGAATTCACAATTAAGATCACGTATCGGACTGGAAAAGTGGGTTTTGGTATTTATCAAACTACAGGGGGTGCTTTTGACACTTTTTTGAAACTTAAAATTAAAAATGAAAAATGAAACTATGAAAATGATTAAAATATTATTTAAATATTATTTAATTAATTAAACTATTTAAAATTTAAATTAAAATCTAATTTAAATAACTAAAAATGACAAATGATTTAAATTAAACTAAAAATTAACAAAAATATTTTCTAAACCTAAATTAGAACTTGAAGAAAGTATAAAAAATAAAAATAAATATTTTTGTCTTTTTGTGGCTTTGTTATTAATTAAAAACTATTTAACTTAATTAAACTAATTAAACTACTTTTAATTAATATTAATACTAAATTAACTTAGAAAATTACAAGAAAATTTATAAAATTACTTAACCATCACAGGAATCCTAAAAAATTATAAAAACTCTAAAAATTATGTTTTAAGATTAAACAACTAATTATTTACCTTTTAATTAACTTAAGTCTATTTTAAACAAATAAAATAAGAAAAATGGAAAATGAACAGTAGAATTTCAAAATATATTTTCTAAAAACTTATTATACTATATTAGAACTAGGAAAATTATAAAAACTAGATTTAACCTTATAAAAACTAATTAAGCTATTTAATACTTGATATTAATTAATAATAAAGAAAATTAAAATTAAATCTAATTAGCACTAAATGACAAAATAAAAATCTGAAAAAATTATCAAAATTACTTTACTATATAAGGTATTTAATAAAAATATAAAAACACTAGTGACTTAATTAAAATCTAAAAATGAAAATTAAAATTAACTTGAATTAAATAGAAACTATCACTTACTTTAACTTTGATTTTTTTGGATTTTTCTTTTTCAGAACTACTTTATACCTTAAAATGACAAACTTTTATGAAAACACTTTTAAAATTAGCTTATTAATAAGCTGTAAACACCCCCTTGGCTTACACAGTTGACTTATGTTGACTGTGTGGTCAATTGTGGTCAAATGGCTTAAGGTGGGGTCCACAATGGTTAAAAAGGGTACAAACAAGATTGACAAACACAAATAAGCCAGAAATAACAATGCTAGATCACAAATAAGCTGTTTAAGATGAAATAAGCACTTTTCACTTTGCACTTATGGCTCAGAACTGGGACAAACTTGGTGAGCAATTTCAGGTGGGGTCCACTGGTCTAAGGGTCAAACAAAAGGTCAATGGTGAGACTCTGGTAGGAGGGGGGTTGAAGGAACCTAACTAGAGGGTGTGGGACCCACTGAGGGGGTCACAAAACACCACCAAAGTGATGGTGGTGACTGGGTATCTGGGTGAGCAGGGCACACCTTTGCCCTGCAAGTCACTTTGAGGGTCTGTGGGACCCACTTAGGCTTCTAAACAAATTAAGCAAAAATTCAAGCTTATAGATCAGCTGATAGACTTTAATCACACAAAGTTTCAAACCTTAATATCCATCACACAGCTCACAATTAAATTTGGAGTTTTAGCAAAAATCTGAGAGTGCAACTTTTGACTTTTGACAAGAACTTGATAATTTGACTTTTGTGAACTTTGGTTGCTCAAACCTGATTAGTTATACTATATTATGATAAGATAAGATGATTTTAAGCTAAACTAACAATCTAAGAGTTGTTATGATGAGATTATGGACCTAGATGATCACCACAGTTAACTGTGGTGGTAAAACCTTGTGATTTTGACTTTTTAACTAAAACCTACTGAGTTTTATGGTCAAAGTGACCTAATATTACCTAATGAGACATGTATGAACTAGCAATAACAACAAGTAACTAATGGAACACCAAGCAATCTCTTAAACCAAACACACCTTATTAGTTATCTGTTAAAGATTTTCAAAACAATTGGTGACTAGGGTTCAAGTTCTTGATTCCAACCTACTAATTATGACTAGGTGAGCTTGTTTAAGTACTTAAAAATAGATTATTACTACAATAACACAAGTTTTACTCTAAAGCTAAATTTGACAGTTAAAGTTAACTTATTAAGTAGTTATTGATTCTAACAAACAAACTATGATTATTAAACTAAAAACTACTTAAATAACAATCAAGAAACACAATGCAAGCACAAAATCTCAGATACAAGCAAGGAATTTAGAAACTAAACTTTTAAGAGAAAAATGGAAATGAGCAAAAGCTTACTGAACACCTCTAGCATGAACAAGAGGTTTTCCTTTGAAGCCTATCTTTAGATAGGCAAACCTTAGCTTAATCTTCCTCCTCAATGATGTTTAGAACCTGAAACAAAATCAAATAGGCAAACAGTTGACTTATGTTGACCAGTTTTAGCTTTTTGATTCTCTTCTAATGTAGCTGAGTTTTAAAGTCTCTAAAAGCTTTAGCAAGCTTCTTGGAACCTATGTGACCTATTCTCAATCCCTCAATTCTGCTTTAAGACACCATTGGATTGAATGAGAATTTGGAAATTTGAATAAATTGCACAATCTTAAAACAAACTGAAACTGATGATGTTATAGATTAAAAAGACTTGAGATACAATACTAAAACTATTACAAAGCTGGGAATTGAAAGGTTTACACTAATTTGAGAATGAATTTAAATTCGATACAACTTAAAACTAAAATTAACTACACAGTCTTCATCTTGCAATCTCTTCCTTTTATAGCTGAAAATTAGGGTTCCCACAAGCATTCTGAGCAAATCCCATCATCCATATGCCTCTTTGGTCCACTAATAAGGTGCCACGTGGTTTTGGCGCCAAAAAAATAATTTGCAAATTGCCCTGGTTGAGTGAACTGGGGGAGAAGCATTAAATGCTGAGGTGAGGGTAGGTGTAGGGGGTGGGTTTGTGATGATTGAGCTGCAAGTTGGGGGGTGGTGGTAGCAAAACCATGGTGGTATCTGGTATTCGGGGTGAGAGTGAGGGAGAGGGAAAACAGAAGGGTGAGTGGTTTTGTGGGTTTGACCGGGTCAACACCAGGGTGGTGGACTGGGCTTGGATGTGGACTATTATTTTTGGGCCCAAAGGATTAATTTTAGTGGATTGGTTTTGGTTAGTTAGTTTAAGATCCGGATTTGGTTTAGTTTTACAAGGACCATTTTTGTAATTTTGGGAAAGTTGAGGGTTGGGTTTTGGCATCTTTTTAATTTGTTTCTAAGGGTATAATATGCCAATGATGAATAGTATGAGGTTTTATTTTGAATTTTTCACTTTTAAAAACCTCAGGGACTAAATCTGCCAATTCCCCAAACTTCAGGGACCTGCCTTGTAATTTCACCAAACTTTCTACCAAGGGACCAAACCTGCCATAAGAGATTAGTGCAAGGACAAAATTTGTTTTTCTCAAAGTTTTTCATATCCCAGGGACCATTTTTGACAATTTTCAAAGTTCAGGGACTAAACTTGACATTTTGTGAAACTTTTCACCAAAGGACTATTTATGTAACTTTTTGATTTATAAGGACCTTTGGTGACTTTTTCAAGTTTTTATAATGACCAGGGACTAGATTTGACAACTTTTGAAAGTTGGGGGACTGAAACTGCCAATTATGCAAACTTTGTGCGTTTTTCATCTGTTTTTGGTATTTTTGCATTTGAGACATGTAAAACACTTTCCTGGGATATTTTCACTATTTTGATTCATTATTAAGTGTTTTTGGATGTTTTGGCAGTTCAGAATTGGTAAAAATGATGAGTATTTACACACTCATCAATCCCCCACACTAAAACATTGCTAGTCCCTAGCAATCTTTTGAGAAAAACTTAATGGATTTGAAACTCTTTACCAAAAGCCATCACTTCTGGAGTAGCCAGGTGTAAGAACTGTGGCACACCTGATAACCGTGTGATTTTGAGCAAACCACCAGCTGTCAATGGATTTGATTTGTCTTTACCAAAAGCCGTTTGCTTCTGGACTAGCCAGCATCTTGATGGACTAAGTCAACATCTTGGTGAGCTGAATAACAATTATGGATTTTCCACTGCCTTTACCACAAGCCATAATCTTGTGGGCTAGCCAACTCATTTGCTTATGAGGATGCGGGGGAGCTGAGGAACCATGCAATTTTTGGAAAACTGCCAGCCATCAACGGGTTTGAGATGTCTTTACCAAGAGCCGTTTGCTCCTGGACTAGCCAATCCCTTTGTCATTTAGACTTTGGCGGACTGATAACCACAAAAATTTTAGAATAAAGTGAAAAATTTTGAAAAATTTTGGCCTAAAATGGGGGTACTTGGAAAGTTTTATGATAAAATTCGTAAGAATTCCCCCCCCCCCCCCCCCCCCCCCACACTAGAACTGAATATTGTCCTCAATATTCAAAGTCCCGGCTATTATGCCGAATCTCTGAACGGGAAAAGCTAATATTCGATTCTAACTGTGGAAATTTCTATTTTTCACTTTATTTTATCTGTACATACAATTTTTTTTTTCTTTTTTTTTTTTTTTTTTTTTTTTTTTTTTTTTTTTTGAACCACTACCTCCCAGGCTTGTATCAGGTTTACCACGCTAGCTAATCACTTGTGAATGATTAACTGTAATAAATTTGCCTTGACAGCCCGGAAGTTGAATGATAAAATATAATAAACATACACCTCCCAGGCTTGTGTCAGGTTTACCACGCTAGCTAATCACTTGTGAATGATCAACTGTAATAAATTTGCCCTGACAGCCCGGGAGTTGAATGATAAAGTATATAATAAACATACACCTCCCAGGCTTGTGTCAGGTTTACCACGCTAGCTAATCACTTGTGAATGATTAACTGTAATAAATTTGCCCTGATAGCCCGGGAGTTGATATAATATACATACAAAAAAAAATTATTGAATTTTGAAACATAATTACTTTTGAAACGGTGGGGGATGGCCACTCCCCCACACTAGGGTGGTAGAAAGTAGAAAGAAGTCAGAAATACGGGTGAAAACCCATATATGCTGCTAATTTTTGTTCACCGAGTCACTAGCTTGACTCGATCCCCGAATTCATTGGTCCATGGGGAAAGTTTGGAGATCCGGGACAAACATGGGTGGTATGTCCTCTCCAAAATAATGTTTCAATCTATGACCATTCACTTTGAAGTTGGGACCTTCGGGTTGAGATAACTCAACAGTCCCGTATGGGTATACTTTAGCAATAGTGAATGGTCCAGTCCATCGGGTTTTTAATTTCCCCGAGAAGATCTTTAATCTTGAGTTGAAAAGAAGGACTCTGTCACCGACGTTGAAAACTCGATTCTTAATCTTAGAGTCGTGAATCTTCTTTGTCTTTTCTTTGTAGATCAAAGAGTTCTCGTAGGCTTGATCACGAAGTTCATTTAATTCATTGATTTGAACCTTACGGTGATCACCCGCTTTATGAAGGTCGTAGTTAGCATGTTTCAAGGCCCAGTAGGCTTTGTGCTCGAGCTCGATCGGTAAATGACACGCCTTCCCGTATACAAGCTTGTATGGAGTACACCCGATGGGTGTTTTGTAAGCTGTACGGAAGGCCCAGAGTGCATCATCTAGTTTATCCGACCAGGAAGCACGGTTTTCACCTACTGTCCTCTCAAGAATCCGTTTAATACCACGGTTGGAAACCTCCACCTGCCCACTTGTTTGGGGGTGATACGCGGTAGAAAGACGATGAGTAACACCGTACTTAAGCATGACCTTTGCAAATTGATCATTGCAAAAGTGAGTACCGCGATCACTAATGATGGCACGTGGGGTTCCAAAACGAGCAAAGAAGGATTTCAAGAATTTCACAACTACTCGGGCATCATTAGTGGGTAAGGCCTTAGCCTCAACCCATTTTGACAAGTAGTCAACAGCCACGAGTATGTATTTGTTTCCACGAGAAGATGGGAATGGCCCCATAAAGTCAATGCTCCAGACGTCAAAGATTTCACAAACTTGAATAGCATTTTGTGGCATTTCGTTCTTTTGTGAAATATTCCCGTGACGCTGACAAGCATCACAGGTTTTGACTAACTCGTGGGCATCCTTATAGGTTGTGGGCCAATAGAAACCGGAATCAAACACCTTTTTGGCGGTGTAGTTAGGACTATGGTGGCCCCCGGTGGGTCCAGCATGGCAAGCCTTGAGAATTTCAGCGGCTTCCTGTCCGTATACACATCACCTGATGACTTGATCGGCACAGATTTTGAAGAGGAAGGGGTCCTCCCAGAAATAATGTTTGACGTCTTTAAAAAATTTGTTTTTCTGTTGGGACGTCATCCCCTTCACGATGAAGTTACCCGCACGGTAATTTGCAAAGTCGGCAAACCATGGGGTAGTAGAGTTACCACGAAAAGTAACCGCACTGAGTGTCTCGAGAGGGAATGATTCATTTATTTCTTGTTTCTCGGACACATCTTGATGTGGGTTCTCTAATCGTGAGAGATGATCAGCAGCCAGGTTCTCGGCTCCTTTTTTATCACGAATAATGATATCAAATTCCTGAAGGAGGAGAACCCAACGGAGAAGCCTCGGCTTTGCATCTTGCTTTGCAAATAGGTACTTCAAAGCCGAGTGATCCGTATACACTACGCATTTGGTCAGGATCAGGTATGACCGGAATTTCTCAAAGGCATACACCACAGCTAGGAGTTCTTTTTCAGTGGTGGTGTAATGTGCTTGAGCCTCGGTCATAGTCTTACTTGCGTAGTGTATAGGCTGAAAGTATTTTGCTTTACGTTGCCCCAAGACCGCACCTATGGCAAAATCACTAGGATCGCACATAAGCTCAAAAGGTTGGTCCCAATCGGGGGCAACAAGAATCGGTGCCTCGGTAAGCTTTTTCTTTAATGTTTCAAAAGCTTCGATGCACTCAGGAGAGAAGATGAAAGGAGCATCCTTCTCGAGGAGATGGGTCATAGGCCGAGCAATCTTAGAAAAATCTTGGATAAACCTACGGTAGAAGCCGGCATGACCCAAAAAGCTCCTAACACCTTTTACGGTGGTGGGATGAGGTAATTTAGCAATGACATCGATTTTGGCTTTATCAACCTCAATCCCGTTCTTTGAAATTTTATGGCCGAGGACTATGCCCTCTTTAACCATAAAGTGACTCTTCTCCCAGTTGAGACTCAAATTCGTTTCTTTGCAACGTTTAAGCATTTGTTCCAAGTGGGAGAGACATGTCTGGAATGAATCCCCGATGACTGAAAAGTCATCCATGAATACCTCCATAGTTTTCCCGATCATGTCGGAAAAAATAGACATCATGCACCTCTGGAACGTGCCTGGTGCATTACATAAGCCGAAAGGCATACGTCTGTAAGCAAAAGTTCCGTAGGGGCATGTGAAGGTAGTCTTCTCTTGATCCTGGGGATCAATGGGGATTTGGAAGTAACCCGAGAAGCCATCGAGGAAGCAGTAGTATTCATTCCCCGCAAGTCTTTCGAGCATTTGGTCCATAAAAGGGAGAGGAAAATGGTCTTTACGGGTGGCTTCATTCAACTTTCGATAGTCAATACAAACACGCCAACCCGTGACCAAACGAGTTGGAATCAACTCGTTATCCTCGTTGGTGACAACGGTAATGCCACCCTTTTTAGGGACACAATGAACTGGGCTAACCCAAGGACTGTCAGATATAGGGTAAATCAATCCCGCATCAAGAAGTTTAAGAACTTCTTGTTTGATAACTTCGTGGATTTTGGGATTTACCCTTCTCTGATGTTGCACAGCTGGCTTAAAGTCATCCTCCATTAAGATTTTATGAGTACAAAAGTTCGGGCTTATGCCCTTAATGTCGGAGAGTTTCCAAGCAATTGCTTGCTTGTTTGACTTAAGAACCTTTAGGAGTGCAGCCTTTTCCTCAACTTTTAAGTCCTTAGCAATAATGACGGGTAATTTATCATCACCCTCCAGAAATGCATATTCTAGATGAGGAGGCAAGTCCTTGAGCTCAACCTCGGGAAAGTCTTCAGTTATTTCAACATTTTTGACTTCCGCTTTATGAAGTATTTGTGGAGATGGAGAGGGTGAAGGATCGTCATTTAACAATCTTTCAAGGAGAAGAATGTCCCCCTCCGGGTCAAGATAGTTTTCATCAACCCCATCGGGGATTGAGCTATCCTGAGCAAGAAAAGCCTCGAGCTCTTCCAGAAGGAAGTCACTTCCCTCAAACGGAGTGAGGGAAGGGGAAGAGTCGGAAATGATAGGGTCAGTAGAAAGACTGCCACTGGATGAGAAACCAAGGACCTCTTGAGAATATTCCTCAGACGCAACATCGATGATGTCAATTCGGTTAACCGTTTCTGCGTCATAGTTGGAGGAGTATCTTGAAGTTTGATCAAGATTGAATGTGATGGCTTCGCCACCAACACGTAGAGTAATTTCTTCTTCGAATACATCGATTAAAGCACGACCCGTTCTTAAGAATCCCCTCCCAAGAATGAGAGGGACTCGTGGGTCGGCATCGAAATCAACAATCACGAAATCCGCCGGAAAATGGAACTTTCCTACTTTCACGAAGATATCTTTGGCAATGCCGAGAGGACGGGATATAGTACGGTCTCCAAGCTCGAGTGTCATGCAGGTCGGAGTGAGAGCAGGAAGTGAGAGTCTTTTCCAGACTGTGTAAGGCATCAGGTTAATGCTTGCGCCAAGATCGGCCAAGGCAAAGCATTCAACCATCCTCGGGAAAATACAAGGAATGAGAAATTTCCCGGGATCCCCAAGCTTCTCGGGAAGCTTTTTCAAGAGCACTGCTGAGCAATGCTCATTAAGAGGAGTTTTTGCCATCTCACAAAGTTTTTCTTTGTTGCTTATCAGATTTTTGATTGTCGAAGCAAACTTAGGCATGAGAAGAAGAGCGTCCGCGAAGCTAATATCAAAGTGTAATTCTTGGAAAATTTGATAAAATTTTTCCATCTGATGGTTAGCTTTTTCGCGGTTCTTTTGTTCACTTAATCGTGAAGGATATGGAATTGATGGCTTAGGATCATTCTTTGGGATTTCATCAGAACTCACAGGGGGATCAAATACAACTTTCGGCTTACGAGCCGGGACCGGGACAACTTGAGGGTGGACGTTGTTGATACCTCCGTTATTAGTAGGAAGTACCTTGTCCGTAGTGACCTCAGGTTCACGTTCTGCTACCTTAGGAGGAGAAGAAGAGGTAGAAGGAATCGAGGGTCCATTGTAAGATGTCCCACTTCGGGTGGTGATCGCTTTGACATCGCCCCTCGGGTTAGCGATCGTGTTGCTCGGTAATGTACCTGGGCCCGAGGGTCGATCATTTAAAGACTTCTGAAGTTCAGAGATCGTCTTGATCAATAACCGATTCGTTTCCTCTTGTGCTTTCATGAATTGTTTAATCTCAGCATCGGAGGAAGACGGGGGTGGAACAACGTTTTGATTTTGAACAGGGGGATTTTGAACACGGTTGTTTTGAAAATTCCCTTGATTTTGATTGTTGTTACCCTGAAAAGTGTTTCTCTGATTAAAATTACCCTGATTGTAATTCCCCTGATTTTGGTTTCTTTGAAAATTTCTTTGAAAACCTTGGTTTTGATTGTCATTTTGAAAATTGTTTTGATTAAACTGGCCTTGATTTTGATTCGGGTTTTGGAAATTTGAGTTTCGTCCTTGGTTAAAATTCTGATTCGAGTTACGGTTTTGATTTTGGTTAAAACCGGGAGGCCCGAGAAAATTGTTGGAACGATAGCTTAAGAGATTACGGTCCCCTTGCGGTTGGTAAGAATTACCCCCCGTATTGTAGGAACCGTGAGCAGCATATACGTTCTCTGGAGGAAAGTCAGCAGTAGCTGGACACTCGGAATACTGATGTGGGCCCCCACAAGTTTCACAACTTCGGGCCACGGCTTTCACTTGTTGATTTTGAACCTGATGTTGTATCGTTTGGTTCATCCTCAACACAGCCGTAGAAATATCATCCATCTTTTTGGTAAGAGCAATTATTTCAGGAGATGATGATGAGGGAGTAACTGAATTACATGACGCATCCCTCTCCGCAGAGGAATCCCAAAAGTTATGATGGGCAGTCATGTTCTCGATTAAGTCATAGCACTCCTCGGGACGCCTTTTCATAAAGGTCCCACCAGCAGCAGCATTGAGAATATCTCGGTGCCTCAATGTCAGACCGTTATAGAAGGTATCTATGATGGTAACTTGCAACATATTGTGGTTAGGGCACCGATCAATAGCTAGCTTATAACGTTCCCAAGCCTCAAAAAGAGACTCATCGGGACGTTGCCGGAAGTTGCTGATATCATTTCGTAACTTGGTAACCATGGATGGTGGAAAATATTTTGCTAAAAACTTGGTTACCATTTCATCAAAGGTTCGAATAGAATTCCTTGGGAGTCGGTCAAACCATGCAGTGGCATGATGAGTGAGAGAATAGGGGAAGAGGTACAGCCGAAGGGCATCATCGGTGACACCATGCTGTTTCATGCTTTGGGTGACCGTAAGATATTTGTCAAGATGCTTGTTAGCATCGTCACCCGGTAATCCGTGAAATTGACACGAATTCTGGACTTGTTGGATCATGTGGTGCTTGAGGCCAAAGTCCGCAGCCCCAATAGTGATTGGTGCAATAGGCCCACCCCGCCCTTGCATGGTAGGTTGGCACAGCTCCTCCATCGTTCGGAGATCGGGAGCTGGCTCATCCCTAGGAGGGTCAGGGGGTGATAATAGTGGTGGTGGTGGCCCAGCGGCCATTTCGGTTTTTGGTTCTTGTGTATCAGAACGTAGCTCGTGTACGTTTTTCTGATGTTTGGGTTTTGTTTGTGAGCGAGTGCGCATGCACTAAAAACAATTTTTCAAAACAAGATCGAGGCAAAACCACAGTGAACTTAAACCAGCAATCACAAGTGAATGGCTTCTTTGAAAAAGGTACACCACTCACAGGGATATAAAGGCAAGTTTTAATCTTAAGTTTGGGAACTTATTATGGGTTTATTAATTAATTTCTGAAAAACTGCTTTAGGCTTATGGGTGTGTGTGCAGAAAACTTGGGAAATATTTTTGGAACTGATTCGTTAACCGAAATCGTCCCTTTAAGATTACTCGCAGGCTGGCGGGAGGAAAGAATGGATTCCTCTTCAGTTCGCAATTTAATGTCAGAACTTACCTTAAACCAACTGTTTCAGGTTGTAATCTTAAAGAACACGAAGTAATTTAACTTCACAGTTTGTTTTTGATTTGTTTTTAATTTTTTTGGTGTTTTCAACACTTCAGGAGAAGTGTTAATGAACGTTTTTTTGATATGATTGAGTTTTTACAAAAACTTTTTACAAATTTGTGTGAAATTTGTACAGGGAGGGTTTTGAAAACCACTAAACTTAAAACGATTTTATAAAACACGCAACAACCTCCCCGGCAGCGGCGCCAAATTTTGATTGAGCCCGAACCGTCAGATTATTATTGACCAAGGTCAACAAGTCAAAGACAGCCTAGAATCAATACTCCGGTGATAATATAGTGTTTTCCCGGGTCGTTAAAGTCCCGACGAGATTGAAATGGTGTCGTTTGAAATCGTTTTTGAGAAAGTGGCACTGAGGACAGTAGCCAGATGATGTGGGATTGGTATTGCTACTGTTATTTTGGTATTGGTACACAGATATAATATTCACAAAAATCAGATATACAGATATATGCACGAATTCACAATTAAGATCACGTATCGGACTGGAAAAGTGGGTTTTGGTATTTATCAAACTACAGGGGGTGCTTTTGACACTTTTTTGAAACTTAAAATTAAAAATGAAAAATGAAATTATGAAAATGATTAAAATACTATTTAAATATTATTTAATTAATTAAACTATTTAAAATTTAAATTAAAATCTAATTTAAATAACTAAAAATGACAAATGATTTAAATTAAACTAAAAATTAACAAAAATATTTTCTAAACCTAAATTAGAACTTGAAGAAAGTATAAAAAATAAAAATAAATATTTTTGTCTTTTTGTGGTTTTGTTATTAATTAAAAACTATTTAACTTAATTAAACTAATTAAACTACTTTTAATTAATATTAATACTAAATTAACTTAGAAAATTACAAGAAAATTTATAAAATTACTTAACCATCACAGGAATCCTAAAAAATTATAAAAACTCTAAAAATTATGTTTTAAGATTAAACAACTAATTATTTACCTTTTAATTAACTTAAGTCTATTTTAAACAAATAAAATAAGAAAAATGGAAAATGAACAGTAGAATTTCAAAATATATTTTCTAAAAACTTATTATACTATATTAGAACTAGGAAAATTATAAAAACTAGATTTAACCTTATAAAAACTAATTAAGCTATTTAATACTTGATATTAATTAATAATAAAGAAAATTAAAATTAAATCTAATTAGCACTAAATGACAAAATAAAAATCTGAAAAAATTATCAAAATTACTTTACTATATAAGGTATTTAATAAAAATATAAAAACACTAGTGACTTAATTAAAATCTAAAAATGAAAATTAAAATTAACTTGAATTAAATAGAAACTATCACTTACTTTAACTTTGATTTTTTTGGATTTTTCTTTTTCAGAACTACTTTATACCTTAAAATGACAAACTTTTATGAAAACACTTTTAAAATTAGCTTATTAATAAGCTGTAAACACCCCCTTGGCTTACACAGTTGACTTATGTTGACTGTGTGGTCAATTGTGGTCAAATGGCTTATGGTGGGGTCCACAATGGTTAAAAAGGGTACAAACAAGATTGACAAACACAAATAAGCCAGAAATAACAATGCTAGATCACAAATAAGCTGTTTAAGATGAAATAAGCACTTTTCACTTTGCACTTATGGCTCAGAACTGGGACAAACTTGGTGAGCAATTTCAGGTGGGGTCCACTGGTCTAAGGGTCAAACAAAAGGTCAATGGTGAGACTCTGGTAGGAGGGGGTTGAAGGAACCTAACTAGAGGGTGTGGGACCCACTGAGGGGGTCACAAAACACCACCAAAGTGATGGTGGTGACTGGGTATCTGGGTGAGCAGGGCACACCTTTGCCCTGCAAGTCACTTTGAGGGTCTGTGGGACCCACTTAGGCTTCTAAACAAATTAAGCAAAAATTCAAACTTATAGATCAGCTGATAGACTTTAATCACACAAAGTTTCAAACCTTAATATCCATCACACAGCTCACAATTAAATTTGGAATTTTAGCAAAAATCTGAGAGTGCAACTTTTGACTTTTGACAAGAACTTGATAATTTGACTTTTGTGAACTTTGGTTGCTCAAACCTGATTAGTTATACTATATTATGATAAGATAAGATGATTTTAAGCTAAACTAACAATCTAAGAGTTGTTATGATGAGATTATGGACCTAGATGATCACCACAGTTAACTGTGGTGGTAAATCCTTGTGATTTTGACTTTTTAACTAAAACCTACTGAGTTTTATGGTCAAAGTGACCTAATATTACCTAATGAGACATGTATGAACTAGCAATAACAACAAGTAACTAATGGAACACCAAGCAATCTCTTAAACCAAACACACCTTATTAGTTATCTGTTAAAGATTTTCAAAACAATTGGTGACTAGGGTTCAAGTTCTTGATTCCAACCTACTAATTATGACTAGGTGAGCTTGTTTAAGTACTTAAAAATAGATTATTACTACAATAACACAAGTTTTACTCTAAAGCTAAATTTGACAGTTAAAGTTAACTTATTAAGTAGTTATTGATTCTAACAAACAAACTATGATTATTAAACTAAAAACTACTTAAATAACAATCAAGAAACACAATGCAAGCACAAAATCTCAGATACAAGCAAGGAATTTAGAAACTAAACTTTTAAGAGAAAAATGGAAATGAGCAAAAGCTTACTGAACACCTCTAGCATGAACAAGAGGTTTTCCTTTGAAGCCTATCTTTAGATAGGCAAACCTTAGCTTAATCTTCCTCCTCAATGATGCTTAGAACCTGAAACAAAATCAAATAGGCAAACAGTTGACTTATGTTGACCAGTTTTAGCTTTTTGATTCTCTTCTAATGTAGCTGAGTTTTAAAGTCTCTAAAAGCTTTAGCAAGCTTCTTAGAACCTATGTGACCTATTCTCAGTCCCTCAATTCTGCTTTAAGACACCATTGGATTGAATGAGAATTTGGAAATTTGAATAAATTGCACAATCTTAAAACAAACTGAAACTGATGATGTTATAGATTAAAAAGACTTGAGATACAATACTAAAACTATTACAAAGCTGGGAATTGAAAGGTTTACACTAATTTGAGAATGAATTTAAATTCGATACAACTTAAAACTAAAATTAACTACACAGTCTTCATCTTGCAATCTCTTCCTTTTATAGCTGAAAATTAGGGTTCCCACAAGCATTCTGAGCAAATCCCATCATCCATATGCCTCTTTGGTCCACTAATAAGGTGCTACGTGGTTTTGGCGCCAAAAAAATAATTTGCAAATTGCCCTGGTTGAGTGAACTGGGGGAGAAGCATTAAATGCTGAGGTGAGGGTAGGTGTAGGGGGTGGGTTTGTGATGATTGAGCTGCAAGTTGGGGGGTGGTGGTAGCAAAACCATGGTGGTATCTAGTATTCGGGGTGAGAGTGAGGGAGAGGGAAAAGAGAAGGGTGAGTGGTTTTGTGGGTTTGACCGGGTCAACACCAGGGTGGTGGACTGGGCTTGGATGTGGACTATTATTTTTGGGCCCAAAGGATTAATTTTAGTGGATTGGTTTTGGTTAGTTAGTTTAAGATCCGGATTTGGTTTAGTTTTACAAGGACCATTTTTGTAATTTTGGGAAAGTTGAGGGTTGGGTTTTGGCATCTTTTTAATTTGTTTCTAAGGGTATAATATGCCAATGATGAATAGTATGAGGTTTTATTTTGAATTTTTCACTTTTAAAAACCCTAGGGACTAAATCTGCCAATTCCCCAAACTTCAGGGACCTGCCTTGTAATTTCACCAAACTTTCTACCAAGGGACCAAACCTGCCATAAGAGATTAGTGCAAGGACAAAATTTGTTTTTCTCAAAGTTTTTCATATCCCAGGGACCATTTTTGACAATTTTCAAAGTTCAGGGACTAAACTTGACATTTTGTGAAACTTTTCACTAAAGGACTATTTATGTAACTTTTTGATTTATAAGGACCTTTGGTGACTTTTTCAAGTTTTTAGAATGACCAGGGACTAGATTTGACAACTTTTGAAAGTTGGGGGACTGAAACTGCCAATTATGCAAACTTTGTGCGTTTTTCATCTATTTTTGGTATTTTTGCATTTGAGACATGTAAAACACTTTCCTGGGATATTTTCACTATTTTGATTCATTATTGAGTGTTTTTGGATGTTTTGGCAGTTCAGAATTGGTAAAAATGATGAGTATTTACACACTCATCAACACCATCAATTGTATAGGTTGACGCCGTCACCCCTTGTCAACAGAAATATTGCCTATACATATAACATTCTAACTTCACTTTTTGTAAGCCCTAGGCCCTAAGTCCGATTCTAGGGTTTAGGTAGGTTTTTTCCAGCAACTTAGGGGGTCTTAATCACTCCATAAACATCTTGTAATAGTTTTTTTATTGATTCAATCTTATGTTATGTCCTCAATTATCATTATTGTTGATTGCTCTTCATTGATTATGCTTGGCTAATTTACCTTGTGTTTACCTATGATTGTATGAAACTTCTTTATAATTAACTAGATCTCATTGTTTCTCAATGAATCTAATTGGTTCAGTTTATAATTCTTGCTTCCTTTTATCTCTTGTTTAATTGATTGATTCACCTTAGTTCTAAGAAAACTGGCTGACCTCTTTATGTAACTAGCTTGAATATCTTAGAAAAGGCATTTTGATGTGCACTACTGTTTTATTTGTTGTATTTAATGCATGAGTAGATGTTAATGATTCTATGAAAGGACACTAAACGTGTCGTCATAAGAAGAAATTGATATTCATAGAGTTGGGGAAGGCTGTGCACACCCCCACCATTGGTATTAAGGAATACAACGCTTTAGTTACAACAAGTGTGGCAACTCAGTTGGTAGAATTAGATAGCTAACAAGGAGTAATATATCATAGGTAGATACGCTTCACTTCCCTTGTAGAACCCTAATTTACTTTTCTTGCTTTTTGTTTTTAAAATTAGCTTTGGGTTAGTTGGATAGCAACTAATTCTGCCCCTCATTCCAAAACCGAGATTTTACTACTTTCATAAAATATAAAATACAAAAAGAATCATCCCTCACCCTTAGACCTATATTGACATATAATTCAAATCCTAACGACACTATTTCCCAAGAGAACGATCAATCCCCCAGACGTACCATATACTACACTACAACGATCAGGTACACTGTCTGATGGATTGCAAAATTTCTCAAGATCCCTTGAGAGGTAAAACCTTTTGTGAGGTTGCAAAACACACATCAACATTGCAAAACTGAACCAGAGTGAATTCGACTTCAAATCTGTCAATCTTGAAAGTACATGAAACATTGTGGAATTTGGTTATTTTCCAAAATTGTGTGATATAGATTAGAGGTATGATGAGGCAAAAAATGATCCGTTTTTAGGGGGTCATTTAAGCCCGAATCCGAATTTATTTGATCAAATATTGCCCTAAATCGTTCCTTTTGTGATTTTAGGTGTTTGGGGAGTGAATTCTGGAAAAGAGGCTATTTTGGACGTTTTTGGAGCATTAAGTGAAGAAAACGACAAAGTACAAAAAATCCAAGCTGGAAATACAAGGTGACGGCGTCAAGGGTTTGCTCTTGACGGCGTCTGACATGAAGAATAATTTACCGTAGCTGGTGACGGCGTCAGATGGAGTTATGACGGCGTCAAAGTGGCCAAGATTAATTTACCGAAGGTGGTGACGGCGTCACATAGGCCGTCACGATTGGATCTAGGGCGTCCGAGGAAGTGTATGGCGGCGAGTTGACGGTGTCAGATTTTACTCTTGACGCCGTCAGGACGATTTTCCTATATATAGTTTTCTAGTTTTTTCATAAAAAAGGAGGAGAAGTTTTGGTGAAACCCTAAAGACGATTTTGGTGCCTCTTTTACAGGTTTTTCAAGGGTTCCAAACCCTTGAGACCTTGCATTGTAATTGAGATAAGTATACTCTTAATTCAATCAATATGTCTATGTGTTGGTTGTTTATCTTTTGTTCTTATCTTAATTCTACTATGCTAGGCTAGATCTCTCTTGTGTTTGCTTAGATCTAATGAAACCTAGATGTTGATTATGTGTTGATTACTTGTCTATTCTTGTTTTGAATGAATGATTTTATATGTTAGGCTTAAGAAAACTGGCAGATCTCCAAATGGTAACATGCTTGAACGTCTTAAGAAACATGAACCGAGGCGTACTAGGTCTTTATTGGTTGTATTTAATGCATGAGCCACTGTTTACAATCCCTATAGTTGTGCTGGGTCATGGTGTAGGAGGAGATAAGAGCTCATAGAGTTGGGGAGTTATGTATGCCACTCCACGAATGGTATTAAGGAATACAACCCGTCATTCATACAAGTGTAACAAGTAATTAACATGTAAAAGATATCTAGGGAGTAATGAAGTCTAAGTAAACACAATTTCTCCAATTACTGCTCACAACCTTAGTTTAATATTAGTTTAATTTATTTTCATTAGTTTAATTAGTTACAAAGTAGTTTTTGGGTTAGTTGATTAGCAACTAATTCCGCCCACTCTTTCAAAACCCGAGATTTTAATTGCTTTCATAAAATATAAAAACACAAAAATAATCATCTTTCATCTCTAGAACTTTTAATTAGGTTTTCTAATCCTAGCGACACTATTCCTAAGCTGAACGATCAATCCCCCGGTACTTGTCACTATACTATACTACAACGATCAGGTACACTGCCTGGTGGGGGTTGTAAGCCTCGCGAGATCCCTCGAGAGGTAAAGCAAGGTGCGATTCCCACGCATCAAGTTTTTGGCACCGCAGCCCGGGGAATAGTTATTGTCTAGGTTAGAATTTCTTTTTATTAGGTCTACTTGCTAGATTCCTTTCTAGTAAGATTTTTTATTTTTATTTTTAGGTCTTCTTTAGTCTATCTTATTTCTTCGTGCTTTTGTTCGTAACTCTTTACCATCCGACATCATGGAAGGTGGTAACATCTTTGAACCCATCATCCCACCACAACAAAACCCACCATTAGAACCCCTTAGGCCCCGAACCTTAGGAGAGTATTCCCGACCTAACCACCAAGGCTACCGAAACACCATTGAGCTCACCGGAGCCAATGTGACCCCCTTGCGATCCGACACCATCCGGTTGGTGCAAAGCGGATGTGCATTCCATGGACTTCGTTCCGAAGATCCAAACCAACACCTTAAGGACTTCCTCAAAATCGTAGATTCCATAGACCTAGGTGTTGAAACTAGAGAGACTACCCGTTTACGCCTATTCCAATTCTCTCTACGGGATCAAGCTAGTCAATGGCTTGAGCGTTTACCCGCGGGATCCATCACCACATGGGATGATCTCACCACTCGTTTCCTTGCTCAATTTTTCCCACCGGGGAGAACTACTAAACTTAGGAATGACATCTTGATGTTCCAACAACGTCAAAATGAATCTCTTTATGAAGCATGGACTCGTTTCAAGGACTTACTCCAAAAAGTCCCTCATCATGGCATAGATTTGTGGCTCCAAGTCCAAATCTTCTATGACCATATCGATATCCCCACGAGGCGAACCATTGACCAATCAGCCGGTGGTAAGCTACGTGATCTTAGTGCGGAACAATCATGGGAACTCATAGAAGATCTTGCTCTCTATGACAACGAAAGTTGGAATGATCCCCGTGATTTGAACAAAACGGTCAAGGCAATATCTTTGCCTTCGAATAATTCAAGCACTCCCGACCGTAGGATCATGGAACTTGAGGACCAAGTCAAGTTTCTCATGAAATCTTACGAAGCTCCGAAGCATTCAAGCCAAGTGAACAAAATCACTTCTTCATGCGAATTATGTAGTGGTCCCCATGACACTCGTGATTGTATGGAACTCTCCGGAACAGCTTTTGCGGACTACGCATCCACGCGTACCGACGAAGCGGGAGATAAGTGGTACACTTTCAAGCCCGAGCCGAACACATACGGTGATTCATATAACCCCTCATGGAAAAATCACCCAAACCTTAGGTGGAAACAAAATCAACCCAATTCATCCAACCCACCTAATCGTTACCAATCAAACGGTCCACCATCCAACCGTACCTTCAACAACAATCCTTCTAACAACTATGGTAGTACCAACAATCTTGAAGGATTGATGTCGAAATTTATGGCATCTCAAGAAGCTCGCATAGCTAGGTTTGAAACCGAATTCAACCAACAACAAACGGAGATGACCAACAAGATCGACAACTTGTTGAAAGCCCTCAACAACCAAACATTAGCCACACCTAGGAAGGACACTAGGGACACCAATAGTGGAATCCAAGCTAAGGACCCCTCATCATCCAAACATGTCCACTTTGTCAATGTTGTCACCATTAAGCCGATAGATAGGGAGATAGAGGAGAGTGACAAAGATGAAGTTAGAGTAGAAGCCAATAGTGAGGATGAGAGTAGGGAAGTTGAGGTTAATAAGGATGAGGAATTAGAGGAGGTAGAACCTATAGAGGAATATTTTGATAAGTTGCCAACCAAGGAAGAACGGGAATACCATAAGTATTTATTCGATAGTCCCGAGACAACATATATCTTTGGCGATCCCCTGATCAAAATGGGAGACCCCTCTAACATTAACATCCCATGCAATATCGGGCACATGCATGTATGGAAAGCTTACATAGACCCTAGATCCCCCGTGAACATCATGTCTAGGACTTATTACAATTGGGTGATGAAGAAGCAACTCAATTTTAGGATAATGCCCGGTAAAAGTTGGATAAGTAATTTTGCAGGAAGAGTTAAGGGAGTACATGTGAGTATAGGGAATCTCACCTATGAAATTGATTTCATGATAGTGGAAGACACGCGTCCGGTGATAGATTCTTGCCTAAGTCAAATAATATTTGGGAAACCATTTGTTGAGGCCACTAGGATGAGTTATGATCCAACGTTAGGGATAGTTAGATTCAAGGAAGAGAATGATGAGGTTGCTTATCAAATGCCCTACAAGATTGAGCAATACCGCCTTCTCTCTAATTTCGAAAAGAAACGTAAGCAAGCGGCTTATTATAGGAATGATGAAGATAGACGTAGAGGAGTAGAGTATGTTAGAAATAGGATGCTTGGTTTCTACAAAGAATGCTTGCAACTAGGTCCGGAATACAAAACTGGTTTAGAAGACGACCTAGAGAGTGGAACCAATGATGAAATCACGTAGTAACCCACGACTTTGAGTCTAGCTACAAGACTCGTAAATAAAGAAAAGCGCTTCTTGGGAGGCAACCCATGTTTTGTGTGATTTTAATTGTTTGATTGTTATTTGCTTCCGTATGCATGTTTTATTTTTATTGTTGGTTGATCATGTTTCTCAATTAAAATGTGAAATACTTTATTATGTTGTTTAGCCTAGTCTTAACTTCAACCTAAAGGTATTTTTGCAAAAGATAAGTGTAAGGGGAAGCCCCAAATATGTTTTTAAGAAACAAACCGATCATGATTATCCACAATATTTAATGAACATGTATATTCGTATTTGTTAGAGTCAAATGCTTGTATTGAGTCATAATGAAGTTTTGCAGGATTTTCCAGGAAGTAGGACAAAGTTTTACCAGAAATTTTCCGGAAACTTAACATAAAGATTTCTGCAGGTCCATTCTGACGGCGTCAGGGCATTGCTCTTGACGGCGTCAGGAGTCAAAAATCTGGAAATTTTACCAGTTTTGTTTTTCTAACGGAGTCTTATGGTTTTTGTGAATTATTAAGTTTTATAATCTCCAGGAAATCTGCAAACTTCATTCCACAAGCATTATATCTTATTTTGTTTTCTAGGAATTAGTAACTTATATAGGATGCCGCCGATTTTACGCGAGGTTGCCTTGTCTACTTTTGTCAGGATTTACAGGTTATTTGTGACAAGAAGATGATTTATATTCTGGAAGGGAAGCTTTGATTGTTCGTTTTCTTGGAAGAAGATTTAACCTGGCCAACCTAAAATCCATACCGAGCGAATCAGGGGAGTATTTGATTTCATTCTCTTTACTTTTTAACTTTTACATTCTTTACTTGAACATTGGGGACAATGTTCATCTTAAGTGTAAGGGGAGGGTAAAAAGATGATACCTTACATATGCACTTTCGCTTGAGTTTGTTTTGTTTGATAGTAGATGAGTAATAAAACTATGAGAAATACTTGTTAGTGTAATTTTAGCGCCAAATTTAAAATTTTTTACAACATTTAGGAGTGAAACTTTAGCCATAGCAAGCGTCTCATGGATAGGAGGTTGTATGACTAGCACATAACCGTATATTCAGAAAAATTTTCCACCCAAAAATGTGAGGTTCGCCTTTAGATTTGATAGGAAAAGCATTCATTATTAGTGCTTATGAGTGTACCGGTAGCATTTAGATTCTAGAACTTGTGTTAGTGATGCATCCCGAGACCGCTAGTGAGACTACATTCGTGTGGTAGGATTTACTACATGATAAGAGGCATTAGGATCACCCTTGTGTTAAACCCGTATTATAATTACTTGACCATTTAAGTCATATTACTTGGCTAGTTAAGTCAACTAATTTTTCCCACACCCTTAGCGTTGTACTCATTTTTAGTACACCCCTCCGAGCCTATCTTTTCGTTTCTAACTTTAAGCATTTTACTTAAAGGAAGAATTTGTTACACCCCACTTAAATGTACACCCAAATCGCCTTAGCCTTCCGTGTATGCGCTCATTTTTAGTGCATTATTGTTATTTGTTAAACCCTAAGTTAACTTTCTAATTGATTACATGGTTGCTAAGTCGAGTCATATCCTTGTACATATTGTTTTGGGACGATTGGGACTCATGGGTAAGTACTTATTTTATGGAGTAATGGGGAAGAACATAATATTATTACCCCCATATGTACGTTAATTTTAAAAGTGCTCCAAGTGTTTTGATTTTCTTAATTCGAGTCATTAGAATAGTTAAATGTAAAGTATGTAAAGATTCAAGTGTAAGGGGAATTCTCATCCCCTATGATGTATTATTTTGGATGGTAGGGTAAGAGTGTATGCAAACAAAAAAAAAAAAAAAAAAAAAAAAAAAATTAGAAAAGAAGAAGAGAAAAAACATACGGACTACCATCCCGTTTCATTCTATGTTTATTTTATGTTTTTTTTGTTATTTTTCATTTATTAGCTTAAGTCGAGTCTAGTCTTGGCTTAGCAACGCCATCTTGTACATGTAATTTACTAAGATTGTTAACTCGCCACCAGTAAAATTCCCTTTATCCAACAAAACCGTGTAATTCATATCCCTACACCTAACGATATAACCCTTTAAAAAGACCTCTTTGATAGTTTATCCTAGGTGCTTACGCCATGTGGTGGAGGTTTGATCCTTTCCCAAGCCTATGGTAATCTATTTTTCTATGATAGGTAGTGAGAGATATCTTCCATTTCCATAATGTTATATTACTTTATTACACCCAAGAGATGTGAGTATCTAAACACTATTTGTGAGGTGCTTGTGTATGACCTCCGTGCTTGCCTATTGGTCTTTAGTGGAATGATTATTTGTTGTAATTACTTTTATATTAGTGTTAAATGACCCCTAACTTGTCTTTTGAGTAGAATAAAAGCTCATTTGCTTGAGGACAAGCAAATCTCAAGTGTAAGGGTATATGATGAGGCGAAAAATGATCCGTTTTTAGGGGGTCATTTAAGCCCGAATCCGAATTTATTTGATCAAATATTGCCCTAAATCGTTCCTTTTGTGATTTTAGGTGTTTGGGGAGTGAATTCTGGAAAAGAGGCTATTTTGGACGTTTTTGGAGCATTAAGTGAAGAAAACGACAAAGTACCAAAAATCCAAGCTGGAAATACAAGGTGACGGCGTCAAGGGTTTGCTCTTGACGGCGTCAGACATGAAGAATAATTTACCGTAGCTGGTGACGGCGTCAGATGGAGTTATGACGGCGTCAAAGTGGCCAAGATTAATTTACCGAAGGTGGTGACGGCGTCACATAGGCCGTCACGATTGGATCTAGGGCGTCCGAGGAAGTGTATGGCGGCGAGTTGACGGCGTCAGATTTTACTCTTGACGCCGTCAGGACGATTTTCCTATATATAGTTTTCTAGTTTTTTCATAAAAAAGGAGGAGAAGTTTTGGTGAAACCCTAAAGACGATTTTGGTGCCTCTTTTACAGGTTTTTCAAGGGTTCCAAACCCTTGAGACCTTGCATTGTAATTGAGATAAGTATACTCTTAATTCAATCAATATGTCTATGTGTTGGTTGTTTATCTTTTGTTCTTATCTTAATTCTACTATGCTAGGCTAGATCTCTCTTGTGTTTGCTTAGATCTAATGAAACCTAGATGTTGATTATGTGTTGATTACTTGTCTATTCTTGTTTTGAATGAATGATTTTATATGTTAGGCTTAAGAAAACTGGCAGATCTCCAAATGGTAACATGCTTGAACGTCTTAAGAAACATGAACCGAGGCGTACTAGGTCTTTATTGGTTGTATTTAATGCATGAGCCACTGTTTACAATCCCTATAGTTGTGCTGGGTCATGGTGTAGGAGGAGATAAGAGCTCATAGAGTTGGGGAGTTATGTATGCCACTCCACGAATGGTATTAAGGAATACAACCCGTCATTCATACAAGTGTAACAAGTAATTAACATGTAAAAGATATCTAGGGAGTAATGAAGTCTAAGTAAACACAATTTCTCCAATTACTGCTCACAACCTTAGTTTAATATTAGTTTAATTTTATTTTCATTAGTTTAATTAGTTACAAAGTAGTTTTTGGGTTAGTTGATTAGCAACTAATTCCGCCCACTCTTTCAAAACCCGAGATTTTAATTGCTTTCATAAAATATAAAAACACAAAAATAATCATCTTTCATCTCTAGAACTTTTAATTAGGTTTTCTAATCCTAGCGACACTATTCCTAAGCTGAACGATCAATCCCCCGGTACTTGTCACTATACTATACTACAACGATCAGGTACACTGCCTGGTGGGGGTTGTAAGCCTCGCGAGATCCCTCGAGAGGTAAAGCAAGGTGCGATTCCCACGCATCAAGGTACGATTGTGGAGAGTGTAAGTGTTGGTTCGATGGGATGGTGTTTGATTTCAGTAATGATCTGGTATTTGGCATTGCAACTGAGGGTACTGAGATTAATTCGGAGTTGGATGCTCCAGGCCCGATATATGCATGTCTAGACAGTAGTTGTTTCTCAGTCAGAAGTTGTGCTTGTTGTCTCATGACGAGTTCTAGAGATGTTGAAAGATGCAAGTGTGTTAGTTTAAAAACAATACAAAGAAATTTAAATTTTTCTCTATTTGTTTTTGTACTATGGCATTTCTTTTTCAAGTACTTCTTTTTTCATATTTTTTCTTGTGTGCTTTGTACTTGCTTTTTCTGATACAAGACGTACACTATTTTCTTTTCATGTATGATTCTCTCTCTCTCTCTCTCTCTCTCTCTCTCTCTCTCTCTCTCTCTCTCTCTCTCTCTCTCTCTCTCTCTCTCTCTCTCTCTCTCTCTCTCTCTCTCTATTTTTTCTTTTATTTCCTCACCAGAAAGTTGTTTTTAATGATACTTTTCCAAAATGTGAAGTGATATCTTGTGTTTGTGTCAAACGAGGTGGTAAGCCTGCGCTCTGCTGCGGGTCGTTTGGGTAAAGAAGTATTTTAAGTTTCATTTAAAACATAATTGACTTAAAACATACTTGCTATGTGCTTCCTAAGATTACAAAGAGTTAGCTAAGCAAATGTGAGAGAATCCTTTCCAAGCTTTTCAGGTGATACACGATTTTCTTCTACTTTACCCACCATACATATGTAAGTCAACCTGTGTAAGATAAATACGTTTTTCGGAACATTATTTCAGTAACTTATGCAGTCCCTTTAGTTTAAGTAAAGTATAAGGTAATTATGAGATGCTTACTTGTTTTAACGTTGAGATTTTCGCTTATGGAGATCAGAACCCATTTCATCGCCCAAACCCATTGAAACATACCCGTTTCTGCCTACCTCTGCAAGCTTTGTTGCAGATTTTTCAAGCAAATGCTGATGCTGTTGGACTTCCTTGATTGGAACTGGTCCTATATCCGTTTATCATTATTAGACACACCTACATATAAACCAACGATGTTTTATCATAAACAGTATTGAATCAGTTATAATATATTTTTAAATGTGTTTTCTCAAATTCAGTTTCAAAAAGCAGAGGAAGCATTGGATGTATCATATAAAAAAAGTGCAGCTACCTGAAGGTCAAGAAATGACATAGAAGCGGGTACCAATAGTTTGATCCTCACTATTTCTGTTGCACAACCAATGACCAGCTGAAGAGTCTACAACTACTGCGTGAGTCTGCACAATTCAAAATACATGACCCTATCAAATTCGAAAACCACGGCATGTGATTCTATCACTTCAACAAATACCAAATAGCAAACGGCTGACTAGTTCCCCTTCGAATCCAATAATCCCCAACTGCCACATAGACATGATTGTGCATCATTATGCCGTTTGATTAAGCAGTTTCAAAATAAGCATTCCTAAGAATAAGCACGTAATACACAATCTAAAAATATAACATAGGGCTACTTTTTCATGGGTGTTTGCAGCAAACATGTATTTATTTAACTAAAGCATCCTATAACAGTTGAACTATTCATATAATGAGCTATAAACAAAATTACTACAAAAACATAAACCTGTGTTGAGTTTCAAATCAACACGTTGTTCATAAGTCAATATTAAAGGCCAGTAAGTTTCACTGATTTATGTGTTATTAATCAAAGGGATCACGTTATATGGTAAAGCTGCATTTTTTTTTCAAATGTTTTAGTACAACGCCAAAATATTAGTCAGTCTGAACTTTCTATAAGCCACAACAATTTATATGTAACAATGATAGGTGCTGCTGACCGTAATCCTTGCCGTCTCATGCTAAGTAAAAGTAGAAAAATTAGATCACAACAACCTTGAAAAAGTTTGAGGAAAAAAAATTAATGTATAATAAAATAAACATATCAGTTTACTCCTTTTTTTGGCTACAACACAAAACTTCACACGGAGTCCCCCTAACGGATATTAAAAACATCTTAAACCCCATAACACCACACTTAAATACTTGATAGGTTTATACCGTACCCCTTGAATATCCATTACTGTAATTAGCAATATTGGCAATAAGTTTGCCACGATTATGGATATGAGCAACTATTGGGCAATAAGTAGAAATATCAACAATAAGCAATATCGGGAATATGTTTCCATATATTAGCAATAATAATTAAAAATAAATAAATAATAATAACTCTACTAATTCATACCAAATGCAGGATGGGGCGTAGCAATATCGGGAATAATTTTAAAATAGATTAGCAATCAAAGAACCGAATGAGACTGTTTCAATAAACATCGAAGATAATGATATAAATTCATGAAAAGTGTTGACCATGCTCTTTACCTTCATTGGGAATAGGGTTACCTTCGTCTGCATCAGTATGTGAAATAGCCGAGGAAACACGCCTCTGGGCATTACTTCCACCAGCTCGAAGAGAAGTTCCCATTTCTCCTTGGATTGGGTGGGGCCGTCGTTTTCTTTACGATGAACTGGCTTACCTTCATATGTAGTAGTGTGAGGCAAGAGAAGGGCTCCCTTATTTCTTGAAAAAAAATGTTTGTAATCAGCATTCAAAGCCGCTTGGCTGCCGACCAGATTGTAATATGAATCACGAAAACTTTTAAAGTATTTACCAATACAAACTGCCAACTTTGCAGGCCAAAAAAGAGACACAACGTTAGGAATATAATATTCACATCTCATGAAATGGCATCATTTCATGAGTGGCAGAAGAGGCTCAGATCTGCAATTATAAAGGTGGCACCGCATACCCGCAATGGCTGCAACCACATGCTGTTTCTAGTTAGCTGGCCAAGATCTGCAATTATAAAGGGTCAAATCTATTGCACGCATTTCTTTTAGCTATTTTGGGCTGTTATGGTATTTTTTTACTAACAAAAAAGAGATAGATTCTGTGCTCCTATGTATATTGTGTAAACGTATGTAAAAAAAAAGCATAGAAGCATAGTCTTTTATAAAAGTTAATGGTTTGACAATACAACGATCATGAACTGAAATAACAAATTTCTAAAATTGACGTTTTTTATCATTTCATTTATTAACTTCTTAAGGAATAACATTCTTTTAAACACAAACAATTCATTTATCTGTTTATTGATAGGCAAAACAGCATAAACCTATCCATTATTTCATAGAGCCCATTTATTACAAAAGATTATCTATTTATGATTATTCGGTATCAAATAATTACTTTTAAAGCACGTGTCCAAACACCCCAAACTATATAATGCATACACTACACATAAACAATGAACTCACACATATTTTTCACATTACATAATGCTCAAGATCAAAGGTATAACCATATACTTACCCATCGAGTTTTTTTGCTGTCAAGATCTTTCTATAGGTCAGTAGCATATATGAAGGAAAAAATCATCATTGCCATATCAGAACGCACAACAACAGACAACTAACCCAAGACGCATTAACAACAAAGTCGTATCAATTTACCAAAAATGACCACAAAAAAATTCGACAGCACAAAATCCGCAAATGTATCATGTATCTTTTTTGTTTTAGTCGAATATCGACCAACATAGTTTTTAAGCGGCGCAGCGGCTTACGATGGGCCATATTTCCTTATCAATTTGGCTCAGATTTGTGAGTGTGTAATCGTATAAAAGGGTATCCGACCCGTCATGTCTGCAAACACGAAGTCGTGCTGCCTCGCCAAGGTCATGAAACCCACATACAACCATAACCACTAAACACTTCTGCTGAGTATGTATCAGGCTGAGGCCTGCAACTACAGAAGCTTATAACCAATGTCACCCACTGCAGTAAACTAAATTGACTGTCAAAAACTCGGAGGTCAAATTGTACATGAAGCTCAGATAGACTAACAATCGAAGAAAGATGATGCATCTGCCATGGCTGTAACCATCGTGGGTTGCCTCGCCAAGACACGGACGATCTCATCTTCTTCAAAGACGTTGGTACTCATCACAACGAATATCACGACCATTTTAATCGCATATCAGCAACCAACAAATACCATCGCCAAATATGGTCCATGGCTGTAACCACCAAACACAGTGGTTACCTTGCCAAATGATAAACACGGGCAACAACATTTTAAAATATGTAGCAATACCGCACATGGCTGCAAACCTAATTTCAAACAGGTTGCCCTGTCAAGACACCATAACTAACCGAAGGAAAACACCAGCAATTGAGTCTGATATTTCGAATAAACAGCCCGCCAAACATAACTTTCAATTTGTTTTCAGGATATTCAGCAGCATAATCTGTTTCACAAAATTTTGAGTAAATCTCATGCCATCTTCAAATCATGTCTTATAAATAAGCCATAAAACAAAGTTGCCCAAACACAAAAACATATATTGAATTTAGTATATGGGTTCCCATGAATCCGGATTCCCCAATCACATATACGAATCACTATAAACATTCTCATATCATTTTAATCACACAAACAACTCAAATATTAACAAAAAGTAACATACCTTATTTTCACAAGTTCAATATCACAAAATTCCAACAACTAAATGGAATCGATCACAACAATAAACCAATCGGTTTACATTTAAGTTTAACCAAATAAAAAAAATAAAAATAAAAAACTCACCTTTTTTGCCGATGCTAAATTGGATTTCACAGATGAGATAAGAAGCTTCAAGAAGAGGATTATAAAATATTGTGGCTATGGGAAAGCCGTCAACTGTAGACGGTAACACCTGATAAGCACACAACCACACTTGGATTAAAATATTGTGGGTGTTGTGCGTTCTAATGTTCACTCCCTCATATACGACTGTAGCATCTAAATAACCCATGAGGCCGGATCGGGCAATGGTGTGTGTAAGTGTTTGGATTAGCACCCGGTTGGAGCCAAGGCAAAAGGGAGGAGATGTGAGATAAGGGGAATAGTGGTAGTCGGGTACCAAATTAATATTTTCGGGATTTGGGCTTCATATACCCGGACCGAACCAAAGTTGGCCAATCATTGGGGCTACAAAGCCAGCTTTTTGTTATTTTGTTATAATATATATATTTTTAAAATGAAATGATGCATGTTTTCCTTGTTTTTCCTTCCGAACAAATAATGAAACATGAGAATGCATTAAAAAAGTTACTTCGATGTCAAAAGTTAAAGAAATGCTTCTTGGAAGTCATAATATAATCATCTTAAAGAAGTCGAGTTTGAAATATAATGAAGATCGAAGTTTCTTTTTGTTTTCTTGCACATGAGGCAATGAAATTCCTAAAAAGAGTATGTTATGACACTTAAATCCGCAAATATATTTTTTAAAAAAATTGGTTTTGCAATCTAAAAAAAGCTAGCGACGCAGCTTGTTACCCGTTTACCTTCACCTGTATTTAAATTCAAAAGTTTAATATATAATTCAAAGATTATTTAGGAGTAAAAAAAAAAAAGTTTCTACTTTCTAGGTTCAAACTACTCCACAATCCACATACAGTAAAAGCTTTGTAGGTAAATGTAAAACGGTACCTTAAATTGCTAAATATATTGAAGATCTCCAAATAAAAGCCAAGTGGGCGGTGCATGCAAAACCTAAAAATAAAATGAAAAAGACAGGTGGAAATGATTTAATAGTCACGTGAAAAACAAGCGAACATAATAGCGCGTCATAAAAGATCCACGTGGCCAACTAAAATAAGGTTCCCGAAATTTAGCGCCATGTAAGCTGTTAGTTGAAAATGAAGACCTAGTTATTTTGTCGTTTAGTTGGACGACATACGTGGCAGCAGCGTGACACTGAATAATACCTCCTCCGTTTATTGTTTTGTAGTTATCTGAAATCTGTTGGTGTCTGCTTTCAGACTATCATTTTTGAGGGACACGTCACCATCAAGTGGGACCCGCAGCCAGCTATAACGCATTCAACTTTTGGTCCTTTTTAACTAGTTTTTAGGTTATATTGTTGTTAAATTTTGATTGTGATGCTGACGTTGGTGGATATGGATGGATGCTGGACTTACTACCTCAAGACCAAAGTTTCTTTCCTCATCAAATGATTTTCACAACTAAAATATGACTATTTTTTTGCTAAATTTGGTTTATGAAAATATGAATCTTTTATTATCATCAACAGGATGATGGCACACAGATTAGACATGTTATTAGTCATACCAGTTTAGCATGCTACATAGATGACGTCTCATTCCTTATTTTTCAGTTTTGATAGTTTATTTGGGCAACGTCTTTAAAAAAAAGTAACTCCCAATACCGTTTTTCACGGGTTATGGGTCTCAATACCGTCTTTCACGGTGTATGGGGGAGGTTGATATGTAGACAGCCTTACCCCTACCTAAGGTAGAGAGGCTGCTTCCGGTTCTACCTAAGGTAGAAAATGACCTCCAGCCTTTTGTAGAGAGTGAGGATCAAACCCTTAACCTCTTGGTTGAGAGGCAAGGGATTTTCCAACTGATCCAACCCTACTTTTAAGTACCAATGAGTAAACTCAGTATTGTAAACATAACTCATACAAAACCAACAATATAAAACAAAATACTTCGGTGTTATGTGATACCCCGAGGCCTCCTCTTATAATAATTGATTTATACCACTGTATTTGTGTAGCTTCTTGTTTACAATAACATATAATAATTGATTTATCTTCAAATATAAAGTCTTTTGTCATTATTCAAATACTATATAAAGTCTCGGTTGTTTATGTCTATAGACTATAGATTATGTCATACGCAATGATTGATATATGCCTTTTACTTTTGTTTTTGAAGTTTGAAAGTTCACGAACATTGATATTTAATTTGGTTGAACAACGGAAATGAAGAAGTAACTAAATAACTTAAGCACCATTGATTGTTTTATGTTAAAAGATAATAATAGTAATAATATATATATATATATATATATATATATATATATATATATATATATATATACACCTCGGCATAAAATTACCTGATAATTACAAACCACGTATTCTTTAAAAAATACAATAATAATAATAACAATAATAATAATAAATACGGTTTCTCCCTCTCTAGGGGCGATCTCAGGGGATCTTCTTGATCTCATTCCATGATCAATCGTTCAACACTTCTGTTGAATATCACAGGTCGTTTTATCATTCTCCCTTTGTTTTTTTTTTTGTTTTTTTTAGTGCTCCGTTCTTCCCCTCAGTTCCATCTAGGGTTTCGTTTGTAACTGGTCCTTATTTCCTGGTTTGCTTGTGGTGGATCTATTCGCAACTTCTGGTTCGTTTGTGGTTCTGTTTTCAAGCATCCTTGTGGGATTTACTGATTAGTTTCTGCGTTATTCAAGGGCTGTGTGGGCAGGCTTGTTTTAGGGTTTGGTTCTCTTGTTTCGTTCTAGGGTTTTTCCGTTTGGTTCCTGCTTTCCTTTAGGCTGTGGTTGTGGTACTTGGTTATTCTTTACTGCAAGGGTTGTGTTTGGCTGTTCTGTACGTTTGGTGAGCAGGTTTGTGCTACTGCTTGGTGAATAGGTTGTAAACGTTTTGGGACTGCTACAGTGCTGCTCTTTGTTGTGGTACTTGATTATTCTTTACTGCAAGGGTTGTGTTTTGGCTGTTCTGTACGTTTGGTGAGCAGGTTTATGCTACTGCTTGGTGAAACAGGTTGTAAACGTTTTGGGACTGCTACAGTGCTGCTCTTTGTATTGATACATTGCTACTACAGTTGCCATAGTCTTTGTGGAGTAGTATTTTGTTTGTATTTTTATTTGTTTGGTACTTTGCTGCTACAGTGCTGCTCTTTGTTTGGTACATTGCTGCTACAGTGGTGCTATTTTACTATGCCTATTGTGAGATTCCATTGCCCCTTCGCGGGTCTTAGTGGGTGTCGTGATGGGGGCGGAAATGGGCTTACCAAGACTTATTTGATCACACATCTCCGCGATCGACACTTCAATGGGGATGCGTTGGCTATCACTAGACATTCTCTTGTGTCGGATTTGGTTGTTTTTGAAAGGGTTGAGGTTACTCTTAAGCGTATGGGATTGTGGTTATGTGGTGGTTGTTTCAAAACGCATACTTTCCGGGCTAAGTGTCGACATGGTGGGGGGGCTGATTTTGTGTCACCTCCTGATTGTGGTGATGGTGTTGTTCGGTTCGTGTTGCATGATCTCACCAAACCACAGGTTCCTTCCCATGTTGATGTTGTTGAGGATTTGGTTTTGGACGAGCTTGGTGGTTTCGATTTACCTCTTCTTGATTCTTTATTCTCTAAGGGGTTGCGTACTGTCAAATCCATCCCTCCTAAATGTCGTTTGGAGTTCTCTTGTTTTGAAAGGAGCTCTTGACAAGGTAATCTGCGCACCTGATGACATTTCTTGTTGGGTTGGTTTGTTAGTCTTGCCTCTTTGTCTCCTTAAAACCTTTTGCCCGAGGAGTAATCAAGAATGTAGGTCGGCCAATAAGCGCCAACGCCAGGAAGAATATATTGTTAATGCTATTCGGGCGTGGGGCACCCCTAGTGGTAGTTTACAGATTGTGCGTGACGTTTTAGCCGAACCCTCACCTGTTTGGTCTAATATTGATGATGACAGTTCGGATTTGGGTGACCGCAATGTCAAGCAATGTAAGAGGAAGATTTGTGATGGTCATTATACTGTTGCGGTCAGAGTTCTTTCGTCTTCTGGTATTGCACCTTATGATGTTTCTACTCTTGAGGACTTAAAAGCTAAGCACCCTTTCCAGTCTGCTCCTCTTTTGCCTGATATACCTATTGATCATCGTCACCTTACTGCATCTACTGCTACGGTTCTTGACATGATTAAGAGTTTCCCGCGTGGTACTTCTTGTGGGCGAGATGGTTTGCGCGCTCAACACTTTTTGGATTGTTTAAATGATGCGGCTGTGGCTATTTCTGATGAATTGATCGCATCTATCACCCAAGTGGTGAACCTTTTCCTTGCTGGTAAATGCCCGAGGGAGTTGGGTGAGTACATTGCTAGTGCTCCTCTCACACCCTTAGTCAAACCAGGTGGGGGTATCCGTCCTATTGCTGTTGGGACTGTTTGGAGGCGGTTAGTTTCCAAGGTTTGTGCGTCCATGATTGGCCATTCTTCAGGACGGTTATTTAGATGATTTACAATTTGGTGTTGGGGTATCGGGAGGAGGGGAGGCTATTCTTCATGCAGTGAATCGTTTGGTTGAGGATCGTGGGGGTGATGTTGGTCTTTCTAAGTTGTTGGTTGATTTTAAAAACACTTTCAACTAGGGGTGTAATCGAGCCGAGTCGAGTCGAGTATTGACATGCTCGAGCTCGGCTCGTTTAAAATCGAGTCGAGTCGAGTATTTTTCGAGTCGATCTCGAGTTGTTCGCGAGTTGTCTCGGCTCGATTACGCCCCTATATATATATATATATATATATATATATATATATATATATATATATATATATATATATATATATATATATATATATATATATATATATATATATATATATATATATATATATATATATATTGGGGTGTAAATGTGTAATCGAGTCGAGTCGAGTAGCTCGCGAGTTGTCTCGGCTCGTTTAAAATCGAGGCGAATCGAGTATTTTTCGAGTCGATCTCGAGTTGCTCGCGAGTTGTATCGGGTCGTTTACACCCCTGCTTTCAACATGGTGGATCGGGCTGTTATGTTGCGTGAGGTTCGGCTTCATGTTCCGGCTATTTCACAATGGGTGGAATTCTGTTACTCTAGCCCCGCCAGATTATATTATGGTGAGCATACTCTTTGGTCTCATCAAGGTGTGCAACAAGGTGATCCGCTTAGGCCTCTTCTTTTTGCCTTAGTGTTACATCCCCTGACATGTAAGATTAGAGACTCTTTTAATCTTTCTTTTCAAGCATGGTATCTGGATGATGGTACTGTTATTGGAGATACTCTGGTTGTGGGTAAGGTTTTAGAGTTGGTTATGATGGATGGACCTATTCGTGGCTTACACCTCAACGTTGATAAAACTGAGGTCTTTTGGCCAAAGGAAGACCCTAGAAGCAGATATGCGGGTGTGTTCCCTCCCAATATTTCTCGCCCCTTACATGGTGTTAAATTATTGGGTGGGTCTGTTAGTGTTGATTTTGAGTTTGGTAGTAGGCTGGTTTTGAAAAGGGTGGCTAAAACCATTGATCTTATGGATGCTGTTGCTAAACTTAACGACCCTCAATGTGAGTTGTTGCTACTCCGTGCATGTGCAGGTATTTCTAAGTTGTATTTTTCTATGCGCACATGTTCCCCCAGGGTCTTTGAGTGTGCTCAGGTTTCTTTTGATGCGGCACTTCGTTCTTCTTTGGAACGTATTGTCACTGCTTCTGGGCCTGGTTTTGGTGATTGACAGTGGAGACTTGCCACCCTTCCCTTTGCCTTTAGGGGGCTTGGTGTTTATTCTGCAGGAGATGTTTTGAAATATGCTTTTCTTGCGTCTAGACTTCAATCTGCTAGCTTTGATGCGTGGGGATTGCACCAGGCTTAACCTCTCGAGGGATCTCGAGAAGCTTACAACCCCCACCAGGTAGTATACCTGATCGTTGTAGTATAGTATAGTGACAAGTACCGGGGGATTGATTGTTCAGCTAGGAATAGTGTCGCTAGGATTAGAAAACCTAATTACTAGTGCTAAAGATGAGAGATGATTATTTTTGTATTTTTATATTTTTTAGAAAGCAAGTAAATATCTCGGGTTTGAAGGATTTGGGCGGAATTAGTTGCTAGTCAACTAACCCAATACTAAAGATGCTATTAAAATTAAATATTAGAAATGAAAGTAAAACTAATTTAAACTAAGGTTGTGAGCAATAAGTGGAGAAGTTGTGTTTACTTAGATTTCACTACTCCCTAGATATCTTTTACACGTTAATTACTTGTTATAGTTGCGTGAATCACGGATTGTATTCCTTAATACCATTCATGGGGTGACGCACTTAACTCCCCAATCCTATGAGTGCCTACTTCACTCCTATGTCGAGCCGGCTAAGAAGCTCCTAACATGGGATCATTAGAATTTACTCATGCATTAAATACAACCAATAAAACCTAGTGCACATCGGTTCATGTTTCCTAAGACGTTCAAGCATGTTACCATTTGGAGATCTGCCAGTTTTCTTAAGCCTAACATTGAAATCATTCATCCAATACAACCATAAACAAGTAATCAACACATAATTAACATCTAAGTTTCATTAGATCTAAGCAAACACAAGATAGATCTAGCCTAGCATAGTGGAATCAAGACAAGAACAAAATATAGACAACCAACACATAGACATATTGATTGAATTAAAAGAACACTTATCTCAATTACACTTGTAAGGTTTCAAGGGCTGAAAACCCTTGAAAAACCTGTAAAATTCGTAATAGGTTCGGCAATAGGGTTTCTCCAAAACTTCCTCTTTTTATGTGTGAAAATTAGAAAACTATATATAGGAAATAGAGGCTGACGGCGTCAAGACCAAATAGGTGACGCCGTCATATCGCCGCCAAAATACTTCTCGGACTGCCTTGATCTACATCTGACGCCGTCATGTGTTAGGCTCTTCCAGGCCGTCACGTGTTAACTCTTGACGCTCTTCCTCGTGACGCCTTCACATTTGTACTGGGCCGTCATGCAATTTACTCTTGACGTCTTCAGGATGTTACTCTTGACGCCGTCACCTACTGTTCCCAGCAAGGAAAATTAAGACTTTGGCGTTTTCTTCACTTTTATGCTCCAAAAATGTCCGAATTGCTTCCTTTTCCAGATTTCACTCCCAAAGTACCTAAAATCACAAAAGGAACGATTTAGGGCAATATTTGATCAAATAAATTCAATTTCGGGCTTAAATGACCCCCTAAAAGTGGTTCATTTTTCGCCTCATCATATACCCTTACACTTGAGATTTGCTTGTCCTCAAGCAAATGCGCTTTTATTTTACTTAAAATACAAGTTAGGGGTCATTTAACACTAATATAAAAGTAATTACAACAAATAATCGTTCCACTAAAGACCAAAGACAAGCACGGAGGTCATACACTAGCACCTCACAAATAGTGTTTAGATACTCACATCTCTCGGGTGTAATAAAGTATATATCACATTATGGAAATGGAAAACATCTCTCACTACCTGTCATAGCAAAATAGATTACCATAGGCTTGGGAAATGATCAAACCTCCACCACATGGCGTAAGCACCTAGGATAAACTATCAAAGAGGTCTTTTAAAGGGTTGTAATGTTAGGTGTAGGGATATGAAATACACGGTTTTGTTGGATATAGGCAGTCTTTACTGGTGGCGAGTTAATAATCTTGGTTAATTACATGTACAACATGGCGTTGCTAAGCCAAGACTAGACTCGACTTAAGCTAATAAACGAAAAATAACAAAAACATAAAATGAACATAGAATGAAAAGGGATGGTAGTCCGTTTTTTTTTTTTTTTTTTTTTTTTTTTTTTTTTTTTTTTTTTTTTTTTTTTTTGCATACACTCTTACCCTACCATAAAAAATAATACATCATAGGGAATGAACATTCCCCTTACACTTGAATCTTTACATACTTTACAATAAACTAAACTAATGACTCGAATTAAGAAAATCAAAACACTTTGAGTACTTTTAAGATTAACGTACATATGGGGGTAATATATGATGTTTTTCCACATTACTCCATAAAATAAGTACTTTACCCATGAGTTCCAATCGTCCCAAAACAATATGTACAAGGATATGACTCGACTTAGCAACCATGTAATCAATTAGATAGTTAACTTAGGGTTTAACAAATAACAATAATGCACTAAAAATGAGCGCATACACGGAAGGCTAAGGCGATTTGGTTGTACGTTTAAGTGGGGTGTAACAAATTCTTCCTTTAAGTAAGATGCTTAAAGTTAGAAACGAAAAGATAGGCATGGAGGGGTATACTAGGGGTTTCGTGTACTAAAAATGAGTACAATGCTAAAAGTGTGGGAAAAATTAGTTGACTTAAGTAGCCAAGTAATATGACTTAAATGGTCAAGTAATTATGATACGGGTTTAACACAAGGGTGATCCTAATGCCTCTTATCATGTAGTAAATCCTACCACACGAACGTAGTCTCACTAGCGGTCTCGGGATGCATCACTAACGCAAGTTCTAGAATCTAAATGCTACCAGTACACTCATAAGCACTAATAGTAAATGCTTTTCCTATCAAATCTAAAGGCGAACCTCACATATTTGGGTGGAAAATTTTTCTGAATAAACGGTTATGTGCTAGTCATACAATCTCCTATCCATGAGACGCTTGCTATGGCTAAAGTTTCACTCCTAAATGTTGTAAAAAAATTTTAAATTTGGTGCTAAAATTGCACTAACAAGTGTTTCTCATAGTTTTATTACACATCTACCATTAAACAAAACAAACTCAAGCGAAAGTGTATTTGTAAGGTATCATCATTTTACCCTCCCTTTACACTTAAGATGAACATTGTCCCCAATGTTCAAGTAAAGAATGTAAGTGCAATAAGTAAAACAAATGAAATCAAATACTCCCCTGATTCGCTCGGTATGGATAATAAGGTGGCCAGGTTAAATCTTCCTCCAAGAAAATGAACAATCAAAGCTTCCCTTCCAGAATATAAATTATCTTCTTATCATACATAACCTGTAAATCCTGAGAAAACAAACAAAGCAACCTCGTATAAAATCGGCGGCAACCTATATAAGTTACTAAATCCTAGAAAATAAGATAAGATATAATGCTTATGGAATGAAGTTTGCAGATTTCCTGGAGATTATAAAACTTAATAATTCAACAAAAACTTTAAGATTCCGTTAGAAAAACAAAACCGGTAAAATTTCCAGATTTTTACACTTGACGCCGTCAAGAGCAAGCTCGTGACGCCGTCAGGATTGACCTGCAGAAATTCTTATGTTAAGTTTCCGAAAAATTTCTGAAAAAACTTGGTCCTACTTCCTGGAAAATCCTGCAAAACTTCATTATGACTCAATACAAGCATTTGACTCTAACAAATACGAATATACATGTTCACTTAATATTGTGGGGAATCATGATCGGTTTATTTCTTAAAAAACATATTTGGGGTTTCCCCTTACACTTATCTTTTGCAAAAATACCTTTAGGTGGAGTTAAGACTAGGCCAAACAACAAAGTATATTATTTCCACTTTTTAGTTTAGAAACATGATCTACCAACAATAAAAATAAAGCATGCATACGGAAGTAAATAACAAACAAACAAAAATAAAATCACACAAAGCATGGGTTGCCTCCCAAGAAGCGCTTTTCTTTATTTACGAGTCTTGTAGCTAGACTCAAGGTCATGGGTTACCGTGTATCGCTTATGCTCACAAAACCAAGTGTGAGCCATCTAATAGTCGCCTCATCTTTCTTATAATCATCTCCTAACTCTAAACATCCGCGATAGTATCTTTTATTCTTTTCATGAGTATACTTAAGCCCTTTTCTCTTATCATTCTCACTTAGCATTTCTATGGGTGGATACCTACTACACTTCTCCATGGAAAAATTCTTGAACCTAGGGTGTGTGCGGGGCATTTGATAGACAAAATCTTCATCCCCATCCGAGAATGTAATTAACCCTTCTATGAGTTTTTCATCAAGGTTGGTCAACCGTTTGAAAGGTCTTCCAAACACAACTTGGGTCAACTTATCATCAATAAATTCTCCTAGATTCTCCATAACCATGAACTCAACAAGATAAACCAAGCTTCCTACAAACACATGCAATGGTATTACCCTAGCAATAATGTTTTCTCCTTTGTATTCTAACTCATCTACCATGATTTTATTATATTCATTACGCGAGATTATGTTTATTGGGAGAGATGAGTTAAGATAGGCGTTAAAGCTCTTAAATCCGATCTTACAAGGAAATTGCATGTTGAATGAACTATCACACTCAATCCTAGTTCTAGGGTCGACATACCTAAGAGGGTTTATTTCCTCTTCCATCTTATTCTCATTAATCACATCACCATCATCAAGATCCTCATCGGAGTCTGAATAGTAAAAAGGACTAGCCCTACGGTCATCATCATGATCAGACTCCTCTAACTCAGAATTATTGTCAAAGTGGTGATTGGGCGAAAGGTTAGGTGGGTTCTCATTCTCGACTAAAGGGAGTGGGGCGGGCATTTGGAAAATCCTACGACGAAAAACACGAATAACAGGAATCAAACAATCAATGTTATTGTTATCCATCGAAATAGTTTACGAACAAAGGAAACAAAGAAATAAGATAGACTAAAGAAAACCTAAAAAATAAAAATAAAATCTTACTATAAAGGAATCTAGCAAGTAGACCTAATAAAAAAAAATTCTAACCTAGACAATAACTATTCCCCGGGCTGCGGCGCCAAAAACTTGATGCGTGGGGATTGCACCAGGCTTTACCTCTCGAGGGATCTCGAGAAGCTTACAACCCCCACCAGGTAGTATACCTGATCGTTGTAGTATAGTATAGTGATAAGTACCGGGGGATTGATCGTTCAGCTAGGAATAGTGTCGCTAGGATTAGAAAACCTAATTACTAGTGCTAAAGATGAGAGATGATTATTTTTGTATTTTTATATTTTTTAGAAAGCAAGTAAATATCTCGGGTTTGAAGGATTTGGGCGGAATTAGTTGCTAGTCAACTAACCCAATACTAAAGATGCTATTAAAATTAAATACTAGAAATGAAAGTAAAACTAATTTAAACTAAGGTTGTGAGCAATAAGTGGAGAAGTTGTGTTTACTTAGATTTCACTACTCCCTAGATATCTTTTACACGTTAATTACTTGTTATAGTTGCGTGGATGACGGATTGTATTCCTTAATACCATTCATGGGGTGGCGCACTTAACTCCCCAATCCTATGAGTGCCTACTTCACTCCTATGTCGAGCCGGCTAAGAAGCTCCTAACATGGGATCATTAGAATTTACTCATGCATTAAATACAACCAATAAAACCTAGTGCACATCGGTTCATGTTTCCTAAGACGTTCAAGCATGTTACCATTTGGAGATCTGCCAGTTTTCTTAAGCCTAACATTGAAATCATTCATCCAATACAACCATAAACAAGTAATCAACACATAATTAACATCTAGGTTTCATTAGATCTAAGCAAACACAAGATAGATCTAGCCTAGCATAGTGGAATCAAGACAAGAACAAAATATAGACAACCAACACATAGACATATTGATTGAATTAAAAGAACACTTATCTCAATTACACTTGTAAGGTTTCAAGGGCTGAAAACCCTTGAAAAACCTGTAAAATTCGTAATAGGTTCGGCCTTAGGGTTTCTCCAAAACTTCCTCTTTTTATGTGTGAAAATTAGAAAACTATATATAGGAAATAGAGGCTGACGGCGTCAAGACCAAATAGGTGACGCCGTCATATCGCCGCCAAAATACTTCTCGGACTGCCTTGATTTACATCTGACGCCGTCATGTGTTAGGCTCTTCCAGGCCGTCACGTGTTAACTCTTGACGCTCTTCCTCGTGACGCCTTCACGTTTGTACTGGGCCGTCATGCAATTTACTCTTGACGCCGTCAGGATGTTACTCTTGACGCCGTCACCTACTGTTCCCAGCAACGAAAATTAAGACTTTGGCGTTTTCTTCACTTTTATGCTCCAAAAACGTCCGAATTGCTTCCTTTTCCAGATTTCACTCCCAAAGTACCTAAAATCACAAAAGGAACGATTTAGGGCAATATTTGATCAAATAAATTCAATTTCGGGCTTAAATAACCCTCTAAAAGTTGTTCATTTTTCGCCTCGTCAAGCTTACAGACTAAGCTTCTCCATAGTTCTGGTATTGTAACTGCTGGTCCCTCCTTTGATGATGCTTTATGTACTTTTAATATGGATATGGATATTGACCTTTTGAGTAACCTAAGCGAGATCGCTGCCCCCAAACTCATGAAGAAATTGACAGATATATATTTCGATCAGGTTACACAAACTGTTGAATCTATATTCCATCTTTCTACTCGACAGATGGCGTTATGGAGCTCTATAAAGGAGGATCATACTTTAGATTGGCTCAGGGTGGCTCCTATATCTGGATTGGGTCAAACTATGAATGCCCGGACATACCGTTGTGTGCTGTGTTATCAGCTGGGTGTTTCTCTTTTCACTGTTCAAGTACCGTGTTCAGCTTGTTCTCGTGTTTTTACTGGAGATATTTATGGGGATCATGCGGTTTCTTGTGCGGGTATTGTTGGCATTAAACATCGGCATAATATTGTGCGTGATGTTCTTGTTGATATATGCTCTCGGTCCGAAATTTCAGCTCGTAAGGAGGTGGATATTGGGCTTTATGGTGATAGGGATAGATCTTTGCGCCCAGCTGATATATTACTTTACTCTTGGGATGGTGGGCTTGATGTTTGTGTGGATCTTACGGGGTCGTCACCTTTGACACAATCTGGTATGATTGATTTTATGCCAGGTCGTGCGGTTATTGAAGCTGCACAACGTAAACGTGTCAAGTATGAGGCCAAATGTGTGGATATCGGATATGGGTTCCTCCCTTTCTCCTCTTTTGGAGAACTTGAGAAAGATGCAGTAACTCTTCTAAAGCGTATTCGGCGTTTCTCTTCGACTCAAGACATTGGAGCGCGGGCTGCCGTTCATATTTTTAATAGGATTGGTTTCGCTATTGCTAGAGGTGTGGGGGCCCAGTTGGTTTCTCGGCTCCCCACCAATTTCTTGTAAAATCCTTTTTATTGTTAATAAAAGTGATGGTTTATAAATAATAATAATAATAATAATAATAACTTAAGCACTAGTATTGTTTTATGTTAAAAGAAAACTCGCTCATGTTATTAGTTTTTATAATAAAATGAAAAAAAAATTAATGATATTTAACAACTTTAATCCAGGAAAAAAAATCTAATTTTATGTTATTAGTTTTTATAATAAAATGAAAAAAAATATTTGATGCTATTTAACAACTTTAATCCGGAAATAAAGTGAGAATAAAAATAAAGAGCATTGATTCAACAACTACTCCACCAGGATTCCTGCTATCCTAAGCCGTATGCATTCATCGTACCACTTCCTTCGTCCTCTACTCTTCCCCACGTGCCCACCACTTAATAAAAAGCAATTTGCTGTTATCCTATTATGCGCAAGTTAGCACTTGGTCTTATCTTGTTGCTGTATTTGTGAAAAATTTCCGAGTCGACACTTTGAGGCTCTATGACCGCGTTATCACTGTCACTTTACGTTAGGGGTGTCAATTATCGACACGATACGTTAAACGACGTGAATCAGACACGAAATTAAATAGGTTTGGGCCGAGGACAAAAATGTTTGGGTAAAAAACAGGTCAACACGTTTAACCCGGTTTAATAAACGGGTCGTGTTTAGTTCGAGTAAGTATTAAACATGTCAACCTATGAACCCATTTAAGTATATAAGCCACTAAAATTAAAGTATATAAGCTACTAAAATAAAAGTATCTAACTTGATTTTATGTTGGATTTGAATTAAGAGAAAAGTCAAAAATACATTCATGTGGTTTGGCCTTTACTCGCTTTACATTCTTTTTCTTTTTTTGGCACAAAAATCATCCTTGTGGTAGTAAAGTTGGTACAAAACAATTCCTCCGTTAGTAATATCAGCTAATGAGGACTAACGATACAAATTATTTTCCGTTATCTCCTAACAAGAGTTAAAATATTTGTATCGTTAGTCCTCATTGAGTTAAAATATTTACATCGTTAGTCCTTATTGACTATAGTTAAAATATTTGCATCGTTAGTCCTTATTGAGTTAAAATATTTGCATTGTTAGTCCTCATTGAGTTAAAATATTTGCATCGTTAGTCCTCTTACGTTTTCGTCCGTTTTAACTCAATGAGGACTAACGATGCAAATATTTTAACTCAATAAAGACTAACGATGTAAATATTTTAATTCTATAGCCAATGAGGACAAACGATGCAAATATTTTAACTTAATGAGGGCTAATGATACAAATATTTTAACTCTTGTTAGGAGATAACGGAAAATAATTTGCATCGTTAGTCCTCATTAACAATATTACTAATGGAGGGATGGTTTTGTGCCAACTTTACTACCACACTGATGATTTTTGTGCCAAAAAAAGAAAAAGGGTGTAAAGCAAACAAATGCCAAACCACAGGTATGTATTTTGGACTTTTCTCTTGAATTAATGTATTTTGATATGTACTTAATATATGTGTGAATTACGATTATATTCAGATTTCATTGAAATTGTCACTTTGTTGTTCATATGTTATTTTTATCATTTTTAAATCCTTATATTATTTTTGCATTTAAACTAGTTAAATTGACAAACCATTAACCTTATTCACCACTTGAATTATTTACTTAAACAGGTTAAACATGTCACAAATGGTTTACACGTGTTATGCAGGTCTATGTTAGAGTTGAGTTTCTTTATATGATTAATATATGGGTCGTGTTTGGGTAGAGGTTATAATAATACGCGAACCCGCGAACCCGAGTAGGTCAACCGGAACACGATTCGATTGCCACCCCTACTTTACGTCAACTCAGCTTTTTCTATCTAACATTTTTGCATGATCAAGTACCCGCAATGGTGACTCCAGTCATCATTATTTTTTCATTATCATTTTTTTAAACACTAAATTTAAAATTTCATTAATAATTAAAAAACATCACATTATTAATTCAATTCATATAAAAAACACCACAATAAAATTATTGTTCATTTGGTCGTCACCAAAATGTGTTTCACTAAATCGGCTTTAAAGCTTAGATGTTGCTCGTTTGGATAAAAGTGGGAGAGATTGCCCCCTTTGTCTCTTATAATCATATTATGTAATATGATACATCCGTACATCATATCCCTTATTCACTTATCAGACATCCTGCGGGATTATTATTATTATTATTATTATTATTATTATTATTATTATTATTATTATTATTATTATAGTCCACTTTTTCTTTAGGACGCTAAACACTCGTTCAACATCTTTCTTTGTTGCTTCGTGTGCATTCTTATACATTATTCGCTTTGTATCATTCGAGCCCGGCTGTGAAACAGACTTAACAAGAACAGACCATCCCTAATATAACGCATCAGTAAGATAATATACTCATTTTTAAGTCACATCATTAACCGCAATGGAACCTCTGGTGCTAGCCCGTCTTTGAGATCATTGAAAATAAGCGATTGACGTATAAAGTTCACGTCGTTTTTGTAACACCCCCATTTGTAAAGTTTGTCGCAGCGGAAAATTTATTTGGGTGTTACGGTGAGGATCGAAGTTTTAACCAATAAAACGGTTTAAAAGAAACATTTTGAAAGTTATTTGTCATTTAAATAATAATTTTGATAAAAGATGAACTATTTGATTTAAAATCTTATGAAAAGATATAAAGACTTGTAAAAATGACAAATTTGATTTTTACACCATTTTAATTTATCAGAGTAATAAATGCCCACTCCGTGTCTTGTCCTGCTCCGTTAAATTACCTGAGATACACATGCTTAAAAGTGTCAACACAAAGGTTGGTGAGTTCATAGAGTTTTAGGAAAAACCCTTTATTTTGTTAGATTTCAGGAATATTTGGTATTAATAAAATACAAACAATAACAAAACAAGTATCGAATATATTCACAAATAAATCATATAAATATTCAATCACATTCAATAAGGAATTCAATAATCTTAACATGAGCTGGAAACTCATGATACTAAGTCAATCAGATATACAATTCACGTATGGTCAAACCTATACAGCTGTATCTAAAATATATGTTGAAAACATATATATATTTCCTTTATAGATATTGCACCAAGCCTCATGACACCAAAGCTTAACCAAAAAGGGGTGTTCTATCAAATCAATGACAGATTTTGCCCTCTATTCGTAGGTGATTTGCCAATTCCTACATGTCTCAAATATAGTGTATCACGACTAATGCGACTAACCACATGCATAATGGCATTCCGTCAAGCCTTAGTGGGATCGGAGGTCAATCCAAACAGGTTTCGAATCTGTTCACTATATTCGCGCTCACGTTACGGTGATTAATGACTCATGATTGAGGGACTATATGGCGATAAGCTAACTTAGGCAATATCAAGGACTTATGGGCTCATTTAGCAAAATCATGAAATCAAGTATCGTATCACAGAGATCAATTTAAAAACAGTATCATTTGAGTATCAGAAATTCAGTTTGAAAATAGTATCGCTTGAGTATCAGAAATTCAATTTGAAAATATAATCTTTTGAGTATCAGAAATTCAATTTGAAAATATAATCTTTTGAGTATCAGAAATTCAGTTTGAATATATTGCTAGTAACACATTTATATCACATATCACAATAATCGAATTGGGAACAATTTTCACATGAATATCAATATTTCAGTCAAATAATTCATCAATATGGATTTTTCACATATCACAATAATCACATTGGAAATATCAATATATTATAAATCACAAATTATATTATTTTAATATCAATTAGAAAATTGATTTGAATCATGTATTTTATTTTATTTCATATACTTATCAAGTTATCAAAGTATATGTAAGCATGTATCTCCCCCAATGAGTTAAAAACAATTATTTGAAATGGGGCTATGACTCACCTGGATTGATTTGGAAATGATGAAAAGTAAGATAGGATGAGATTTATGAGAACGTCTTTGACACAGAACCTGATAAATAAATTTATCAGAGAATATAACCAAATACTATTTGGTAAATACGAACGAATAACGAATAAACATTATTCGTTATGACGAATAGATGATGTGAAGTGAGATTATTATGTCATGCATGATATGAAAATGCTTTATTTAAAATATCCATCGTAGTTTTACCTTTTTAGATCGTAAGTAAAAATATTAACTTTTTATATATCGTTATATATATAATTAACGTAAAAATAAATAATATATATATAAAACGTAACAAAATGCATATGACGTGAGGGTTGCCGTAAAATAAAAATAAAATAAGAATGTCAAATAAATAATGTGTAGTCCTTGTCCTTTTTCCAATTTTACACTTTTTATACTAACGGCGTTAGCGTTACACCGTTAGTCCTTTTTATATATATTTACAATTATAGTCCACTACATGTCCAATATTACAATCTAAACTTGTAACAATATTATATTATCAATTTTTATCCTTTCTTTCAGTTTCTACATTTTTAGTCCTTAGTTTTCACAGTTTTCACATTTAGTCCCTATACGTGTCATCGCGTTACATTTTTAGTCCTATTTTTACAAAAGTGATTATAAAAATTTTATAAAAATTTCCGTGGCTTCTTTTATTACTTTCTAGCTTATTTCAACTGCTTATTCCCTAAAAAGCTTATTTATTTAGCTTATGGGCCTTGATTCGAACCAAACTAAGGCCCATTTAAAAATTTAGAGGCGAGGGCATAGAAATTCTTTTGGGCTTGAACTTGGGCTTCCTTTATGATTCAAAAAATATATTTTATGGGCCCAGTGGACTGTTAAAACGCAAGGTCTTGTTGGGCCTTGGTTAAGCCCACTCGACAACCATATTAGTTTTTATATAAGTTTTGTTTTGAAAAATCTGGTTTATGTCGATTTGCTTTGGTTCGAGTAAGGTGTCAAAACGTGAATATTTTTATAAGTCGTGTATATGAAACTAATAGTTTTCTAGGTGGTCTATTAGTACGTAGAAAATTATGGTACGTTTGTTAAGTGTAACAAAAAGTTATACGTAGCTTTTGTGGCATGTTTGGATCGATTACATATTTTGAAAAACTTGAAATATTCACTAAGTGTTTTAATGAAATTTATACGTGTGTCATGATTTGAAATGGACTCGTTATATGCATGTAACATGAAAATAAAGGTGAAACAAGTGTGCTACGTGACTCCTAGGCCTACCAAGATAGAGGCTAGTCACGTTTCGTGTTCTAATAATAACTATGTACGCGTATAAATATATCAAAATGATATACGATGAAACGAATATGGATATGATGCATGAATAATATTTAACGTATGAAATGGATTGAGAAAGGTTGAAAACTACTTACAAACACCTTAGAGGTGATCAAAGTCGAGGGTGATAGGATTGAGCACAAGAATATCACGTTTCCAATATATAACCCAAACGTTATATATACATATAAACCCGATTTCCTTTCTTGAGTTCCAACCAATATAACCTTCGACTTATGAGTTGTAAGAGTGATGTTTAGGAAGAAACGTTTAGGTGAAAGAGTTTGAGAATGAAGGAAACTAAGAGCATGCATGGTACGTTTATATCACCATTCGAATGGATCGAGTGGTGCTAAATAATGCAAGCAAACATGATTTACTATACCATGTCAGTACCTAGCTTCCTACATGAGTTTTATAATGATTTGAAAAGAGTTTTGAGAGCACATTTCATGGGAAATGTTTGGTTGACTCATTCATGCATGTCGACACAACCATATATACATAAACGATTTACTAAATCGCTTAATACTTGTATATACATGATCATATTGGACATTTGAGCATAAAATCATCTTAGAAACTTTATTAGGATCATTTAGAAACAAACGGGGATTAAAACGGATAAGAAATGAATTAATCACAAATCGTTTGGGTCAATTTATGGCTAAACGAAATGCCTCGTAAAAACGTATCAAATATTAACGTATGAACGTGAAATTTGACACACTAATAGTTGGCTAGGAGGTTAACGAGAATGTGCAAAAATATAGGTAGGTCGTGTGTACGAATTTGAAATGAACGAGGGGTTTCGTGGCTTACTTAGTCGATTTGTAATTTTTATTATTATTGAAATTGGGTTTTGGTGTGGGCCGGTTGGGCTTAGGGGAATTAAGGGCCCGATTTGGTTTAGTAATTAGTTTTATTAATTAAGTTTAGTTAAATAAATATTTTGTTAATTTTGTCGAGAACTTGTTTTGTCGTTTGACGAATTTGACAATATTGTAATCGTGTCCATTTCAATATACAAAGAAAATTTTAAATTTCCCCGTAAAAATGGTAATTACAATAATGACAAAGAATATTTATTAAATTAACCGAAGTTAATTATGTGAATTTTCGCGAGGTTTTACAGTTTTCGCCCCAGAAACATCAAAGAATGCATGCCAAATCAACAAGTCTTGTAAGGCAATCGCTTCTAATAAAATGAATGGATGTGGCCTGCCATCACCCCTACAATATTATAGTCTAGTTTGAACTTAAAGAGATAGGGATCCATTTAAAGGAATTCGTGCTGAGCTCGCAATGCATTTAGGCAATTAGCCCATGGCCAACCCGTACATTCAATACTTCCTAACTTCCCAGAAAACCCATGTTTCTGCTCTTGAAAAGTATATAGTTTTTTCAAATCAATATAAGGTGGTCTTCGAAAAACTCCTCTTCATATAAGTCCATAATACCCTTACAAAAAGCATGGAGAAAATCACGGGAAATTTTCTCACCCATTTGTAGATATTCGTCTAAAGCATCAGGAACGATGTTGTATGCTAATTGATGAATTGCGGAGGTACACTTCATCAATGGGGAAATGCCAACATGTCTCGTAAAGAGAAAAGACTTAACCCGGTGATCAAGCTAAGAAGGTTGAGAATCCCTTGTGTTTAGTATAAACATAAAGGTTTATTCTAAACCGCAAAATCTTTTCTCCCCTCCTTTCTCCTCTTGGTGGACGATTTCCATATAAACCTTAAAAGGGTTTCGAGTTTTGTTTCTTGCATCGCAAGTATACACTTTAAGGCGTATTAAATCAAGTATTCAATTGGTGTTAGGACTAGCATTCATTAGGTACTGGTTAACATCTAGTATGGATCAACCGTAGAGGCAATCTACATAGATTGCTTGGAGTTTCTTCTCACTTTATTAAATTCGGATAGCTTTACATACCGGTAGTAAAACGTATTTTCCTGATTCGTTTTTAACCATATTGAAACTGTAGGTTCTCAAGACATAGGGCTACAACTTCTCAAAAGGTAGTTTTTGCTTTTTAGGACTTCTTGACCAGGTTCTTGTGAGCTAGAGTTGTTCTTATTTGTGTTGATCATACCGAGCAAATAAGTGTTACCGAGGTTGGCAAAACTTATTTTTTACGTGATTAATTACATAAATCATATGATCCGTTTTAGTGGTTTTGATCGCTTCCACTATCTCTTTTATTTAATATATTTGAAAGTCTAATATGTTAAATTATTTATATGAAAACTGCTTTATAAAATCGTTAAACACCAGTAGTATCACGAGCCTTTTATGATTTAATTAGTGATTATCAAGCGTTTATGTAAAAAAGTTGTATATTTATTATGTTTTTTTTTTATAAAATCATGACTTATATTCTATGGATTTAGATTAAAAATAAAAGATTTGATAATCTTTAATACTCTCCCCGTCCCAAAATATGAGTCTATTTTGACTTTTCAAAAGTATTTTTTTTTTCGTATTATATAATACTTGATAAAAAATATACTAATGAAACTACATTTAAAACACAAATCTATTTATATATTTTACATCTAGCATTATATAACACAGAAAAAAACAATTAAGGTCAAAGTTGGAATAAAAAGACTTTGAAAAGTTAAAATAAACATATATTTTGTGACAAAGAGAGTAAAATATAAAAGTTTTACATGAACATATACACGCTATTTGCTTAAAAATTGTATCCTTAAGCGTTTTTAGCATGTATTCTTTAAAATTGCGCCCGTTTTTGCAAATTTTTACGTGGTCAAGACATGAATCTTGCAACATGGACATATTATATGAGTTATTATTATTGTTATTACAAATATCGCGTAAAAACTTTATTTATATTTTACGGTCTCTTAAAGTTTTGATAATGGCAAATATAAATTCACACGAAGTATAAGTTGTAAGTTTACATTCCGACATATATCACTTCAGGTATGAATAACGTGATTATACTTCACGTCGAATGATCAAAGAGCCCAACAAATAAATGTTTTCAAAACACACTTGAAATACATATTAAACACACTTTAATTAAAGAGTTATACATAACATAATTAAGTAAACTAACTAGACATTTTACTTTCCTATTTAATTAAATCAAAACAAATTAGAAAACTAACTCCTTCATGCCCAAGGCATTCTAGAAGGGCATGTTTTTTAATTAGTTTGGTTACTTTGGTACAATACAACCTATAGTTCATAAATAAAAGGTCGGATCCATATTTTATACGGGCGGATCTACAAGATACCGATCCACGGATCCGTTGGTAGCCGTTATTTGGGCAGAGTGTAGTAGTATAAATAGGACTTTAGTCCAACCTTTCCAACTAATGAAACACAACCATTCTAAGCTTACTACTACTATTTTCCTCATCTTATCACATCATAATAACGCTCTTTGATCATTCCACTTGACGTATAACACATTCAAAGTGATCCAACGATTCTACTTTGAATTCAAGTGAAGAACACAAGAAGCTTTCCAAGCCTTCAAGTGTTGTAGTTAGTAGTGTTTCATCATATACTTAATTGTATAACTTACTATATCATTTGTATGTCATTGGACCTCACCATCTACTACCAACTAGGGTAGTGATCATCATACAACAACCTAGAGAGTCCGGTTAGTATTTTAGTCCTTAAAATATATTGAATGATAAGGTTGGTCTTACCTTGTGAAAGACTCGATATCTAGCTTAGTATCGGTAAAGAAGTAAAGTGACGGTGTAAGGTTTTCTCCGCCACAAAGAAGGTTGTTGATATAGTGCTCGCAAACTCTCGAGTTGGGTACTCAGGGAGCGGGGTAGGGCGAAGAAGAGAGCTTCGTGTCGAACCACTATAAACATCCGTGTCTATTGGTTTGAGCTTTCCTTTATATAACCGCATTTACTTATTACTCATTGTTTATATTCATATATTGTTTTGTTGTGTTGATTCATATCAAGTTATCGAATCTAAAGTTTTGTAAACAACTAAAAACGGTAAAAACTATTCAACCCCCTTCTAGTTTTTCACAATTATCATAATATGTGTTTGATATGTTTTTTTTTATGCAAATCTATGATAATAAACCTAAAATTTTACCATAAAAGTGTTAAATATATGATGTTTTTCCTAAACTTGCGTACCTGTAGCAAAATGGGAATTTTTTCTTTGTTGTTTGGCCGTTTTCTTGAAATTTCACAAGCACATACACAACACATAGGGCTACACCTTTGTAGTTTAGTGCTTCAGTTTGGGAAGACTTCTTCTGTGAGTTTTCAGCCTTTGAATTCGATTGAAAACTTGTATCAAAAAGTTGAAACTTTTTGACTATTGTGTAAACCTTACTTGATTAACATGGGATCTTAACTCAAGTGGGAGTTAATTATGGTAATAATTTTGTATGCCCTAACTTGTCTTTTAATTAGGAGTTTATTGTGGTAATAATTTTGTATGCCTTAACTTGTCTTTTAATTATCTTATTTATAATGATAATATGCTTTGGTTATTATTGATTGTTTTGCATAATGCTTATGTGTTTTATTTGTTAACGTGAATACTAATATTTGATAATATTTTTAGACTAAAAATAAAACATGAAGTAAAGTTTAAAATTTTGATTTGAAACTTTAAAATCTAATCTTTGTTATAAACGAGTAATTTAGCTGTCGCGCGTTACGATGAAACCAATTTAAGTCTAAAATTTGTTGTTAATTATTTTTTGCTCCTTTGATTAACGAATAGAAAGAAATTCATAAAGGATGAAAAGGGAAGATCCTATTCATTAAACTGTAGAATGTCGATGCATACGTTTTCTAAACACAAAATAATATACTAAAAAGGAATTCTATGCGATAACTCGGGAGAGTATGCCAAGTACAAACTATCGTACAAATAGGTTTCATTATCGTCTTTCTAGCATGTATTCAGTTTCATCGTTTGCAAGTTTTCTGGTAAGTTTATATAATCTTTTAATGGCTGCAACTTCTTTCTAATGCTCCTTTGCAGCATCTGAACTCTTTTTTTTCTTGGCATTTCTTTCTTCTTCTGCTTCCCATGTTTTTTTGATTTAGAGCTTCCAATTCATAATACCATAAGTTATTAGGCAGGCATGTGGGATGTTTCACATGACTGTTTGCTTGAAACAACAATTAGATGTTAAAGATTAATAAATTGTAATTATTGCAACTTCTAAAAACCACTATTTTCATAAGCAATAACAATATGAGAAAATGTGTGAAACTAGTCTACAAATCATACTTAAAAAAAAAGGTATGAAAGTAATTAGAAAACGACTAGAAAACAAAATAGTTGAACTTAAGGAGAAAATAAAAACACTAGAAAAAAAACAAAGCCTTAGAATGTGAGTCATGTCTACCTTTACAATTAGAGAACACAAAACTAAAGGAGTCACAATCTAAGCTTGAAAAGAACGCGTCAAAATTTGTACAATTTGAAAAGAGTACGCACACACTAAAGAACATAATAGCCGAAGGTAGGATCCCAATGATAAAGTAGGATTAGGATTTAACCTAAATGAAGCGTCAACAAGTGTAACCAAATATGTAAATTTTGTAAAGGGCAGTCCTGATGTTTTGGCATCCCACGGATCTACAAACTCAGTGGACGGATCTGTATTATATGGATCCGCGGATCCATATTACACGGATTCGCTGAAGTGCAAAACTCCGATAAAGTTTTTTAATATGCGTCGTGAAGCCCTTAAACCAAAATTTGAGATTAGCTATGATATTTTGGATCTTATAGTGTGTGAGGAACAGAAAGTTCCAAAACCAAACACTTAATCTAGAACCGAATTTGTTGTAGTTTGTAAGAAATCATCAACTGATGAAGACAAACATACACAACCATTAAAACCTTCACTTAGGCGTGGTTTAGGTTATATTAAGAATGATTCTAGATCAACAACACCTCCACCTAGAAGAGTTGCTAATTCTCAACCTAGGTAAAAAAACACCTCAACCTAGGAGAAGAAAAAATGTTCCTACACAAAAACATTCACATCCAATGTATTAGAAGTTTAGAACACGTGTCACCAAAAACAATTCATGCATTTGGGAGTCTATTCACCATTTGCATTCATGCAACCAACTCCTTACATGGCTAGAATGTTTGATACTAACATGTACGGACCCTTGAAACAATGGGGACCAAACGTTTGAGTTTTTGTGTTGTCAACGTAGGTATGATTAAAGGTTGACTTGGAGCCAAACAAATGGGTAAAAGAGGTGGTTGCTCCAAATATGACAGGAAACAAAAGTCTCTTCTCAACCTACAAAGCATATGATGGAGGTAACGTTACATTTGCTAGAAACCTTAAAGGAAAAATCATTGGCAAATGTATGGTTTTTAACGACTCACTTACTATAAATGATGTGGTACATGTTGATAACTTAGCGTTTAATTTGCTTAGCATAGGACAAATATGTGATACAAAGTGCAAAGTTGTTTTTTCGGAGCATAAGAGTGAAATCATTAAGGATGGTAGAATCATAGGAAAGGGAACTAGGAAAAACGGGCTATATGTGATGAAATTAGGAAATAACCCTAAGAATCAAATTTGTCTAGCCTCAATAGATGATACTTCAACTTTATGGCACAGGAGTTTAGGACACGCAAACATGCGTTTGATTCAATCACTTGCGTCTACGAAATTAGTTAGAAACCTTCCCAAACTTAATTATGACCAACATTTTTGCGATGCTTTTAAAATCGGCAAACAAACTCGTGCTAGCCATAAGGCTAAAAATATGGTTTCTACTAATAGATGTCTAGAAATCTTGCACATGGACTTGTTTGGTCTATCGGCTATTCAAAGTTATGGAAGAAACTTCTATATTTTGGTAATAGTCGATGACTACTCACGATATACATGGACAAGATTTTTTAAAATTAAAAATGAAGCTTTTGAACAATTTGAAATCTTAAGTAAGAAAATTCAAAATCAACAAGGTTGGACAATAATTTCTATAAGAATGGATCACGGTCGGGAATTTGATAATGAGGTGCAATTTAGAGCTTATTGTGATGCTCATGGGATAAGTCACAATTTCTCGGCTCCAAGAACTCCTCAATCAAATGGTGTAGTTGAAAGGAAAAATCAAACTTTACAAAAAAATGAGTAGAACCTCATTGAATGAATAATCAATACCTCAAAAGTTTTGGTGTAATGCCGTGGATACTTCAACATACATTTTGAATAGGATTCTCATTAGACCATTCCTAGGTAAAACACCATATGAACTATATAGAGGTAAGAAGCCCACATTAGATTACTTCAAGGTGTTTGGAAGCAAGTGCTTCATTCTCAACACTAAAAACTACCATACCAGGTTCGACCCAAAGTCATACGAAGGTTTATTTCTAGGATATTCACAAAATATTAAGGCTTACATAGTCCTAAATAAGGATACTATGGAAGTTGAAGAATCATTGAATGTTATGTTTGATGAATCTCCTCCCCTACCTAAAACATCACCCTTGGTGGATGATGATTTAGATGAAGAATCTACAATTAAGAAGAAAACCAATTTAGACCTAGAAAACCAAGTAGAACAAGACAAAGACGATTAGAATGAACCTGATGTGTTAAGAAAGCTTAAAATTTATAAGACTAGTTTTATCCATTTATTTTGACTAATACATGGGTAAAGTATAATCCTCATTGTAATCTAACAAATAGGTAAGATCGGGTCGTCCCAAGGGATTGGTGAAAATTCAGTTAACAAGTATTCAAAGAAACAGTTCAAAGATTGTCACTATCAATAGACTAGTAAATTGGTTGATTAAGATTTGTAACAAGATTATATAAAAAGTATGTTTATTTAGGCTGAGGAACATGAGAGTAAACATACATAAGAACCACCTTGCAATCATAAATAAGGTATATAAGCAAGAGATGATTGGTGATCACTCAAACATATAACTATTCAATATATTAAAAAGTCCTTTCGACCTATAATTCTTAATATACTAAATGCAATAAGATAGGTTTATGATAGAAGTAAAATGTTGGGAATTAAATAATCAGAAGAATCAGCATAAAGTTTTAAGGAAATACATCAAGTATGTTTCTGCTGATAAAGCACAAAGCACGTTTCCACTGATGGATTCTGCTGAAGAACGTTTTCTACTGAAGGTGTTTCTGCTGATGGATTCTGCTGATACTACTATGACTCATATGATTCTGCTGATACTTCTATGACTCATACAAACAGCTGTGTAGATAAGTACGACTTATTCTACTGATTCATATACAAGATAATATCTTTGTTGTAGTCATCAAATTGAACACTCCAAGTGAGTTGTAATCCTAGATACATGTTGTATCTTAATGACCGACATGATAAGTCATCAACTAGCTAGAATGAAGCTTAGTCATAAGCTAGTATTTAGATGAGTCATATAGATTGTAAAAGATTTTTTCCTTGGACTATAAAAGGAAGATCTTAGGTGTGATATGTATATACCGAGAGATGCTAAGTACATGATATAGACATATACATAGAGAAAAACATTAGAACAAAACACAAGATTCAAGGTCTTTGTAACCCTAGTGATAGTGAAGATCACTCGTATTATTCTGAATAATATTGAATCGTTTGGTGAAATACTTTCATTGTTCTTTATTAAATAAACACAAGCATCACAGTTCCATTTCCAATATTACTTCTAAGTGTGGTTAAGTAGATTCCGCATATTTAATCATATTCACTCAAAATATCATATTTACACGTTAAAGGTCCAACACCTATAGTGTGTAATCAATTCAACCGATCCTCTCAGTTGGTATCAGAGCGCTTTAAGGTTGATACTTTTGATTTAGAAGAAGAAGAAATGGACATAGAATCTGTTCAAACAAATGTTGCTGCAAAGTTGCCAGTTCTCAAACAGAATGAGTTTGAATTGTGGAGGTTAAGGATAGAACAGTTTTTCCAGGTGCAGGATTACACTCTCTGGGAAATCATTGAAGATGGAAACTCTTTCAAACCCACAACCACTTTATCAACAGTTGAAGGTAGGGAAATTTCAGTTGTTCAAACTATCCCTACAACTGCTGATGAAAGAATAAAGAAGAAGAATGACCTCAAGGCCAGAAGCATGCTGATGATGACCATTCCAAATGATCAACTTATAAACTTCAGCAAATTCAAAGATGCCAAGTCATTATTTGAGGCAATTGTTGCAAGGTATGGAGGGAATGAAGCCACCAAGAAGACCCAGAAAACCCTTCTCAAGCAGCAGTTTGAAAATTTCTCATCAACCATGAATGAATCTCTTGACCACATGTTTACAAGGCAACAGAAAAATGTGAGTCAACTTGCTGTTCTTGGGGTTGATATACCTCAAGAAGATTTAAACTCAAAATTTCTGAGAAGCTTACCAGAAGAGTGGGCTATGCATGTTGTTATTTGGAAGAATAAACCAGACATAGACTCTATGGATCTTATGGATTTGTATAGCAACTTTAAAATTGTCGAACAAGAAGTAAGGAAAACTGGTGTCTCTAGTTCATATACTGGGAACATGGCTTTTATGTCATCTCCTAGTAATTCAAACCCAGTTAAAGATGAAAAGGTTGATAGTGGAGCTGGTGCTGCTAGTTCATCAAGTAGTACCTTTGGTATATTGAATGAAAAGGCTTGTTGTGCCTTTTTCACAAGCCAGAATAATGGGTCCATGCTTACTCATGAAGATCTCTTAGAAATCAATGATGATGATTTAGAAGAGATGGACCTAAAATGGCAAATTTCTCTTCTTAGCATGAGGGCTAAGAAATTCTATCAGAGGACAGGGAAGAAACTCACCATCAGCAGCAATGAAACTGCTGGTTTTGACAAGTCAAAGATAGAATGCTATAACTGTCATATGTTGGGGCACTTCTCAAGAGAATGCAGAAGGCCAAGACAGCAAGATAGCAAGAATAGAGGTTTTGGAAGCAAGTTCAAGACAGGGGAATCAACCAATCCAAAGGCTATGGTAGCTATTGATGGATTAGGATTTGATTGGAGCTTTACAGCTGATGAAGAAGAAGAAACTTCTCCTTAGACAGCTCTTATGGCTTTCACCATAGAGGTACAACTTGATAAAGTTTGTTCAAATAATTGTTCTGCTCTTAAAAGTTTAGAAACCTTAACCAAACGTTATGAGAATCAAAGAAAAGAATTAATTGATACAGCTCATAGCTTAACAAATCATAAAAGAGGTATAGCTACTCTAGAGGAACAAGTCATACATTTTAGAACAAATGAATCTACCTTTACTGATGTCAAAATTCTTCTTGAAAAAGAAATAATGTTTAAAAACAATGACATTTGTAATTTGAAAGCTGAAGTAGATAGGCTTAGTAAAGCTAAAGAGAATATTCAAATGAGTGTAGAAACACTAGATTATGCATCTAAGGGTGTGACTAACTTAATTGAATGTCAAGTTATTAATAAAGCTAAGTCTGGTGTTGGATACAAATCTGTTCCTCCACCATATAGAGGTATTCCTTCACCCCCAGGAATTGACCAAGAACACACAGGATTACCTGAATTTCAACTACCTGAATTCAAATATGGAGTTCAACCAAAGACTAATGTAGTTGATAATGAACCTTTGAAAGAAAGTGAAAGTTTAAGTAAAACTTCACTTCCTAAGGACAAGGTGTGTTCTTGTAGAAAGTCAGATGGTCCAATCATTGTGTACTTAACATCTGATGATAAAAAGTTAAAACAAGTTATGTCTAAACCTGAAGTGGTTAAGAAAGCAGGAACAAGTGTTCCTAAGATAGTCAAACACAATACTGATAGGCCTAAGAACAATGAAAAACATGTTAGGCAACCAGTTAGATATTGTGAACAATATAGAATCATAAACAAGCACACAGGTAACCAAAGGAATTGGTATAGCCTCAAGTCTCTCCAACAAAGAGATAACAAAGCTTGTTACACATGTGGTAGTTTTGACCATCTTGCAGCTTTCTGCAACCAATGGGTACATGGATATAAAAGTAATAGAGTGAACTACAAAAGGCAAACACATAAATATCATTTTCACTCTAATTCTAAAAGATCAAAACCCAAAACAGTCACAAAAGCAGTTCCTGCTGATAGAGCAAAAACTGTTCCTGTTGAAAGGAAAATGGTTTATGTTGACAAACCATATATGACTGTTTACCCAAAATCAACAATTAAGGGTGCAAAAACAACTTTCAAACATGCATCTAATATTGTTCAAAGGCCCATTCAAACAAAAGCAGTGGTCCAAAAACAAACTTGGAAACCAAAAGATACAACTGCAAAGCCATCAGTTTCTGCTGATAGCCAAACAGTTCATATCACTGCTAAGGGAAACAAGGCAAATGCTGTTAAGGCCTCAGCATGTTGGATTCTTAAATCCAATATTGCATCAACAATTCTCAAAAGATTACATCCCATTGATGCAAGAGGCGGATCCAAGTCAAAAATGGTTTGGATCCCAAAACAAAACTAATTCCTTTATTTATGTGCAGGGACATTCATCAGCAGATACTGAAGATCAAGGATTCTCAGATAGTGGATGTTCAAGGCACATGACAGGCAACAAGTCTTATCTTTCAAATTTTCAATCAGTAGATGGAGGCTATGTTACCTTTGGAGGAGGAATTGGAGGAAAAATTACTGGTAAAGGTACTATTAAAACCGGTAAATTAGATTTTGAAGATGTGTACTATGTGCAAGAGCTTAAGTATAATCTTTTTAGTGTCTCACAAATGTGTGACAAAAAGAACAAAGTTCTCTTTACTGACACTGAATGTCTTGTATTTTCTTCTGATTTTAAGATGCCTGATGAAAGTCAAGCACTTCTTAGAATTCCAAGAAAAGGCAACATGTACAGTGTTGATATGAAGAATTTTGTTCCAAAAGATTCTCTTACTTGTCTTATTGCTAAGGCCACATTGGATGAATCTATGAAATGGCATAGGAGGCTTGGTCATATTAACTTCAAAACCATAAATAAGATTGTCAAAGATGGTTTGGTAAGAGGTTTACCTCAAAAACGATTTGAAAATGATCAAACATGCATTGCTTGTCTTAAAGGCAAACAACACAAAGCCACTTGTAAGCCCAAAATTTTTAACTCTATCAATCAATCATTGTTTATGCTGCATATGGACTTATTTGGTCCTACAAATGTTAGAAGTTTGTTGCATAAGAGATATTGTCTAGTTATTACTGATGACTTTAGTAGATTTACATGGGTATTCTTTTTAGGAACTAAGGATGAGACTTCTAGCATCCTTAAGACCGTCATTACAGAGATAGAAAACCTAGTAAGCAAAAGAGTAAAAGTCATTAGATGTGATAATGGGACAAAATTTAAGAATAGAGTTATGGATGATTTCTGCAAAGAAAAAGGTATTAAAAGAGAATTTAGTGTTGCAAGAACTCCACAACAGAATGGAGTTGCTGAAAGGAAAAATAGAACACTAATAGAAGCTGCTAGAACTATGTTAGCTGACCCTAAGTTGCCTATAACTTTTTGGGCAGAAGCAGTCAACACTGCTTGCTATGTTCAAAATAGAGTTATAGTTGGAAAGCCTCACAATAAGACATCATATGAACTTTTTAGAGGTAGAACTCCTGAAATAGGATTTCTTAGACCTTTTGGATGTCATGTGACAATTCTAAATACCTTAGACCATCTTGGAAAGTTTGATGGAAAAGCAGATGAAGGATTCTTAGTTGGATATTCTATCAATAGCAAAGCATTCAGAGTATACAACATGAGAACTAGAAGAGTAGAGGAAAATCTACATGTGAAGTTTTTGGAAAATAAAACCAATGTAGAAGGTCAAGGTCCCAAATGGCTATTTGACCTTGAATCTCTATCCAAATCAATGAATTATGTGCCTTTTGTTGCAGAAACTAATGAATTTTCAGGTTCACAAACTGCTGATGTAACAAATGGAGAAGGATTAGAGAATGAGGCAAATCAAGATTATGTGATAATGCCAATATGGACAAATTCAAGTATGGATTCAACTTCAATAAATGGTGAATCTTCTTCTGGTAAATCTAAAGAAGATGTTGAAGATGAATACAAGGAAGAAGGAGCTAAGGAACAAGAGTTTCAAGTCAGAAGTAACACTGCTGTTTCTGCTGATAAGCAAATCGTTCCCGCTGATGAGCAAAATGTTTCTGCTGATGGACCATCAGAAGAAACATAAGCAAATATCTCAGAAAATGAGGTGGATTTCAACAACCTTCCACCTGATTATCAAGTTCTTTCTACTCCACACTCAAGGATTCACAAAGTCCACTCCCTGGACAATGTAATTGGAGATGTACAATCAGGAGTGAAGACAAGACAACAATTGATGTCTTCAGATCAACAAGGGCTTCTTGATGCCCTTTATGCTTCAAAGCAGCATGAGTTTTCAAACTCTTGTTTATTTGTATGTTTTCTCTCACAAGATGAACCAAAGAATATTCATATAGCCCTAGAGAATTCAAGCTGGTTGGAGGCTATGCAAGAGGAGCTTCTTTAGTTTAAGATTCAAAAGGTTTGGGTGCTAGTTGATTTACCAAGTGGTGTACGGGTAATTGGCACTAGATGGGTTTTTAGGAATAAAAGGGATGAAAGGGGCATAGTGATAAGAATTAAAGCTAGATTAGTAGCTCAAGGGTACACACAAGAAGAAGGGATAGACTATGAAGAAGTTTTTTGCTCCAGTAGCAAGGATTGAAGCCATTAGACTCTTTTTGGCTTATGCTTCATTTATGGGATTCACAGTTTATCAAATGGATGTCAAGGTGCTTTCTTATATGGTACTATTGAAGAGGAGGTGTATGTCTCACAACCTCCTGGTTTTGTTGATCCTGACCATCCAGACAAAGTGTACAAGGTTGTTAAAGCTCTATATGGCCTACATCAGGCACCAAGAGCTTGGTATGAAACACTGGCTTCCTACTTAATTTCAAATGGATTTCAAAGAGGCAAGATAGATCAGACACTTTTCACCAAGAAGCATAAGAAGGATCTTTTGCTAGTTCAAGTGTATGTGGATGATATCATCTTTGGATCTACCAGGAAGGAGATGTGTTTGGAGTTTGAGAAGCTTATGCACAATAAGTTTCAGATGAGTTCCATGGGGGAACTTACATTCTTTTTGGGTCTGCAGGTTAAACAATCAAGAGAAGGAATCTTTATCAGTCAAGAAAAATATGTTGCAGAGATTCTTAGAAAGTTTCAATTTGCTGATTCCAAAACAGCAAGCACACCAATTGATCCTGAGAAGCCACTTCTTAAAGATGTAGAAGGAACTAATGTGGATGTACACACATACAGATCTATGATAGGTTCTTTGATGTATCTTACATCATCAAGACCTGATATCATGTTCTCTGTTTGTGCTTGTGCAAGATATCAAGTAACTCCTAAGGTTTCTCATTTAACAGCAGTCAAGAGAATTTTTAGATATCTCAAGGGTCAACCTAGGTTGGGTCTGTGGTATTCTAAGGAGTCATCTTTTGACTTGGTAGCATTCTCAGATAGTGATTATGCTGGTGCTAGCTTGGACAGAAAGTCAACAACCGGAGGATGTCAATTCCTTGGATGCAGACTTATCTCATGGCAGTGTAAGAAGCAGACAATGGTGGCTACTTCAACAACTGAAGCTGAATATGTAGCTGCTGCAAATTGTTGTGGTCAAGTTCTATGGCTTCAAAACCAACTTCTTGATTATGGGTACAATTTCTTACATACCATTATTCATATTGATAATAGTAGTACAATCTGCATTATTAAAAATCCAGTGCAACATTCTAAAACAAAACACATTGAAATAAGACATCATTTTATTAGAGATTGCAATGAAAAGAGGTTAATTCAAGTAATGAAAATTGCTTCAGAACAAAACTTTGCAGATCTTCTTACAAAAGCTTTTGATGTTGGTAGATTTCAGTACTTGGTAGCAGGTATTGGAATGCTTAATCTTTAAATTTTTCAATATAATGTGTTCTTGTATATAGATTTTGTTAATGCATCTAACTTTGTTATTTAAAACTACTATTACCAATTTTAAAGTTATTCATACAGTTAGTCCTATGCTTAATTCTAATTCAAGACAAATACTTTGTATTTTGTTCTTTTGGTTTTAGACTAACAGTTTCAGGTATGAATGTTTGAGCTCAAAGGCTATTTCAAGTGAAATCTGCTGATCATTGCTGCTGAAAGCTGATCATTGCTGTTGATATAATAGGTTCATGATAGAAAAAGTTTGGGACTTCAAAACTCCTTAAAACTTCTTTCTTGGAACCTGATTATGATATTTCACATTGAATTGATAAATTAGTTGATCAGAAATTAACTGATACAACTCACTTTCTATCATTTTATACTCTCAAGTATAATGTGACTACGGATATCTGATAGAAAGAACAGCGAGCAACAGTGAATCTAACACTTGTGTTAGAGGTAACAAATGCCACGAGCTGGAAACCCTGTAAAGAAAGCTTTTTGAATAGGTTTATCTGTACACAGGCAGTTATTTATAACTGAAAACATTGGTTCTCACACAACCAGAGGTTGCTTTAAACCGAAATTTTGATTAAGTGTTAGTTACCACACTTAATCCCTTCAAAATGGTTAGAAGCAGTATGATTTTTAATCATAAAATCATGTTCATACTGCCAAGTCAAATATTTCTTAAAAAGGATTTTCAAGATGACTTTAAAAACCATCAACAGATGGACCATGAGTCAAAAACGTCCATTGAATCACGTCTCATAGGAGTTAACACACCTAGAAGTGATGAGGGCAGAATCTTAAACTCTTAAGGAATTGATGGCTTCATGTACAAATTGTCTGAAAACATGGAAAATGCTAGATCAGATGATATGATATGATTGTGAGAGATCTTCCAAACAGGGGAGGAAATTGCTCAAGAGAGAAATAAATCTCAGGGGAGGTTACAAAAGCCCTTTAAAGGAAGATTATCCAAAGAAAAAGAAGGAAAAGATAAGAGCATACAAGATGATGACATTGTTTCTACTGATAAAGAACAAGAACTAAGATGAAAGGTTTCAAGTTCAGTTCACTTCACGTTTGTTCATCACTTCCAAAGACATGCTGAAAGATGATTTCTACTTCTTGGAACAAGCATCCAAGATACACAGCATCATTGTCTCTTATAATTCTTCAAGATGAAAATTGCACCATCTTTTAGTCCAAGATTGGAGCAAAGAAACAGAAGCAGATGAGTTACAGAGAAAGACATTCAATCACTCAAAAGAGAAGAAAGTTCAGATCACAGTCTGACAATGAAGTGTTTGAAAGATCTTCACAAAGTCCTCATTTAATTCAGAAAAACATGTTTGAATATAATTCACATGTTTAGGGGAGGATTGTTGGGAATTAAATAATCAGAAGAATCAGCATAAAGGTTTAAGGAAATACATCAAGTATGTTTCTGCTGATAAAGCACAAAGCACGTTTCCACTGATGGATTCTGCTGAAGAACGTTTTCTACTGAAGGTGTTTCTGCTGATGGATTCTGCTGATACTACTATGACTCATATGATTCTGCTGATACTTCTATGACTCATACAAACAGCTATGTAGATAAGTACGACTTATTCTACTGATTCATATACAAGATAATATCTTTGTTGTAGTCATCAAATTGAACACTCCAAGTGAGTTGTAATCCTAGATACATGTTGTATCTTAATGACCGACATGATAAGTCATCAACTAGCTAGAATGAAGCTTAGTCATAAGCTAGTATTTAGATGAGTCATATAGATTGTAAAAGATCTTTTCCTTGGACTATAAAAGGAAGATCTTAGGTGTGATATGTATATACCGAGAGATGCTAAGTACATGATATAGACATATACATAGAGAAAAAAATTAGAACTAAACACAAGATTCAAGGTCTTTGTAACCCTAGTGATAGTGAAGATCACTCGTATTATTCTGAATAATATTGAATCGTTTGGTGAAATACTTTCATTGTTCTTTGTTAAATAAACACAAGCATCACAGTTCCATTTCCAATATTACTTCTAAGTGTGGTTAAGTAGATTCCGCATATTTAATCATATTTACTCAAAATATCATATTTACACGTTAAAGGTCCAACACCTATAGTGTGTAATCAATTCAACCGATCCTCTCATAAAAATAGGTCACTTTTCCAATCAAGTTCGTTAGACATCAGATTAGGCATTAAACAAGATTATCTTTAGGTCGATAGTGGTTTCGTTGGCCAATTTCTACAAGGCTAACACCAAGTTTTCATAGACAAACAACTTAAAATAATATCAAAGTAATAGAGCCTTTCGACCTATTTCTATCACAAAGATACATCAAACAAATAGCAATGGTCCAAATATAAAATAATCAAGAGAACTATTCCTAGTATCAAAGCAAGCAATCATATGCATGTATTACAATCACATTACTACAACACCAAAATAAACACAAGTCGACTACTCCATAATTGCAATAACAAAACTCATAACAATCAATAGAAATTCCATAAACTTCATAATAGAAATTGTTAAACAAGAATTATATCAATGATTACAAGAGATTGATCAATTATTTTTCACAGGGGAAAACTCCACACGTATTCTAGCCTTCCTTAGACTCTGTCACAGCACTTGGAACTCGAATACTTGTTACTTGGTAGCCTCGATATGGTAAACTTGGTGTGAGTTCACTAATATCCTATTATTTAGAGTAACTTTACTATAATAAGATGATGCCCCCATTTTCTGGCCTGTAGTGTCTCTTTTATAGCTCCAGAACACGAAACTAACCTCCTTTAGTCATTTAATAGAGGCAAATGATCGGCCCCTCAATGAATGCAATCAATGACTTTAGTCTTGTAACTGACAGGGCAAGTGCGCAGCACTTCCTAGAAAGTACGCCGTACTTTGCTCTGAATCAAATTCTTTTACCCGCCAAGCAAGTACGCCGCACAAGGTCCTAAAACTGGCGTACTTGGGTCTTCAATTAAGTATTTTCAATCCAAGTCCTTCCTTCTAATGAATAATGTCGTTTTTAATGGTTTTTAAGCCATTTTATCAATTTCTTCTCTTAATCATCCCTTCAACCAGATTAGTACCAATTCTATACAAATAGCATAATATTCGATATAATTTAGTAGATAAATAGTGTATAAACCAGGGAATAAATATGTATAATTAGAGCGTTATCAGAACCCTTGGAAGAACAAACCTTAGTGAACATTAGAGAGTCTAAGAATCATCCACTAGATCATGTAATAGGTAGGCTAAACGAACAAACCCTTAGGTCTCAAGTCCAAAACAAAAGTAACTTCTTTTGTTTCATTTCAACCATTGAACCTAATAATGTTGATGAAGCCTTAAAGGATGAAATTTGGATAGTAGCAATGCAAGAGGAACTTAACCAATTCATTTCTAACGAAATTAGGGAGTTAGTACCTTCACCTAAGAATATGACTCTCATAGGAACTAAGTGGGTGTTTAGAAATAAGCTTGACGAAAATGGTATAGTATCTAGAAATAAGGCAAGATTAGTAGCGCAAGGGTATTGTCAACAAGAGGGAATAGATTATGATGAAACTTATGCTTCAGTAGCTAGATTAGAATTTATTCGTATATTACTTGCTTATGCTGATTTTAAATAATACGAAATGGACGTGAAGAGTGCGTTCTTGAATGGCTTTATCAATGAGGAGGTATACTTAGCACAACCTCCGGGATTCATTGATTTTGAAAAACCAAATCATGTTTACAAACTTAAGAAAGCCTTATATGGTCTTAAGCAAGCTCCTAAAGCTTGGTATGATAGACTCAAGGCGTTCTTCATTGAACATGAGTATACCATGGGGATGGTAGACAACACAATCTTCACCAAGAAAAGAAACTCACACCTCATCATTGCACAAATATATGTCGACGACATTATATTTGGTTCAGCTTGTCAAGAACTATGATGATTTCTCTAAGATCATTTGTGACGAGTTTGAAATGAGTATGATGGGTGAGTTGAATTTTTTCTTAGGATTACAAATAAAACAAATGGAAGATGGTATCTTCTTTAGTCAATCTAAATATATTAAAGAGATGCTTAAGAAATTTGGCCTAGAAGATTGTAAACCAATCATAACTCCCATGTCCACTGAAATCAGGTTAACCAAAGACAAGGATGAAGAATCCATGGATAGCACTAAACATAGGGGTATGATCGGTAGTTTACTTTACCTAACGGCTAGTAGACCCGACATTATATTTAGTGTTTGTCTTTGTGCTTGATTTCAAGAGGATCCCAAAATATCCCACCTAGAAGCCATCAAACATATCTTTAGATATATTGAGGGAACAATACACTTAGGATTATGGTATCCAAAAGATACGGGTGTTGAAACGGTCGTCTACATCAATTTTAACCACGTGGGAGACTACGTAGATAGAAAAAGCACTAGTGATGTTTGTACTTTCCTTGGATGTTGTTTGCCATCATGGTTCTCTAAGAAACAAACCGCCCTTGCTATCTCTACAACCGAATCCAAGTATGTATCCGCGGTCAAAGCGTGCCAGCAAGCACTATGGATGAAACAAGCTCTTATCAACTACGACATACGACTTAACGACATCACCATAATGTGTGACAACAAAGGCTCTATAGATTTAAGCAAAAACCCCGTACAATACTCTAGGACTAAACACATAGAAATCCGTCATCATTTCCTTCGCGACAACGTTCAAAAGGGAAATATTTCTATCGAGAAAGTTTGCTCGGAACATAACATCGCTGACATTCTAAAGAAACCACACAAGCGTGAACCTTTCAACTTCCTCCACTTAGGTCTAGGAATGATGGAACATATTCCATAAATTCAAATCTCATTAGGATTGACGTGTTGTGATTTTTCATCTGAAAAGTCATATACAACTCATCGTTGAAGTTCAACGAGGAAACATCATAACCTAAAAATTCATCACAAGACTCCTTATAGCATAAGTAAGAGTCTCATGATAAGTCTTAGTCAAAATCTAGGATCCAAATCCACAAAATGAGTTATGTCTCATTTTGTCACTTCCACAGAGCTTCGTTTCTACAATATACAGATCCGCCCATAAAAAATGTGGACCCACAGGTCTGATCTCTGCATAAAACCCTCATTCCTTAAACTTTGTCTCATAATATCAACATTACCATAACCATAACCACGACCCACTCAAATAAATCGACTTCTTTTCAAAATTAAAGGCTTTTGAACATCAAATCAAGTGTCTTTCATCAATCTGAACAACTACTGCAAGTAATTACTACATCATTATCCTTAACATGAGTCTAGGATTCTAATTTTATGTATTAAAACGTAATTGAGGGATTTGCTCTATAATTCGTTATAACTATTAAATCACTTATTAATTAGACTAGATTAGTGTAGTTTATAACAATTATGCTTCCCAAATAATCAATTTTGCATAAACCCAATCTACATTGTAAGAAATTGATTTTTAGAAAACCCTCAATTTTTTTTTTGGGTAAAGGGGAATTTCCCCGGTAAATTATTAACCCTCAAATTGCTTTTCATAAAATCTTCTCACAATTAGGAAAATCATGAAATCACTTTCATTGCATTGTTAATACAAACTAAAAACGTTTTCATTCATGTACGATGATCTTACAAATATCGTAGAATGCACATAATCAATATGTATGTTCCCCACATTCAAGTGAGCAATATCAAAACTAGAAGATGAACTTTGGATTATCTCAAAACCTATGTAACTAAAGTTTACTTTATAAAATCGAGTCGAGATAATTGAGTCTTCACATACGGCACACACTAGACTTGAATTGTGCGTTAAGATATCTATGCACTTATTTCGAATTATATTTTAGGTTTCAAAATGCCAAGGGACTTCCAAAATGAATACAACCTCTCCAAAAGCTACTCACATAGGATTCACCTTACCAAAAACATGCCCCAAAATCTAAAAACTGAATATGAGCAACTAAACAAACGTCTTATTCAAGAAGGACGATTTGTAGACCCATCATACATATTAGACACTAATACATTCCAAGTATTTTCAATAATCGATCTAAACACTGTCATCACCTTAGATGAACCTACATGTCCTAGATTCGTAGTTTGGTTCTATCATTGCTTTGAAATCTTAAGAGATGATGATGATGGTGAAATTCAATACTCCTTATGGTTGAAAATCTCTCAGACACTCTCACTTTAGGTGAATTCTCAAGAATCCTTCAAATTCCACGTAGAAGGATTTGTGTGTTTTCAGACAAATGGCCCCTAGATGAGATTGATGATCCTCAAGAGGAAGGCGCCATGTACGAAGCACACATCCCCGAATTAGATGACCTCATTAACACCATTACAACTAGAAAAGCCAATGCATCAAGGATGTCAAGTTCAAACATCTATCGAGTCTTCACAAATGAGTTACGTCCAAAAATGAGAAAGTGGGAAATAATTCTTAGGGAAAACGTCATCTGTGTCTTAGGAAACCGTGTTCATGTACCTGGATGTCTAAGCCTTATGCTTTTCTATCTTGTCAGAGGTATTCGTTTCAATCTTGCATACTTCATGATACGAAAAATGCAAGAAGTCAAATCTCAACAAGTCGCTCCGTTACCCTATGGAATGTTTCTCACTAGGTTATTTAGATATGTCATGTCCTCAAACCCAAATCCATCACATCTTTGTCCATACACCCGTAATCCATCCCTAGATGTCTTCACCCTTCATAACCGTCTCATGTCTTTAGTTGACATTACTAATATCAAGAACAAAGAAAAGGAAGAGGTAGTTGAAGAGGTTTAAGAAGAAGAAGAGGAAGAAGGAGAGGAAAACCCTGATGTAATGTCAGAAGATGAAGAGGGAGATCCCTTAGCTTTCTTTAGGACATTACCATGAGGTGGCCAGTTGACCTTGGCGCAGAAAGAGGGACGTAGCATGTTCAATTGTCTCACCCGAGCATTTTCAAAAATTGACAAACAAATTGATTGATGATGGTTGGATGACACAATGGTGTTGTTATCCAGTGTGTTCTCGTCTTAGACTACGTGCTTATGTGTAATTCTATATGGTAAGTGGTATTATCTCAAAGTGGGATACTAAAACTTGGTATTTTGTAGGACTATGGATCGTTGATCCTTTATGATGCTAGGACAACTTAACTTTATCATATTAGGATTTTATATTATTATGTGTGATCATTTCTAATTGCCTATTGCTTGATATTATTTTCTTTTGAGATCACCAATAGCATTAGATTGCACTTAGAAAAATTAGGTTAGAAGTCTTGGACTATCCCAAACTGCACAACAGTTCTGTCCAAAATTTTGAGTTTGGCGGATCTGCGGATCTACAAAATGTAGATCCGTCCATATAAAATACGCATCCGCCATGGGTCTAAAGTAAGCCCCTTTTGTATCACACGGACGGATCTGCGGATCCACAATTTGCAGATCCGGCCATATAAAAAGAAGACCCGTCATTTTTTCAGATTTCAAATTTTTTATTTAACTGTTAGCACTTTCCTACAATTTTCCGTAAACCCTTCATAGATAACTATAGGATAAAACACTAAACCCATATAATCCAAAACCCTTGAGATAATCCACTCCATCTCAAATCCTTAAATCTAACACATCCACTCCAAGTTTTTTACATTTTTGTAAGATCTAGTTCTTCTTCTTCATTTCACATCACCACCGTGACTTGCTCATCCAAGTCTTCATCCACCTCCATAAAGAAAAGACAAACCGCTAGGATAAGAGTAGGAAAACCAAAGATTTTCAACCTTGAAAGCTCCTCAAGTGATAACTTCTCAAAACCATCTCAAACTCATTCACAAAAATCACAAAGTCCACCCAAAGCTCCATCCAACAGCACCTCACCAAGAACATCCTCAAACTCACACATGTACTCACCCAAGGAGACTCCATCCTTGAACTCTCTCACACCACTCAACCTTGGAGCACTCAAGACACCTTCCACAAACAATTTTCCAACCTTTGAGTCTACCAAAGACCTCACTCAACCTTCAAACCCATAGCTTGTTTGACAAAGAAAATATCCCTCCAAGACCTTCACATCCTCCACCACAACCATCATCATCACTTTCATATGTAGAAATCTTCTACCCTCATTCAACAACACACAAGACTTCCCACCGGGATTTTTCGAGTGGTTGAATCCATCACCTTATGAACCTTCCTACCCTCCATCACCAAGAGGTCCATTTGACCTCCAAAACTACACCTACCAAAGACAACTACATGATTACCATTGCATGTGTTGTCACCTTGATGAGTGTGTAAATACTCATCATTTCTGTTACATTTAAACTGCAAAAACATCTGAAAACACACAGGAATGCCTTAAAATACATAAAATATCCCTGGATTGTGTTTTTATGCAAAAGGATTGAAAACTGATGAAAAACAACATATTTCACATAATTTACAGTTTCAGTCCCTGAACTTTGAAAAATTGGCAAATCTAGTCCCTGGTAAATCAAAACATGAAAAATATCATCAAAGGTCCTTAGGGATTCATAAGTTGTCAAGTATAGTCCTTTAAAGTTAAAAATTGCAAAATGACAACTTTAGTCCCTCAAGTTTGAAAAATGTCAAATATAGTCCTTAAGGTTTTGAAAATGGAAAAATATTAAAAGTAAACCTTGCACTATTCTTAAATGGCATAATTGGTCCTTATGATATCTATGGAGAAATTACAGGTTCAACCCTTCACAAATTCCGAAATTACATGTTTGGTCCCTGGACTTTGAGGATTTGACAGAAAAGGTCCCTGGGTATTTTAAATGGAAAAATTTCATCTTTGGTCCTTGGGTTATTCATAAATAGCATAATTGGTCCTTATAACTACTTTGGAAATATTGCAAGATCAGTCCTTCATGTTTGAAAAAATTACACCATTGGTCCTTGTGATACTAATAACCAACCGGACCCTTTATTATTATTAAACCAAAACCGAACCTAATCCAATCCAAAAACAATACCCAAGCCCACCCATTCCTTACCCTGGCCCAAAACACAAACCGGCCCACTCCCTTTAATAATAAAAACGGGGGTTTGACCCCGTTTGACCCTCCTTCTCCAAAACCACCACCACTGTACATCCCCCTCACCCCCAGCCTTCAATCCCAATACCACCATGGTTTTCACCACCTCACCACCACCTGTCCACTTCCACCTCACCCTCCAAACATCATCATACCAACCCTGTTGAGCATTTAATGCTTCCCCACCATCCACACTCAACCTCCATGGCTTACAGCCTGTTTTGTGACCAAATTGACCCATAGCCCACTCCTTCTATCCAAATTGTCCCCCTGCCACCTCCACAACATTCCACAAATCTTTAATTGTTCTGAAACAACCCCAAGCTATCTATATGACTTTTGGCGCCAAAAGTCGTTTAAACGGCTAGGATGAAATTGACTCAATCAAAGGCCAAGATTGCAAGTGGGATATGCTCAGAAACATGTGGGGAGTCTAAAAATTATATAAACAAAGAAAGGGAAGCAGAAGAGAAAGATATCTAGTGTAATTTTATTTCTTGTATGTCGACTTTTTAATTTTCATGTTTCCAGTATTAAATTAAGCTTCAAGGTACTTTGTTAAGTGTTCTTATCTTATAATAAAGCTTTTTCAAGTCTTCAATTACACTGTTAACCTCAATATCAGTTTATGCAAATTTTATGTTTCAAAATCTCATGTGTCTTGATTGTTGTTATTAGTGTTGTTTATGGACAAATAAGCTCACATAAGCTCCTTGAATAGCTTCTGTAAGCTATTAGAAGAAGTAAAACTAAGTATTACTTAGAACATAAAAAATCACTTAAAAAATCAATTAAATAGAGTAAAAATAAAAAATTAAGTGATCAATGGCAAAGAAACTGGAGCAGGGTGGCTTATGGATTGCCCTGGGTTAGAGGCTTAGTGGTAAGCCTATAGGAGTGCTTATTGGTCCTTGGTTCACTCTATCTCAACTTTGATCCATTTATTTCACGCCTCGTTGGGATTTAACGATCCGGGGAAACACTACACTCCACGGAGTATTGGTTTAGACTGTTTGACTTGTTGACCATTACTTGGTTGATATTTTCTGACTGTTTGAAACCAATCAAAATTTGGCACCGCTGCCGGGGAGGTGTGCTGCGTATTACGACTTTTGAAGCATCTGTGAGTTTGAATAATTCACTCATTTGTTATATATCATCTGTTTGTCCATATTTCTTTTCTATTTTTAATTTCCCGTCACTCTAAGGTTTCTTAGAGTCATCTCTAGTGCATGCGCACTCGTACTTCTAGGTCAACAGGCCCTTTCCATGAGCTTGTTAGAAATTCTCGAAGACGCCGTAGACGTTCTGCCCCAACAGCCGTATCTGAAATACGTGCTGTTTCCCCAAACAAAGTTATCATGGCGGAAGACCGTCCGATGAATGAGCTTCTCCAAGCACCCATTGAGGGTTACGGAGACGCTATTGTTGTCCCAGCCATTGTGGCTGAATACTTTGAGCTCAAAACCGGGTTACTAAATCTAGTAACCTCAAGCCAATTTTATGGTTTTGAGAGGGATGATCCTCATGCTCATATTCGATGGTTTAACAAGATTACATCTACCATCAAATACAAAAACGTCCCTTCCGAAGCAGTCAAACTTCTTCTTTTCCCATTTTCTCTTGAGGGAGCAGCCCGGATTTGGCTGGAAAAACAACCTCCTCGTTCAATAACATCATGGGAGGTTTTAGTTACCAAATTTGTAAACGAATTTTTCCCCCCGTCCAGAACGACAAGTCTTAAAAATAAAATCATCAAATTTACTCAAAGGTTTGATGAATCGTTTGGTGACGCATGGGATCGTTTCAAAGAATTGCTTCGTCGATGTCCTCATCATGGTTTCACTGAATTAATGCAAATTGACACTTTTTATAATGGTGTGAGTCAATCTGACCAAGATTCTCTCAATGCCTCCGCGAGAGGTAATTTTTTGAGCAAAACCACTAAAGAAGCTTTAGAAATCATTGAAAATAAGTCCAACGTCCGCACTACACGCACAAAGCCATATAACTCCCAAGTGAGTGTTGGTCCTTCTACTTCATCACCCGTGAGTACTTCAAGCACCGATGCTAAGATAGACAAACTCACGGACGCTATTCAAGCTTTGGTTCTCTCAAACCAGAAGAAAGTCACTTTCACACAAAACCCTTCACATGCTGAAGTAAAAAAGGTGGAAGTTTGTGTCACTTGTGGTGGCCCACTTGCTTACTACAATTGTACTGCCACCGATGGTAGTCCTTTTGAAGCCAATGCCTTAGTCGGTACTACAAATCAGGGAGGTAATCAATACCGTCCTCAAATGGAACCAAGTTACCGTGCTAACACACATATGGGACCACCCGGGTTTAACCAAAACCCAAATTTGCAAAATCGAAACCAGAACTAACCTCGAATGAACCAACGTTATCAAAACCAAGGGAATTTCAATCCTGGACAGAATCAAGGTTTCCACAACCAAGGAAACTTTAACAGAAACAATTTCAACCCGGGAAATCATTTTCAGGGAAATGGTAATCCAAATCAGGGAAATTTTCAACCACAACAAGGTTATAATCAAAATAACCGAGTCTAAAATTTCCCCAACCAAACACAAGCCATTCTTCCAGCTCCACAATCATCGTCTGATGAGTTGTTGAAGCAGTTCATGAAAACTCAAGAAGAGACAAACAGGTTGTTGGTCAGCCAGATTTCTGAAATCAAGAAATCTTTAAATGAACAACCCTCGGGCTCTGGAAAACTTCCGAGCAACACGATCGCAAACCCGAGGGCGATGCAAAGGCAATCACAACCAGGAGTGGAGTTTCATATGACGGACCCACTGTTCCCACTACCCCTTCTTCTTCTTCTTCTCCCAAGGTAGTGGAAAATAAAGCCGTGGTAAATAAGGACGAAGTACTTCCTAATCATAATGGGGGTACCCAAGACGTCCCACCTCATGTTGTCCCGAAACCCAAACAAAAACCTAGAGTTGTTTTTGAACCAAATGATATCCCAGTTGAAACACCTAAGTCCAAACCTTCTACCTCTTCTATTCCTTACCCCTCACGCTTGAGTGAACAAAAGCTCCGTGAAAAAGCTAGTCACCAGATGGATAAATTCTTTCAAATCTTCCAAGATTTGCATTTTGACATTAGCTTCGCGGATGCTATTATTCTGATGCCCAAATTTGCATCAACAATCAAACACTTGTTAAGCAACAAGGAGAAACTGTTTGAAATGGCAAAAACTCCCTTGAATGAGAACTGCTCAGCAGTTCTTTTAAAGAAGCTTCCCGAGAAGCTGGGAGATCCTGGAAAATTTCTAATACCATGTGTATTTCCGGGAATGGTTGATTGCTATGCCTTGGCCGATCTTGGTGCAAGCATCAACCTAATGCCTTACTCAGTTTGGAAGAAACTTTCTCTTCCTGATCTTACTCCTACCTGCATGACTCTAGAGCTTGCAGACCGATCGATATCTCGTCCTCTAGGCATTGCCGAGGATGTGTTTGTGAAAGTAGGAAAGTTCCATCTCCCCGCTGACTTTGTGGTGGTTGATTTCGATGCTGATCAAAGGGTCCCTCTCATTGTTGGGAGGGGTTTCCTTAGGAAAGGCCGTGCTCTTATCGATGTATTTGAGCAAGAAATCACTCTGCGTGTGGGTAATGAAGCCGTTACCTCTAACCTCTATCAAACCTCGAGGTACTCCTCCAATTATGATTCTGAAGCAGTTAATCAAATAGATATCATAGACATTGCTTCAGAGGAGTATTCTCAAGAGTTTCTTGGTTATTCTCATAATTCTGTGAGTGGGAATTCCACTCCATCATCTGAACCTATCATTTCCGACTCTTCCCCTTCTCTCACTCCGTTTGAGGGAAGTGATTTCCTTTTGGAAGAGGTCGAGGCTTTTCTCAAAAGTGATTCAGTTCCATCGGGAATTGATAACACTGAGATTGATCTGGAGGGAGATATTCTTCTCCTTGAGAAATTGCTAAATCAAGACAATTCTCCTCCACTCCCTCCCGTACAACTTCATAATCAGGAAATCAAATATGTTGAGAAAACTGATGATTTTCCTGAGGTCGAGCTCAAGGACTTACCTCCTCATCTTGAATACGCATTTTTGGAGGGTGGTGATAAATTACCCGTCATTATTGCTAAAGGTTTAAGTGATGAGGAGAAGGTTGCTCTCATAAAGGTCTTGAAATCACACAAGCAAGCAATTGCTTGGAAGCTCTCCGATATTAAGGGTATTAACCCAGATTTTTGTACACACAAAATCTTAATGGAGGATGACTTCAAGCCCGCGGTGCAACATCAAAGACGGGTTAATCCAAAAATCCATGATGTGATTAAACAAGAGGTTCTCAAACTTCTTGATGCAGGATTGATTTACCCCATCTCTGACAGTCCATGGGTTAGTCCCATCCATTGCGTTCCAAAAAAGGGTGGCATTACTGTTGTCACTAATGAGGAAAATGAGTTGATTCCAACTCGGCTGGTTACCGGATGGCGTGTTTGCATTGACTATCGTAAGTTGAATGACGCCACCCGCAAAGACCACTTTCCGCTGCCCTTTATGGACCAGATGCTTGAGAGATTAGCAGGAAACGAGTACTATTGTTTCCTTGATGGTTTCTCAGGATACTTCCAAATCCCCATTGATCCATCAGATCAAGAAAAGACTACCTTTACATGCCCTTATGGAACCTTTGCTTATAAACATATGCCTTTTGGCTTATGTAATGCTCCAGGTACGTTCCAGATGTGCATGATGGCCATATTTACCGATATGATCGGTAAAACCATGGAGGTCTTTATGGATGACTTCTCGGTCATTGGGGATTCATTCCAAACATGTCTCACCAATTTAGAAAAAATGTTGAAAAGGTGTGAAGACACCAATTTATGTCTAAATTGGGAAAAGAGTCATTTTATGGTCAAAGAGGGCATTGTCCTCGGCCATAAGATTTCCAAGAATGGGATTGAGGTTGACAGAGCTAAGGTTGATGTCATTGCTAAATTGCCTCACCCTACTACCGTCAAAGGTATTAGGAGTTTCTTGGGTCATGCCGGTTTCTATCGTCGATTCATACAAGATTTTTCTAAAATCTCCCGGCCTATGACTCATCTCCTCGAAAAGGATGCTCCTTTTATCTTCTCACCAGAGTGCATCGAAGCTTTTGAAACATTAAAGAAAAAGCTTACGGAAGCACCCATTCTTGTTGCCCCCGACTGGGATTTACCCTTTGAGCTTATGTGCGATGCAAGTGATTTTGCTATCGGTGCAGTCTTGGGGCAACGCAAAACGAAACACTTTCAGCCTATCCACTACGCAAGCAAAACTATGAACGAAGCTCAAACTCATTACACCGCTACGGAAAAAGAATTATTAGCCGTGGTGTATGCTTTTGAAAAATTTCGGACATACTTAATCTTGACCAAATGTGTAGTGTATACGGATCACTCGGCTCTAAAATATCTATTTGCAAAACAAGATGCAAAGCCGAGATTGCTCCGTTGGGTTCTCCTCCTTCAGGAATTTGATATCATTATTCGTGATAAAAAAGGAGCTGAGAACCTGGCTGCTGATCATCTGTCCCGATTAGAGAACCCTCATCAAGATGTGTATGAGAAAAAGGAAATAAATGAAACATTTCCTCTCGAAACACTCAATGCGGTTGCTTTTCGCGGAGATTCTACTACCCCATGGTTTGCTGACTTCGCAAACTACCATGCGGGTAACTTTGTTGTGAAAGGGATGTCAACCCAACAGAAGAATAAATTCTTTAAGGATGTCAAACATTACTTCTGGGATGACCCCTACTTATTCAAAATCTGTGCGGATCAAGTCATACGACGGTGTGTATATGGACAGGAGGCCACTGAAATTCTCAAGGCTTGCCATGCTGGACCCACTGGGGGACATCATAGTCCCAATTACACCGCCAAAAAGGTGTTTGATTCCGGATTCTTCTGGCCCACAATTTATAAAGATGCCCAGGATCTCATTAAAACCTGTGACGCTTGTCAACGTCATGGAAACATTTCACAAAGAAATGAGATGCCACAAAATGCTATTCAAGTCTGTGAGATATTTGATATCTGGGGCATTGACTTTATGGGGCCATTCCCATCATCTAGAGGAAACAAATACATACTTGTGGCTGTTGATTATTTATCAAAATGGGTTGAAGCGAAAGCTTTACCCACTAATGATGCCAGAGTTGTAGTGAAATTCCTGAAATCTCTTTTTGCCCATTTTGGAACTCCACGTGCTATCATAAGTGATCGTGGTACGCATTTCTGCAATGACAAATTTGACAAAGCTATGCAAAAGTATGGTGTAACTCACCGTCTTTCTACCGCGTATCACCCATAAACAAGTGGGCAAGTGGAGGTTTCAAACCGTGGTATCAAAAGGATACTTGAGAGGACTGTTGGTGAAAACCGTGCTGCCTGGTCGGATAAATTAGATGACGCACTATGGGCTTTTCGTACAGCTTATAAAACACCCATTGGGTGTACACCTTACAAGCTTGTGTACGGTAAGACATGTTATCTACCGATCGAACTTGAGCACAAAGCCTACTGGGCATTGAAACATGCCAACTTTGACCTCAAAACTGCGGGTGATCACAGAAAAGTTCAAATGAATGAATTAAATGAACTACGTGATCAGGCTTACGAGAACTCTTTAATCTATAAAGAAAAAACAAAGAGGATTCATAACTCAAAAATAAAGAACCGCGTTTTTAACGTTGGTGATCGAGTCCTTCTCTTTAATTCTAGATTAAAGATCTTCTCGGGTAAACTCAAAACCCGTTGGACTGGCCCATTCACTATCACTAAGGTTTATCCATATGGTACTGTTGAGTTATCTCAAAATGACGGTCCATGTTTTAAAGTGAATGGCCATCGTGTGAAACACTACTTTGGAGAGGACATACCATCCATGGTTGTCCCGGATCTCCAAACTTTCCCCAAGGACAATTAAATTCGGGGTCGAGTCAAGCTAGCGACTCGGTAAACAAAAACAGTAGCTTCCTCATGAACAAATCAATTCGAGGTCGAGTCAAGCTAGCGCCTCGATAATCAAAAACAGTAGCAATATGGGTTTTCACTCATATTTCTGTCTTCTTTCTCTTTTCTACCACCCTAGTGTGGGGGAGATGCCCCACATGTTGTATATATGTATATATCTTGAAAAAAAAAAAAAAAAAAAAAAAACCATGTAAATAGCCTAAAATAAAGGTTATTAATATTTCCTTCTTACGTTCTCAATATCGGTTTAACACCCGATGTTTTGAATATTGAGGACAATATTCATTTCTAAGTGTGTGGGGGGGGGGGGGGGGGGATTCTCACGAATTCAAACACATGTTCCATCAAGCACCATCATTTGATCAAAATTTAAAGTTTTTTCACATTTAGAAATGCAATAAATGGTTATCAGTCCGCCATGTCTAACCCACATAAGGATTGGCTAATCCAGGAGCAAACGGCTTTTGGTAAAGATATCTCAAAACCATTGATGGCTTGCAATTTGCCCAAAATTGTATGGTAAATCAACTCGCCATATCCTAAAAAGCGAATGAGTTGGCTAGCCCGCAAGATTATGGCTTGTGGTAAAGGCAGTGGAAAAACCATAATTGGTAATGAGCTCACCAAGATGTTGACTTTGTCCATCAAGAGTTGACTAGTCCAGAAGCAAACGGCTTTTGGTAAAGACAAAACAAATCCGTTGACAGCTGGTGGTTTGCTCAAAATCACATGGTTATCAGGTGGACCATAGTTCTTACTTGAATCAATACATCTGGCTACTCCAGAAGTGATGGCTTTTGGTAAAGAGATAAAATCCATTAAAATTTTCTCAAAAGATTGCTAGGGACTAGCAATAGTTTAGTGTGGGGGATTGATGAGTGTGTAAATACTCATCATTTCTGTTACATTTAAACTGCAAAAATATCTGAAAACACACAGGAATGCTTAAAATACATAAAATATCCCTGGATTGTGTTTTTATGCAAAAGGATTGAAAACTGATGAAAAACAACATATTTCACATAATTTACAGTTTCAGTCCCTGAACTTTGAAAAATTGGCAAATCTAGTCCCTAGTAAATCAAAACATGAAAAATATCATCAAAGGTCCTTAGGGATTCATAAGTTGTCAAGTATAGTCCTTTAAAGTTAAAAATTGCAAAATGACAACTTTAGTCCCTCAAGTTTGAAAAATGTCAAATATAGTCCTTAAGGTTTTGAAAATGGAAAAATATTAAAAGTAAACCTTGCACTATTCTTAAATGGCATAATTGGTCCTTATGATATCTATGGAGAAATTACAGGTTCAACCCTTCACAAATTCAGAAATTACATGTTTGGTCCCTGGACTTTGAGGATTTGACAGAAAAGGTCCCTGGGTATTTTAAATAGAAAAATTTCATCTTTGGTCCTTGGGTTATTCATAAATAGCATAATTGGTCCTTATAACTACTTTGAAAATATTGCAAGATCAGTCTTTCATGTTTGAAAAAATTACACCATTGGTCCTTGTGATACTAATAACCAACCGGACCCTTTATTATTATTAAACCAAAACCAAACCTAATCCAATCCAAAAACAATACCCAAGCCCACCCATTCCTTACCCTGGCCCAAAACACAAACCGGCCCACTCCCTTTAATAATAAAAACGGGGGTTTGACCCCGTTTGACCCTCCTTCTCCAAAACCACCACCACTATACATCCCCCTCACCCCCAGCCTTCAATCCCAATACCACCATGGTTTTCACCACCTCACCACCACCTGTCCACTTCCACCTCACCCTCCAAACATCATCATACCAACCCTGTTGAGCATTTAATGCTTCCCCACCATCCACACTCAACCTCCATGGCTTACAGCCTGTTTTGTGACCAAATTGACCCATAGCCCACTCCTGCTATCCAAATTGTCCCCCTGCCACCTCCACAACATTCCACAAATCTTTAATTGTTCTGAAACAACCCCAAGATACCTATATGACTTTTGGCGCCAAAAGTCGTTTAAACGGCTAGGATGAAATTGACTCAATTAAAGGCCAAGATTGCAAGTGGGATATGCTCAGAAACATGTGGGGAGTCTAAAAATTCAATAAACAAAGAAAGGGAAGCAGAAGAGAAAGATATCTAGTGTAATTTTATTTCTTGTATGTCGACTTTTTAATTTTCATGTTTCCAGTATTAAATTAAGCTTCAAAGTACTTTGTTAAGTGTTCTTATCTTATAATAAAGCTTTTTCAAGTCTTCAATTACACTGTTAACCTCAATATCAGTTTATGCAAATTTTATGTTTCAAAATCTCATGTGTCTTGATTGTTGTTATTAGTGTTGTTTATGGACAAATAAGCTCACATAAGCTCATTGAATAGCTTCTGTAAGCTATTAGAAGAAGTAAAACCAAGTATTACTTAGAAAATAAAAAATCACTTAAAAAATCAATTAAATAGAGTAAAAATAAAAAAAAATTAAGTGATCAATGGCAAAGAAGCTGGAGCAGGGTGGCTTATGGATTGCCCTGGGTTAGAGGCTTAGTGGTAAGCCTATAGGAGTGCTTATTGGTCCTTGGTTCACTCTATCTCAACTTTGATCCATTTATTTCACGCCTCGTTGGTATTTAACGATCCGGGGAAACACTACACTCCACAGAGTATTGGTTTAGACTGTTTGACTTGTTGACCATTACTTGGTTGATATTTTCTGACTGTTTGAAACCAATCACACCACAACAATGAGCACATCACCACTCTTACGGAAAGAGTCAACGTGGTGTCTGCTTACATCCAACACCACCTCCAAGATCCACCCGCATTCCCACCAACCTAAGTGTCGACTTATAATCAAGTCATAGTAGGTCTTAGGAACTTATCTTTTTTTTTTTCTTGGTTATTTTTGTAACTTTTTAGGATGTATGACCTATGAGTCAAATTTTACCTTGTTTTCTTATAATTAACGAGGTTACTCAGTTGGTTTGTTTTTATGCTTCGCGGTGATCTCAATTGTTGCTTGCAATGTGTGGTTGTGAATTGTGCTTACTTGTGGTTGCTTTACATATCGTGTGATAAAATCGTTATTGCCATATTCGTGCTTGTATGTTAACTTTGTTTTGTCGCACGACTTTATAGCTCGATTCCTTGGTTCCCCGAATAAGGGGGAGTATATACCTAGGGGGAGCATTTGCATGGCACCATTGCTTCCGCCATGCCACTCGACACTTTTTGTTTCGGCAAAAGGGGGAGAAATGTGTAAACTCATACTTAAAACATTGCGTATGTAAACTTTTACTAAAGATGAGTTTGAGTTTTGCCATCATCAAAAAGGGGGAGATTGTTAATACAAATATCGCGTAAAAACATTGTTTATGTCTTATGGTCTCTTAAGGTTTTGATAATGGCAAATATAAATTCACACAAAGTAAACGTTTACGTAATCAAGTTATAGGTTGTAAGTATACATTCCGACGTATATCACTTCAGGTATGAATAATGCGGTTATACTTCAAGTCCGATCAAAGAGCCCAACAAATAAATCTTTTCAAAACACACTTGAAATACATATTAAACACACTTTAATTAAATAGTTATACATAACATAATTAAGTAAACTGACTAGACATTTTACTTTTCTAATTAATTAAATCGAAACAAAATTAGAAAACTAACTCTTTCATGCCTAAGGCATTCTAAAAGGGCAGGTTTTTTAATTAGTTTGGTATAATGCAACCTATATTTCATAAGATAAAAGGTTGCACAAAATACGTGACATGGATTCGTATTTTATAAGGGCGGATCCACAAAATACGGATTCACAGACCCGTCAGTTAAAACAAAATGCTTAAGTCTTAACAAATAGAAATCATAACACCAAATAATCTTGATCAACGTAACTTCTTGTCAATACGTCTAAACTAAGGTTAACTATATATATAGGATCATCATCTTTAAACGGGTCTTATCATGCATCATATGATATTTATTATAGATGTTAATACTGCTGTTTGACATGGAAGAGCAAGGTTGGATCAAGTGGTTAACACCCTTGCCTCTGGTGACAGAGGTCAAGGGTTCGATCCTCACCCCTTGCAAGGCCGGAGGTCCTTTTCTACCTTTGGTAGAACCGGAAGCAGCCTCTCTACCTTAGGTAGGGGTAAGGATGTCTACGTCTTAACCTCCCTCATACATCGTGGAAGACGGTATTGAGACCCATAACCCGTGGAAGACGGTATTAGGAGTTACTTTACTTTACTTTATTTTTTTTACTGCTGTTTGACATGGATCATACTTTAATTATGTTGATGTTAGTTTAATTAATCTCACATCAATACATAACACAAATCTTATCCCTCTTCATCAATAGGTTAATCGTTATAATGGTAAAGTTGGATTGAGGGGCCGACCAAACGCAGTTGGTGTTCATAACTTAATTACTTATTTTAATGTACAAGAAACAGAAAGCCAGTTGTGTCTTGGAATATAATATAAAGCACATTAGCTTATAAAAACAAAATATTAAATATATTGGCACCACTATGAATCAAATCTAATTTTAGATTTTAAACTACGCCAATGTGGCACTTGATAGAATTTGTGACAGGGTTTAAAAGTTTAAAATACTTGAATTCAAGAATGGAGTAAGAAACTAAGGGTGCGTTTGGTATGCTGTGAGGAATGATAATGGGTATGAGTTTGATAGTACTCAACTATGAAAGTTCCATTCCTCTCTCTCTAACCATATATGGAGTATGGAAAATAATGAACTTTCATAGTTATAGTTGTGGGCCCAGACACCTTAAACAAACACCAACTATCACTTTCATAGTGATAGCTGATTCCCAGAAATGGGTACCAAACGCACCCTAATTTGAGTTTGACGACACGCCATAATATACGTGTATCAATCATACAATTAATTAAACGGCTAATTTACATTAGTCAATATATATAACCAATATTTAGACACACGTCCATGTATCCACTTAACAGCGGAAGAAGAAAGCCATATACGAGGATGTGCGATGTTTGCTACTGTACATTGTCTCAAATTTTCAAAAGCTTCAAAATATATGACCCGTTACATATTTGGGGCCTCAAAACTCATTTTCAACAAAACATGCTAACGTCCGCACTCTTATGTTGCAAATATATGTTAAAACTTAAAACCTAAAATAGATCATCTCTAAGTATTATGTTTCCGGTTTCGGTATTATATATTTTTGACTATCGAATTTAGTTATCGTATAAACTTTTGCACAGGGTCTCCGTTCGCTCAGCTACGGCAAAGAGCATCAACATAACACTTGGTGCAAATAAACTTGATGTAATTTTGAACTTAAATCGATTGATTAGTCGGTTTAAAGAATGGACACCCGGATTATTTAGCAAAACGTATTAACGTAGAATAGAAATGATGAATGCCACTGACAAAATTTTTGTCTCGTGAGGGGTCCAAACATGAGCAACATCTATAATAGGGGTCTGGAAGATGTGGTCCTCATTGACGACGAAGATAAAACCAAATGCCTCCAATGTGAACACTGAATCATCTGATTGAGTCGAACCGAACTGCTTTGAAGATGAATTGCCATATAGATTATTTATTTGTTGATTAAAATCTTTAAAAATGGTATCTCACGCACGTCTGGTGTTCTTTATTGTTCAGGATGTAATTCATGTAGTAGTTGATTGCTTGATTATGAGTATGATTTACATAGACATATCTCTCATCAAGGCATGCACACAAATTAAAATATATCACAAGTCAAGGCAATACCGAAACAAATAACCTTACCCATTTTTCATTATTTACTTTTGCCAATAATATGCTGGAATGGATTCAGCAACTTTGAAAATTCTGCCTTTGCTCGCATACGTACTTTCTGGAATCATACAAAGCAAATCAGAGGAGTTTTTCGTTTCATTTCTCTTAACATAAATTCCATTAAAAATTGAGTGTGTGTCAGTTGCTTGTAGTATACTAAAAAGGTAGTAAGTAGTTCGTGATATATGCTGGAATGGATTCAATAATTTTGAAAAATCTACCTTTGCACGCATACGTACATTCTGAAATTATACGAAACAAATCAGGAGAGTTTTCCGTTTCATTTACATTCACATAAATTCCACTAAAATTTGAGTGTGTGCCGGTGATATGTCGGTTATACTTTTGATATATAGAACTTGACCCTTTTGCATATGATCATTAGGTGCTACAAGGGTTTGTTTTCCTCATCACACCTGGGGCAAATGAACTTCACGCCGATGTTTCTTAAATCCAAATTTACCGAGGTAGCTAATACGTCTTGAGTCGCACTCTCCAAGCTAGTAAGTAGATTCACTTTCTTAGGAACTTACGCATTCTATCTAGTTCTTTCGTACGACTCATAAAGCAATGTCTCAACAATCTGACTTTTAATGATTTACTGAGAATATATACTCTCTTTTTATTTTTAAGAATATATACTATTTTACTGAGAATATATACTGATCGAGTTTTCAAAGATCGCGTCCAACCAATCCAACATAATAAGGCCTTCAATGCCACAAACAATATTAGCTGATCATCCGTCTCTCTCGTGGCCATCATATCCTTTAACTGGCTCAGTTATACGATGCAAGAATCATCTCTTATCTAGGAGACAACCAAAGGCATAAATATTTATTTGGGATGCATTCGTTAAGTGTTTTTACTTTTTAATTTCAAGTGGCGCAAAGGTTATAAAATTGATGAAGTGTAGAACCTCTATTACAACTATACTAAAAGCAAAATGAATGATAACATAAAATACCAAAGCATTCGTTGATATCAAGCGTTGGATTATATCTAAACCGAGGTTAAAACTAGCTATATATATATATCGTCGTTGCCTGCTTGCACATTTAGCTAATCTATCAGTAAGAGCCAGCTACTATATATACTTCGATATCATATCATACAATTTCATGGCTATGCATTAAATTAAGTTACGAAGCAAACAAAAAATGAATGATTGATTGGATAAATTGTCAGTTTTTCATTTTAGTAATTACTGTAGAAAAAGAAGGAAAGAAAACGTCAAAACCCCTAGCCCGTAGCTAAGCAAAGCAGACATATTGGGGGGTTCGTCAAAAGTGGTGGAGCCCTATTTCATATCTCACCCTTCCTTTCTAGTCTTCGGTTAGGTTTGGTGTCATCATCTTTTGTTGCACACCCAAAATATTCTACGATTAATTATATTTATGTCATGCTTCACGTTGGTATTTATATAAACTGGTATTAGTTAGAGGTGGTGTAATCGCAGCTCTTTATCAAATGTAAGAGGGTCTTGACCATACGCGATAACGACCATGGGGGAAGACGGATCATGTAAGGCTAAAAAAGAAAGCAAATCGGTAGTGCGGACTACCAATCGAAAATTAAAAAAAAAAAAAAAATTTGTGTGTAAATGTGTTATGGTTGTCTTTGTGTGTTTAATAAGTGTATGTTTGCATAAGTGTGACTTAGTTCGCGGTGATTGAAAATTGTAGTGATAACAAGTGTAGTAGAAATAAAGTCTATTTTTGAATGATGTAAAAGTGATCACCACTGTGAAGAGGAGGTTCCTTTACTAATTTATTATTTTAATGAATTCATGTATTCGTATTTAAATGTCATAGATATATAAAAATGATAGCTTGACTATAATTTTTATAGATAATTGGCTACAAACTTTTACAAAAAATATATAAACAATGAATCAAGGAGTCACAAAAAAAATCAACGCCCAACATTTATAACATAAAATTATAGCCAATTAGCTACAAAAAATTATAACTAATATATTCTAATATATAAAATTTGTAAGTAAAATAAAAGATGATATAAATGTTCTTGGGAACCTCTCCTTCTAGTCAAGTGTACGTTTTAAACGTTTAATGTTTCTCATTTGATCTTGATTGGGCTAGATGTATGTATATGTTCAATATAATTAGAATGTTGCACACACGTCTCAAATATTGATATTTCCTTTTGCATTATGTTACATTTTATAATTAAATTTATACCTAACTTATTAAACACTTTTGTGAAACATAGAGCAACAACTTGCAACTACAATTACGAGTTATCAGCTTACAATTATCAGTTTATAGCTAACAGTTTATAGTTATCAATTTACAACTAATTTTAACAAACATACTTTAGGTGAAATTAATAAGATATTAGTTTCTTAAGACTAGACTCTCTCGTCTTCTACATCAACATCACTTCAATTTTATTTTTTTTTATTTTTTTTTTTATTTTTTATTTTTTCACTTCTCTCATCTTTCACATGTAGTGGTCATGCCACCATTACCTTTTAGTAAAATATTTCTTTTATACAAATATGCCTCACACACTTACAAACAAAATAAAAACAATGCAATACATAAAAATAGCACGAGAACAAAAAGATGACCGGCTCACCTTTATCTTTCATTCGTGTGAGAATAGAGCGGCTCCTCGTTACCTCCCCTACCCACCGGTCCCTTCGGTCTAAGAAATACAACCAACAATAACGTTTTTTAACATTTGTACTTATTACCCCCACTACAGTTATTTGAGAGTAGGTTTTAGTGAAAGTGGGCCTCGACCTATAGCCGTCTTTGTGGGCCCAAAATTTCAATGATAGGCATTCTGTCCCTTATGGACGGTTGTCTAATTGTTAACAACTGGTTTGATATTTATACGTCATAAGAAGTAAAATACAGTAGATTTTTATTTTTTTAATTAGTTAAAGAAAAACAAAAGAAAATTATATAAAAGCGTGAATAAGTACTGCTGTTTTTTTTTTGGAACGGCGGGAATAAGTACTGCTGTTACTTCATTTACCTCAAGAAAATATACAGTGAAGATGGCATGAGGATTTGGACTATTTTGGGCATCCAAAATAAGCTTTCATATATACACGATTAACGAAGAGATTTAACATCTTAGACCTTTGTGGAATTTCAAGCATGCTTGTTAAAGACCATTTTGTGAACTTGTAAAAAGTTTATACATAGTGAAATAAAGTTTAAGAAACAAAAGCTTTATAAATTGGTGATTTGATATTACATGGCAAATTTCTAAACTTTTTAAAAGATTCACCGTTATATATGCTCTTATAAGTTCAATGCGAAATCATTACTAATTCATTCATCTTAGGAATGAATGTTAGTAATTCATTCATCCGAGGACGGATTGTTATATGCAAAATACTATCTAGGGATAAAGGATCGAGCTAATCGGGTGGACAAAATACTATATGCAAAATACAGTACCAAATATATTTCAGCGAGAGTTTTGAGGAAATAGGTAATGGGTACTATATTTCAACTCATGATTAAAAGGTACTGTAACATGTGTTCATTAGCTGTTTTAGATTATTAAAGAAGAGTTGGTTAGCACCCAAAAAAGCTACATTGGGTGAAAGTTTCATGCTGATACAAATCTTTTGATAAAGATGCAAGTTTTCCATCAAAAGTACTATAATCAGAAAACATTGTTTACAAACCAAATGCACCAATGTTTTTAGCAGTGTCCAATTAATCCCGACCCACTACTAAAGGGGGAAGCACTCTCGTATGCAACTATTTGTATGCGAATATTAACAGATTTGTTGTGTTAACTCCGGCATAATTCATATCATATACCACCACTTATCTACATTTAATATACTTTTTCGTCTGAAAATAATTGTCCGTATTATCATTTTAAGATGAACTAAAATAGTTGTCACTTTATATTTCCACCATTGGGAAGACTTTATTGCGTACATATGATATTTGATTGGTAAAGAGTGTAATTAGTGAAATATCTATAAAAAAAATTATGTATTTTAAAAGTAGACAATTAAATTGAGACGGAGGAGATAATCACAAAGTCTACAAAAAGTTAAATTATGCAACATGAGAGTTTTAAATTATCGAGTTTTAAGCGTGGGCCTTAAACTTGCATGTTAGAATCCATAACTCCATAAGTATAAGTGTGGGCCTTAAACTTGGGCCATAAGAATAACAGCCCTTAAAAAACAATATACAGTACTATTTTACAAAACCACCACATGGGCCTAAACACGTGCCTTCTACAAGCAAACAAATTGGGGTTTCCTTAATCATCATCATATCTGGTACCTTCGAGGTTCACTTCTGTCTTTACTGTTCGAGCATCTATGGAAAACGACCCACCTAAGAAACGAGTTGTCGTATGCGGTGGCGGAGTGATTGGTGTTTGCACAGCATATTTCCTTTCCAAAAAAGGCGCAGCTGTGACGCTTATTGAGCAGTCATCAATAGCCTGCGCCGCGTCAGGAAAAGCTGGCGGCTTCTTAGCTCTTGATTGGTGCGATGGCGGACCAGTGTCCGCCCTCGCACGTGCCAGCTTTAATCTCCACCGTTCACTTGCTGAAGAACTGAACGGCGGAGAATTGTATGGCTACCGTGCAGTAGACACTTTAAGTCTATCTGTCACGAAGTCTAATAACCCGCCGCGTGGCAGGAAGTCAACACTTCCTGACTGGATTGACGGGCCTGCTAAAAGCCCAAAAAGTATTGGTACAACTGCCACCACGGCCCAAGTTCACCCGCAGTTGTTTACTAGGCAGTTGTTAGAGGCCGCGGTGGGAAACTACGGGGTTGAGGTGGTTATCGGGAAGGTGAAGAGTGTGGAAACTAATGACGGAAAGGTGGCGGCAGTGGTAGAGGGTGGTGGGGTGATTGATGGTGATGCGGTGGTATTGGCACTTGGGCCGTGGACTAGTAAGTTTTCGTTGGTGTCTTCGGTTGTTCCGATTCACGGGCTTAAAGCTCATAGTATAGTTTTGGAGCCCAAAGAAATGAATGCGATTACGCCCCATGCTTTGTTTCTTAGCTATTATCCGGCCCAAGGAGGGCCGCCAATGGATCCTGAAATCTATCCTCGTCCTACAGGTAAGTTTCTATTACATTGGAAATGTGGTGTAAGTAGATATCATAAAGCTGGTTATTAAATAGTAAAACTATGATGATCTTCATTAACATACTAAGTAACCAAACCGATGTTGAATAGCTCAATGAGTAACTATGCAGTGTTTCCCAATTCCTATAAATCTGATATTCTATAGGGCGGGTTTAGTGTCTCTAAGCCATTATCAAAAAATGTGGGCTAAATGTTGTTTAGAGACGTGTAAGCGAAGTATACATAAACTAAATTAGTTGTTATATGATGTTGTTTGTGTTTGGTCGTGTTTACTAATTAGAATTAAGAATAACTGGTCGATGGAATTTTTAATCATATTAGTAACTGTATACGCCTAAATAATCACAAAATCATAAAAATGATACATTTTTTCCCGACATTCAAAGCCTCAAAGGTGTATCAATGTAAATACACATTGAAAAACACTTCTTTAATGCCATCACTAGTTTAAGACCCGTGTGTAATACACGGGCTTTTAAAATAAAAGTAAAAAATGTAACATTTATATAGCTGTTGTAATAGTGTACAATGTTTATGTGTGTGTCAATCAACTTTTCACGTAGCATAAACTTATATATATAATAAGAAACATTGTGGTCACCAAATGAAATGTTGAAAACCAAAACAATGAAATTATAAAAGTACTCTTAATCAGACATATTGACATATAAAATAGGAACCATTTACTCTTAATCACATTGGGGTATAAGACACAGTGAGAAACAATTCGCAATACTCTTCAGCTTCAACTTCTGGACATTTGGCTTTAGCATCGGCTATTGTAACATTAAACTTTAACTTCAACGAATTCTGGCTCAACTGCATTCACCAATAGATTAATGTTTACCTTCACAATGATCTTAATGTTCACCTTCATTTGTAGTAGTTTCTGCAACATTCAACTTCAAATTCGGTTGAAGCTTCTTTTGATTCTTCCAGAGTTTGTCAAGGAGGTTCCATCACACGTGCATTGAAATGGGGCAAAAAACTATAGCAAGGAGCCGATCAGACCTTCCAAACTTATTAGGTTAGTAACAAAACAAAATAAATACAACTCATAGTTGCTTACAACTTGTCAGCCTAATCGTATTTATATGACCAAAAGGAAATGTTTTTAGTCAAATGTCAGCCTAATCGTATTTACATTGACTAATAACCTTCTAATAGAGGCTTTGGTTTTACTACATTAGAAAGAGTAGACAACTAAAAAGGAATATAGGCATAATTCATTTTCATATGAAGTAAATTGCAGAAACCAAAGTAGAGTTCCCAATCACTTTTAAACCAAATAATTAGTGGCCTAAACCACTAAACCAACATTGTTTTAGCAAGATAGTTGTTTTATACCCAACAAACCAAAAATGGGAGTTTGATCCTATAAAAATATGTATCAAAATATGAATTAAGTTAAATCGTGTTCATCTTTGAGTATTGTGGCCTAAAATCAATGTTACCATTAGCAATATCATGACTTATTTCAATATACATACACTTCACATAGGACCAAACCAACAATCCACAACAGCGCCCCACAAACATAAAACATATTGATCTTTTGCAAGATCCACTTAAATCCACTTGTTTGTATTCAAATCACTTAAGACATTAGTTTGAGAGTAAACAAGTCACAAGTCACGTTTAAGCCATTAGCACTTATCTTTCCAAACCATGCCTGTATAAGTCTCCTTTAGTTTAAGAATATTTCATGGTTGCTTTTCGATTTCTCAAAGAAATAGAGATTAAGATTCAGTCTCCACTTGTGTTACTTTCCAAAATTAATAGGAAGACCTTCGGTAAATTTTTTCACTTCTCAAAATTATGAGAATAAGATATAGGATAGAACATCTTAAATACGGAAGTTTGAAGTTCACAAATAAACAGTTCAATACAAAAATAACTTAGAACATGATAAATCAAGTTCTTAGATCTATTTATTGTAGCTAGCTAAGCTTGTTTCAAAATTCCTTACTTACATCATGTGATTCTGATTATGATTCATCACTTGAGCCATCTTTCTTCTTAGTTTCAATAACAACATACTTGGTCTCGACTAATGGCTTCTTTGGTTCCGCCTGCACAAATAAAATGTTCGAGCTTTCTTAATAAACATGTTGTTGCTCGCTCAAACCATACGTTTGATGCTCTTACCAATTAATTTAACATGTGAAGGCACAATATTATGAAGCTTATCATTAGCCTGATCACCATCAATCATAACCAAGTTATCAATAAAACGCAAGTCTTAAACACTTTTTCGTTTGTGGTTTATTTGCCATGGCAACTAATAAAAATTCATCCACATGTTGCGCCATGCATGAACACTAACTCACTTTTTGGACAGGACACCAGTCAAAGAATCCTAAAACTTAACTAAATGTCCATAAAAAGTAACTTATGTTGCATATCGTCCTAAGAAGATGTGACTACACATTTTTTTTCATCATTGACAAATTTAACATCATCCTTGCATTTTATCAATATGTAACGGTGAGGAGGTAGATGTCAGCTTTCATCCACAAACGCCTAAAAAGACAATAAGAATTTAATATAAATATTTCTAACAAAGGTTATAAAACACATAGTTGATGTTCCCAAATTGGTTCTTAACTGAGTTGAAAGTATTAAAAGGTCAAAAACATTATTATGAATGATATATAATTAAATGAATAGTACTCTCAATCTTTCTAACCAAGATAATTAGCACCATCACTTGAACTAACTAACTTGTAAGAGTAAGTTCGAACAGTTTGATATTTTCATTTTTAAGCAACGACATCAAGTTCACTTTAGTATTGGTGGTGTCCATTAAATTATAGTATTACTACCTATTTACTATGGTTCAGTAAACAGAACCTTCAAAAACAAAAGTGGTGCTCCTCAACATTTTTTGTGTTATGACTTTAGTTACCATACCCTTAAAACAAAGAACTAATCACTTAAGCCAAAGAATGAGTGGCCAATGCAACTCTAAACAGTAACCTTGTATATTTACATGAATTTCTCTTCAATCTTTGTTTTTCCAGTACATCTTAAAATAAGGAGAACAAATGAATGTGATCATATATTTAGTAGCTTTTTCTTTTAAGCATTTCATGAAACACTTGTTCATAGCTTTATGAAACATTTGTTAATTGTAATCAAACACATATTAACCAAAATTCAACTTCCATTGATTAAGTTACCAACTCAAAACATGTAGGACACTATATATGTTCAAATAAAGATCCTACTGCATAAAATTACCAGAAAATAGATGCTAATGTGCATCTCGTCACCATATGCATGAGTAGTGGGAATAACCTGCTTGCCACAAGAAAGGGATGAGCGTGTTTGCACATTGTTTTGTAAAAGGAATTGTAAAAAATGGAATTGAAAAGCAAATTTGAATTTCAAATGCAGAGAAATCAAGCGTGGATGATCGCATCACTTTAATTTTCGCCAATCAGAAGGTTAAATGTGCAGGAAGTGGTCTCATGTCCCAAGAGTGCAAAATGTATTTAAGAAAAGAACCAAACATAAAAAGTAAAAAACTAAATACAAAAATGACATCATCAATCTTTTTAGTGTCCAATTAAATCAATCAAGTTTTAAGATTGTCCAATAGAATCAGTTTAAGTGACCTCATGCAAAACCTTATTTTAATAGTGTTAATAGAGTAGATAGTCACATTGACAATGTGCAAAACCAGTTATTGCAACTGTATGCTAGATGAGTAACTCATAAGTAAATCAGTACATCCAAACACTTCTTATGTTTACAGTAGCCACTTTAAGAACCCCAATCTTAGAACCTTTTAAAAGTTGTATATTTTTTTGTGATTGCTATTTATTCTGTTATAGGGGAGGTGTACGTATGTGGAATGTCTTCCCAAGAAGAGGTTCCCGATGACCCGGAGCAGATTGAACCCAACCTAAATTCAATCCAGGTTTTAAAACGAGTGGCTAAGACAGTATCTAGTCATTTAGGGGAGGAAGTGCGGGTGAAAGCAGAACAAGCATGTTTTTTGCCTTGTACTGATGACAGTGTCCCTGTGATCGGTGAGATTCCGGGCATGAAGGGATGTTATGTGGCGACAGGACACAGCTGTTGGGGAATTCTTAATGGCCCAGCCACAGGAGCTGCAATGGCTGAGCTTGTAATTGACGGTCACTCTACCATTGTTGATCTTAGTAAGTTTAGTCCAGCTCGATTCGTTGGAGGTGGAGTAAGAAGGCAATAAAGGGTTGATACAGAGCAAATGTATACAAATATTACAAATTGTATATGGTGTTTCCATCTTTATTGTCACAATAATTACTATGACTTAACGTGGGATTAGGTGTTGTCAATATTAAGTTCTGTTACTGTGATAATAGTTCATGAATATGTAATGCTGAGTATTATCTACTATTGCGTAAAGAGTGTATACTTAGGGTGGTAAACTGGTAATAAATAGCAAATATTTTTCACTCGCCTATATAGCTTGTTTGCTATTTTAGCTATACATAAATAAACAACTCGTTAAATTCTTATTACATTCATAAATCATATAGCAAGCTCTTTCAAAATGAAAAATTCTTTATAGAAACTGCTTATAAGCAAACTTTAATACTAGTATGTAATATAATATGGCCGAATAAACTGTAAATATTAATATGGCTTCATGTATCTCAAAGATCTGCTCTTCCAGGGTATCTTGGAAATGGAATCACATCTCTGATGTTGTCCATTCCAGTTGCGAAAAGGACCATCCTTTCAAACCCCAAACCAAAGCCGCTGTGCTCCACAGTTCCATAGCGACGAAGATCAAGCAGGGACGGAGCTACTTATAACTTGGGGTATGCCATGGCCCACCCTAAACAATTTTTTAGATAACAATAACAAGGAGATATTACTGTGTTATATAGTACGTTAAACATATTAAACATGTTTTGGCCCACCCAAATATAAAGCAGCTGGCCCATCAAATAAATAATTACAGTGTAGTATATTATATTGCCAATGACTAAACAAAATAACTAGATCATTTTATTATTTTCACTACTTTCACTTGGTCGTGACTTGTGAGTATTTAGTACGAGTAATTAATATTCTGTTTTTCCCGGCCCACCCGGATGATAAATCCTGGCTCCGTCACTGAGATCAAGGTACCACTTGTACGGCTCCAAAGGAAGTCCCAACTCCAGCATCCTGCATATAGAGTCCAGTTTACCATTTTAGATTTTCAAATCAAGACTTCTATGAATAAAACTTTAGTCTCTTCATACCTTTGTTTGATAACATCATATATTTCTTCTCTCTGGCTACCTCCAATCAGCTCTCCTACCTGTATAGAACCACAATATGTTGGCTGATCTTTGCATAATTTTCCAATTTTTCGATACAAGACTAATAAAAAGTTGGCTAAGATGGACGGGTTGGGTAACACGTTTTCGTGGTTAGGCCTACAAACAGTTTGTGTCCATTTTAATATATCTTAAATGAGCAATGTATTAAGTTTGATCAGACATTAGAATTGCAGCAATTCAGAATATTTGAATTGAAAAAGTTTGACATGGATTAAATAGAGAATTTCGAGGACACTCAACCAATCTGACCCTTTTCACTTTTAGCTAAATATTCTTCATTTTGGCCGTTTGACTCATTTGAGTTAAATCACAACCCAAATCGACAAAATTTATAAGTCAAGACCGCCACCTTTAGACTCACTGTCACTGTATCTGATACCAAATTTTGATGCAAAATACGATCAAGCATGTAACTATAAAGGCTTACCTTTGGCACCAGAACATCCATAGCAGCTACTGTTTTGTCGTCAGGGTTGACTTTCATGTAAAAGGCTTTTGTCCCTTTTGGATAGTTTTTAACAATAACAGGCGACTTGAATTTCTCCTCTGTCAAGTATCTATAGAACAGAACTTTATGATATTAATACAGACATTGTGCCAGTAAACTATATTGCATGATATGATAGTACCTTTCATGTTCGGATGCCAAATCAATGCCCCATTCAACTTTCTTCTCGAACTTATGGCCTTTAGAGACAGCTTCCTCTAGAACATCAATAGCTTCGGTGTATGAAAGACGAATAAAGTTGGTTGAAGCAACCATTTGTAGTCGCTGAATAGCATGTTTATCATACTTCTCAACCATAAACTCCATATCATCATAACACTTGTCCAGTAACCACTGACACATAAATCTAACGTATGCCTCTGCCAACTCCATTATGTCCTGTTTTAATATATAATATGTTATTAGTCAAAAGGCACATAAACAATAAATTTACGCTCAGTTATGTGAAGTACATGATAGGCAAGAAATGCTCCGCAATTTTTTTAAATTTTCTTGATGCAGTATTCTGTATTCTATATCAAGTCCAGAAATTATCAGGTCCAATTTGTGATTGTTTGTCCTATAGGTGCATTATCAATACACTTGTGTGGATATTATATCAAATTCTATTGCTAAGGGGTCTTTTATGAACGACAATGCATTCAGGATGTAACAGTTTTTGTAATCAACTTTTGGTACATCAATTATTAATGGAGTTTGGAAATAAGATTAAAAACCTTTCAAACGACCAACCTAACCTTACCCTTTTTGACCCATTACATCAACCTGTTAAATCAACTTATTTTACCATGTATATTTTGCATTCATACCAGATGTATTTATTAAGTCCATTTGTTTAAACAGCTATTAACACGAGTGCATGATGATAATTAAGAGGTACAATACCTCAAGATCAGCATCTGCCATTTCAGGCTCAACCATCCAAAATTCTGCAAGATGTCTTGAGGTATGAGAATGTTCGGCTCTAAAAGTAGGGCCAAATGTATACACGTTATCAAGTGCACAAGCATAAGCCTCCAGTTGAAGTTGTCCGGAAACAGATAAAAAGGTTTGGCGTGCAAAGAAATCTTGGCCATAGTCAACCCTTCCGTCTTTCTTAGGTAAAAAACCAGCTTTCATCTTAAACCCTTCTTCAGGCTTTGGAACACTGTCTTTCTCCATTTTTTCTGCATCGTTTATTAGAGTTGTGACTTGAAACATTTCACCAGCACCCTCACAGTCAGTACTGGTGATAATCGGAGTTGGCACGAGCCTAAACTTACGATCATAGAAGAATGTGTGGGTTGCATGGGTCAGTTCGTCACGAATACGAGCAATTGCAGATATCTGGAATGATGAGAAGCAGATAATTTTTCAGAAAAGGATTGGAAGTATATTTGGATGTCTCGTACCAGACTAATAACTTAAATCAGTATAAGTACATCAAAGCCACAATATAGAAGCTGAAGAAAATAAATATACACCAAGAACTAGACTGGGAGCAGTGGCTAACAAAAATCAATCTTTTCCATCTTACATGTTTAATTTGGTTGATACAGTACATTAGTTAGTATGTAACCAAGCCAGTGAATGTAGCAATGAAAACAATTAAACAAGAATAACAAATTTACCAAACTAACTAATTTAAAGTTTGTTAATTTGATAACTTCAATAAACCTAATACTGTAAAAATTTAACCCTCCTACATACATTTTGCCAAATTGGCCTAACATAAAAACAGATGGGTGAACATTAATCTCTACCACCCTCGGTAATAGTCAATACATTCATCTTGCAATCTACTTTTACTAATCGAGATCATCGGAAAAGTTATACAAATTACAAGCGAATGTCTAACAATACGATCATATATTGAAATAAAATACAATTTGATTACAAATTCCATTAATAGTTTTTAAGTACCATCCGAAAGGTTTTTAAACTTTTTTCCAAGTACCAGTTTTGAAATAAAAAGTACAAATACATAAGCATTCATTATCAAGATGTTTGAAGCTAGTTCATATAGCAGATAGCATATCATCATATTATAACAAATGGAGTACGTGGAGATATATAGGATAGACTTGTTACTTGTATAAGAACATATATGCAAAAGTAGTTTCGCGCGATTATCCAAAACACATTCCAAACTCTACTTAAAAATAAGAAGATAAGTAGATTAGCATATATACAAGATAAGCAATCGTAAACACCCTTCAAGCAAACACGTACATGATACGAGTAATGAAGCAAAAATAAAAATAAAATGGTACCGTGTCGGTTCTAGGCCGAAGATGAAGGATATCTCTAAGCCCTTCAAGCTTTAACTCCGTCTTCGGAATCGGATAGGTTTCCGAATCACAGCTCCCAACATGCAAAACCTTCATAACCCTAAGCTCAATACGCTGCTTCCGTTTCTTATCTTGAGGAGGCACTTGCAAGACTCCTTCCACACGTAAACGAGTGCCAGTTGGAGTAACCTCATGTAACGGCTTCACATCAGCATAAATCATGAGCTGGAGGCTGTCTAGACATGATCCGTCGTCGAGTTCGATAAAAGCAAAAGCTCCTTTGCCTGCTTCTCTTCCTGTTTTGACGAGACCGCCAACTTTTACAGTTTGGCCTGCTAGACCTACACCGCCATCTGGACGGCGTACGATTGAATGGATTGAGACTTTTTTCTTGAATGCAGCTTGTTTTATGGTGGTGATTTCAGTTGCCATTGTGTTGTGTGCTTTGTTGAAGAAAATTTGAAGCGTATTGATGTCTATTTATAGGAGGAAGTTAGCGGGATACAAAACGTGGCACTTACGTATATACGTATCTAAAGTTGTTATTATTTGCGTTACAAAAATAACCCAAAATTGCATGTTTCGTTCCAAATGTTACAAAAGTGCAAGGGTCATCCTTGTGAGGAAACCTTTGGTGCAAGTATCATCCTTTTTGGGGAAACCTTGGTGCAAATATATATCGTCCTTGTGAGGACGATACTTGCACCAAAGATTTCCCCACATGGACGATCCTTGCACTTTCGTAACGTTTGGGACAAAACATGCAAATTGGCCAAGCTTTAGGAACAATTTATGCAATTTACTCCTTTAGTTTTTATTACTTCAATAATAAATAGTGTATGTACGTGGTTTATGGGTCAGAGTTGTATAAGGATCGATCATCGATGTAAGGTGTGCAACTAAACAATGTCCCCAAATTATATGAAATACTCTAAGATTGCAAAGAAACTAAAAATGAACCTATTAAGGTTTAGAGAATGTGACCTGGTTTTATACAAGACAATATTCTAAAGTGATTATTCACGTTTCAAACTGCAATAATGAAAATTGTAATGTAAGAAATCAAGCAATCTAGCTAGCTAATACAGAAAATATAAAGAACCAAATCAAAATCATAGCATTACAACACAAAAATATAAGAAAACCCAAACAAAGACCATCGAATTCTTAAGTAGATAAAGCTATTCTACATTTTATTTTGTTAACAGAAAATGAATGATGATATTTCGCTAGGAAATATTAGCGGTAGGGAAGATTGGTTGATTAATTAAAGTAAAAGGGTCAAAATGCTCAAATGGCAAAAGATTTCTCTCTAGAAATAAGAAACTACAAAAAGTTTTTCCTTGATCCTCACGGAGTTTTAGACAATTTTTGGAAGACTTTTCTTATTTCTATTCTCAATGCTTTAAGACCACGTTTAATAATCAACACGGTGTCGTCGGTTTGTCGGTTTATCAATTCAATCGGGTCGAACCAATTTTATTACAAATAAAGTTACAACTATTATCCATGCTATAAAAAAGTTATAAATATATTACAAAGACTATTTTATTGTATGCAGGGATATCCTCTTTTAGTTCAAGTATTCATCATTTTTATCTTTAATGTTCTAATGTGTTTTGTTTCAGCTCTTAAGTTATCTGATCGACATATCTTTGTTAATGTTTTTCTATAAAGCACCTATAATTTGTACACTTCTACTCACTCGATACTTTTTCTTATATCATCATTTGCTTATTTGCTTGTCGATCCAGTGGTTACTTATTCATGAGCTGTAATACATATTTCTGAAAGCATCAACTTTAGTTAAGTACATAAGTTTAATATTGCTCTTAGTTGTTTTTGTGCATTTTTGTGAAATCTGTGTGTTCCAAGTGATCCTTTAAGTTTTAACAAAGACTGCATTTGTATAACAAGTAGAATGTTTCAGAACTAAGTTATAAATCCATGGTGGTTAGATGCCTGCCTACATGGTACTGTTTTGTGATATCTCAATTTCTTTTTCAACGGAAAATCTGCCCTCCTAACATTTATTAGTAGCTGCTAGAATTGCTATATTATTTGCAGTCCACACTTTCAGTGGCTACTCTTATATTCTTCAGGAGACTAGTTATTGCTGCTATTAAAACCTCTATCGAGGCCTCTTATTCTTGCCTCCTTGATATCAATTGGTCTTACAAAGCCTAAACCTTTTCAAACTAAAAATCAAAAGTCACAAGCTTAAAGCTATAAAATAAACTGAGTAACTAACAACTAGTCACCTACTTAACTACATAATAAACTTATATCATTACTACGCATGCATTTATCCTGTATGATAACTAAATTAGTGAATCAATAAATTATACGGAGTAACATTAAAAAATAAAGACAAACCCTAACAAATATAAAACCTCAATTAAAAACTCAAAACTATCGTATGGTTTTTTTCTTGTTTGTGGGAAGTTGTATCTCGTATAGTTGTATATGCATATATAGAGACTAAAATCTAAATACTAATCCTACTAAAACTCGACATATGCTCCGTATCCTTTTGCTGGGCTTTAAAACATGCCATTCAAATGTATATATGAGTTTGGCTTGTTACAAAAATATGGAGCCCCTCCAAATAATGAGGCCTGGCCCATGTTACTTTATAGTATGATCATCATCTTTCTTTTTCTAAAATATATAAAGGATAAATGCTCATAACTTAGGCTACACTTTCGTTTTCATCTCGTTTCCTATATAACAACAATGATGGTGTCAATCGGACACTTCGTATGATTGTTGACAACAAACGTTTTGCGGGACTTAAAACACGTTAAGCAAAATTGGTAAGCACACCTTCAAATGTATATGCTTATATATCTAGCATAGTAGTACGTAAAACTACTTATTATCAAATTTTAATAGGTGATATTGACTATATAACAACTATTTGTATGTTTGTGTATGAAATTCAAATTTGGAGTTTTGTTAGATTGAGGATATAGATAACCTGGACATTACGGAGTATATTACTATATTTATGGGAGTTAATTGCTATGTTATTTATTTTGTTATGGTGTCATTAATTAAAATGTCAGTTTGCATTTACCATGGTTACCAATAAAATATCTGGTCAAAGGTTTTATAAGATTGACCTTTGACCCGTAATTCTATTACGCGTGACGTGCTGACAACGACAAAGATTAAAACAAGATATAAACACTGTTAGGAATTTATGTTTTTTTTTAATACCGAATTAAAAAAATCTGAAAGGTAAAGACTTTTTAATTTTGTACAAGGTATAGTAATATTGGTTTTTTTTTTAATGCTACCATGTATGGTTAAACAAGTGAGAGTTTCAATTGTCATAAAAAGATTTGAGGGTCATGTGTATAGGGGTGGCAATTCGGGTCGGGTTCGGGTTGGCAGGTTCGGGTTGTCAGGTTAGCGGGTCAGAAAACTCCAACCTGAACCTGACCCATTTAAATCATTGGGTCAGCTATGTCAACCCTAACTTGTTTACACGTAACCCGAACCTGACCCATTTAACCCGTATATATACTTAGGCTGACAGGTTAAATAGGTTACATGGGTTGAATATGTTAAACTGGTTTCGAGTTGACCCATTTAATCCGTTTTATATATAAAAGTTAGCACATTACACGAGTTAAATGGGTTAGTGGGTCGACCCATTTAACCCATTTAACCCGTATAATTAAATATAAATAATTTTTAGTTAAGAAAAAAAAACTTAAACGGGTTGGCGGGTCGACCTGTTTATTTTATTCCCAACCCGAACCTGACCTGTTTAATAAACGGATTAGATATGTCGACCCAAACCTGACCCACTATCTATTTAGCTCAACCCGAACCTGTTAATTTTCATGTCGGTTTCAGGTCGGGTTTCGTGTCGGGTCAGAAATTGCCACCCCTACATGTGTATACTTGGTGCCTCCTGAGTTTGATTAGTGCTACCTCCTCGTTGCGCAGTAAAATTAGGTAATGTTAGTAAAATTTCAGGAACGGTGATGAATGAACACGATTGAGTTAAGGGCTTAAGGCTTCATATTTCAAACAAATATGGGTTGATTGTTCATAACCCGGATAGGCAGAGCTACTTAAAGAATAGAGGGAACTTCTTGTAATAACTTTATATGCTTTTTATGTGTAAAAATAATATAGTTTAGCCCTTAACCCTTCCATTATACAAGAATTGCATCGATGGCCCTCTCAAAATATTTGGTATAGCTTCGCCACTGCTAACATGTTTCAAGAATGTGGGTAATGTTAAATAGTTCGAAACCATAACTTTTTTTTTGGACGGTGAAGAAATATATCTATATAAATATGTGAAACGAAGAAAGTTTACCCAGCAAGAGGCTAGGAGCAATTACACAATAAATAAGCATCACCTAACCAAACGTATGCAAGCTATCCGGGGGTTAAACAACCAATCTAACCATACAAGGCTAAGTTTGTTACACCCAGTGTTGCAAAAATCGACCGAATCGGCCGATTAATCGGCGATTAATCGGTAATCGGCCCAGGACCTTGGAGGGAATTCCACGAAAATCGGCCGATTAATCGGCCGAGTCAAGAAAATCGACCGATTAATCGGTAAAAAATCGCTATTCGGCCCCGGACCGCCTCAGTACCGATTCACGATTTTTGCAACATTGGTTACACCTACTAACAACCCAATTAAAAACAACATGAGAAGTATCTGCACTGTCAAAAACCTTGTCATTTCTACATGACCACATTAGCCATATGACGCTACGAAATACGGCGTCAAACACAGTGGCAGCCAGTCCTTGTAGTCTTGCAGCAGAAACAGAGCACCATATGGATTCCATTGATAAATCTTGGGGGAAAATAAGACCCCACCATTCCATAACTTTAGACCACAAAGTGTTGGCTAACGAGCACCGGTAGAATAAATGGTTTATATCCTCAGCCTCGAGATCACATAAAGGACACATGATGGAGGGGCAAATGATACCTTTGTTTTGCAGATTAAGTCTTGTAGGGATCATGTTGAGTCAAACCCGTCAAAAAAGGATGTTTACTTTTATAGGGACGAGTTTATTCCATTTAAATTTATCACCATCAAATGGAAGAATAAGATTATCTAAGGTGTTCCTGTAGATTCCTGAATTAGTTAATGACCATTGAAGGCAATCAACCTAATTAGAAAACTCAACAACTTCAAGCTCCGACCGAAGATTAATCATCTCCTCCTCTTCCCGACCTCCTCTAGGTGGACGTCTCCAATTAATCCTGTCTATTTGACCAGAAAGGATATGTTGGACAATGGTGTTCACTCGACGGTCTTTGATTTCTTCTAAAGCAAATAATCTCGGAAACCTTACTTGCAACGTTTGTGACCATAACTGAACCTATAGACTATCAATGTGCAACACAAGGCTACAATGATACCTTCACAATTTTAGGTCAATTCATCAATAATAGTTTGGAGAACTGAGGGTTCGCATTTGATTCAAAAACCAGCAAAGTTGGAGACAACAACATTGTGCCCCATTGTCACCTTCAAACAAGTAAGTCACTTCATCAATATCCTATTAATTTGCAAGCAGACAGCATAAACATGTCATGTTTGATTTCCCTTTCAAACAAACAAACCACCGAAGTATTCCAGACCTGTTCACCTTTATTGGAGTTAATATATAGCAAATCAATATGTTGCAAACTTGTGTTTTTTCTTATTAGAGACGTAGTTTAATAAGGCCCTAATATTTCATGTTAGAGGTTTGGATTCGGTTTGGTACTTTGACTTTGGCATGGTAGTTTGTTATTTATTATTCGCTTCTGCTAAGCCATTCGTTGTTAAAGATTCAAGCACCGTTGAGGTGTGTTTCGCGTCTTTGGTGTTTAGGCATGGAGGTATAACGGTGCCTTAGTCAGTTAGTCGGTTTTATGATGTTGTTAGGTCCTAATGTCATTTTTCAGGAGTCAAGGCCGGCTTTGAGGGTGTGCAAGGTGAGCGACAGCACAGGGCCCCAAAATTTTTAAAGGCCTCAAAATTTGTCCCGTTAATAATTATATGCATGTGTACGCATATTTTTCACAAAGAAAAAAGTATTTAGATGAGAAACATTAAATGAGTAATATGTTAGAACGTTTAACTAACTAATTATATTATATCTTATAAATAATGACACTTTATATATATCATTCTTTATCAAAAGGCCTCATTATTTAATTTTGTCCAGGGCTTTCAAAAATTTCATAAATTCATGGGACGGCTCTGTCTGGAGTGATGACCTAACATCATTTTTTCGGAGTGGTGTTACAACGGGTTATCACTACTACATACGGAGTAAAATATTTTTTGGTACGTTCGACGGTTATATGAAAAACCGTATAAAAAAAAACCATTTGGTGCGGTTTTTATAAAAACCGGACTAAGAAAAACCTATTTTCAAGTGTGTACAAATTTTTTGTTCAAAAAAAAAAAAAAAAAAAAAAAAAAAAAAAAAAAAATTGTGTACGTTTTAGTTGGCTTCTTGTTTAAGGTCGATTTTCATGTGTGTGATATCTTTGCGTCTTTTCTTGTACATGCTACTTTCAATTGGTAACATTTTTACCTATAAAATGCTTTGTTTTATGTTTTGTATATATCTTGTGAATAATGGGAGTTATTAGTCATAATCACGTGGGTTTACAACCGGACAAAGCTTTTTGACTAAATTACAGTACGATTTTGGAATTTAATCATTTGCACAACTCTCTTTCAAAAGGTGACTTTTTGATCAGTGGAAGTGAGTGAAAAGCTTCCACTAACCCTCATGCTTTCTTGTTACAAGACATTGTGCACAAGTTACAATCATTCATGCGGTTTCTTTTCATATATTTGGCAGAGTGTGTATTTATGGGAATTATTGGTCTCCCGAGCAAAAGCACATGATTAACGACAATCATGGTTTAATTTTTGTGTATAAAAAATATCAACAAATCATGTTAGCAAGTAAGAACTTTACAGGGTAGTTTACACAGATCATAAATATTTGGAGATGGTGGTTAAAGTTATGATATGTGCAAAATTGACATGTTTTCATGAAGTGTTCGGTTTACCAAAATTGACCTGGGATGGTCCGGTTTCATGCAGTTGGACATAAACGAACTCTAATAAGATTTGTTTGCGGATTTTTGTTTAATTTTAACTGCACAAATGAATGATCAGAAAAAATTATACAAACAATATTTTATTTTCGTGTTTGTGTGTTACGAAGAAATAACGCGCGGTCGATCATTATCTCACACTAAAATTCTAAGTGATCGATTGTGGACTAACGAGTAACGAACGTAAACAAACAAGCATGAAATAACATATACATGCATAATATTTAATTATTTATAGTTGTTTGTGTTTATTTAAAGCATTATATATATGTAATTAAACACCTTAGTACTACATAATTGAACGGAAGAAGATTGTACGAGGTATCCGTATTCACTCATTTAACTACATGATCATAGCATTTTGTTTATGTTTGTTCATTAAATAAACAAATTTTTCACCGACTGATAAAACAAAAACCGTTTCATTGAACATCCAAATCATTTTTATTGACGTACCAACTATAATCACATCGCATTATATTTCAGTTTTTTTATCCATGTTTGGTAGAAGAAATGCAAATATAAATCATAAACGAGGCCAATCAAAGGAGAATTAAATTATCAAAGTTTGACTTTCCCGGTAACAGCAGTTGCCAATTTTCTATTGGCTTGAAGACCTTTTCCACGAGTAGCACGCATACGGCAATATTCATTGCATTGTACACATATATGATTGGGTTGAATTTGTATTTTCATTTGTTCAACTATTTTTATCGGGTATACAAAACACGTTTATGTAAAACAAAGTGCATTTTAAAGACTTGACGAGTACGTGTATGATTTACTTGTCCGTTTTTGCGATAGCTATATACGAAGGCGTGAAATGTGTATACTCGTATAGGGTCTCATAGTTGAGATATCAATATATATATTTTAGCTCTTAAATTCATACGCTCGAATAAAAAACGTTATTTTAAACAATACAATTTTGGAATATACTTATAATAATCTTAGTTACAATATTACATTTTGAAGATAACTAGTTTTTATTATACTTTTAAAATTGTTAAAGTTTAATTAAGCCTTTAGTTCAAAGGTCGGGTGTAGTGGGTCGATCGGTCTGTCGGTCGGGTCAACGACGCGTCATCACTCACTACGGTGATGACGTACCATGAGACGCGTCAATCATGGATAAAATGAAGAAGATGCTCTCATGTTAGACCGATTCAAATACAAACCAAAAACCCTTTATGTTGTGTGTGAGGGTTTTATTAAATGACTTTTTGGGGTACTATTTTGTGATGTCGGTCTCCTTATCAAACTAAGTTAGTCAAGTAGTCTTAGAGATAAAAATTTGATGTGACAATGAGGATGTTGGTTTCTTGGTGGTCACCATTATCATTAGTCTAAGTTGTCATGTCTGTTAATTAAATCGTATTTACATAGCATCTCCCAAAACAAAAACAAAACAGCCTTGATTTTGTGCACACAAATAACATCTACTATGGTAAACTTTTATAAAGATTCATAATTGTATCATGCCATTAATTTATAAACGTTTTTGGTTTTGAAACCTATCTTCACTATGTACAAATTCATTAAAACTTTACAAACATCTCATATAATCCAAGTGCATTAAGTTACAAAGATATTCAATATTTTAAACGTTTTTATGCTACACAAGTTTAAAATAAATCTTCGTTGCGATTTACAAGTTTTAACATCATCTTTTCATAAGTTTTTTCGTAAGCCGCGATTATGGATGAATTAAGTAAAACCACGTTGAGTTTAGAGACATATTAGTCTTCTACTCACACATATTCAATACAAGTTTACGATACTACAAGGCATTTTTGTCGGTACGCTTATACATCCAAACAGAAAGCGTTTAGTGTCCTCCACTAGTTGTA